>FYEV01001626.1:434962-486663 GCA_900188565.1 Geosmithia flava | reverse complement strand
GGGGAATAGAAGAAAAAAGAAAGAAAAAAAACTAACAATTTGTTTAGGGAAAAATCGCATTGCACGAGATCCTCACAGAAGAGTCAATGGTTCGATACTGGGAGGAATTCGGCACAATCGCCTTCGATCCCGCCCACGAGACTCTCCTGACGGCTTGCTCGCTCAAAAACCCGAGTGACATGTCGGATCATCCCATTGTCAACTGTTGCTTTGCTTTTACCATACGGAGGGACGAACATAAGCTGTATGTTTCTCCGCATCTCATCTCATCCCCCCTCCCCTTTTTTCGATTCCCTTTGCTAACACATGGCGACACACAGACCGGCACTCATTGTGGGCAACTTCCTACCACATGATCCGCCTCCTCAAGGGTGAATAAAATGAAAACTCTTCCCAAAAAACTGACTGTATATACTTCTTTCCATCATACCCCCCTCCTGAAAGCGCTCCTGCAATTTTTGCTCGGGGCTCTCTTTTATCTCCTACTCTATGACTTTGGCACAGGTGGCCCATCATTCCTTTCTTTTTCTTTTGGGAAGTTTTTTTATTGTCCTTGTTATTCTTGGACATGGCGTTTGGCTTTTTAGGAAATAAAAGGGAAACTTGTTCGATGCTGCGTTGTGTGTGTGTGTGTGTGTGTGTGTGTACGTCATCGTATATTTGTGATACGGAAGGAGCGTCGACGCTCTTGCCTTCCCAGGACAACCATTTCGTAAAACGAGGTGGAATGGATTCTCGTTCCTTCTTCCAGCCTCCATAGACATCATCAAAGGTATTACCGAGAAAAGTACGAGTAAATATGAGCCAGCAAGTTGCTCACGCAGCTGGTCGTCTAGCCAAGGAAATCGACAATATAGTTGGTAAGAGTCATACTCCACCGGCAATGGCACGCTTTTAGCACCCAGCTGATTTACATGGTGTAGAATTCGCGGCAGACCTGTACGCCAAACTCTCCGAACAACAGGTGTCTCTTGACCTTGGCCATGTGGATCGCCATATCAGCACCGCCACCGGCCTTCTCGCGCGAAAGAGTTGCTCTCGTATACCGGAGGAGGATGCACAAAGATTCAAGAGGTACGGGAGAGATCTTTGGAATCTGTGCCTACGTCTGCAGAACGAGGGACATGAGTGTCCTGGTATGTCCAAGGCGAGGCTCTTTGCGTTTTGTATCCTCGAGCTTGGAAGGGCAGCAGCAGCAGCACCGGCGAGGCGGGATTCCGAGTCTGAGACAGTGTACTTGATGGGGTTGGCCCTCCCATTAGCAAGGTCTTGTCTGCAGGGCGAGGACGTGGAGTCGGCTCGGATGGCTCTGCAGAAGGTGGCAGATTATGCCGAGCGCCTAAAGGGTGCGTCTTCCCCCGATGGCGATGGTCAGGATACGAGGATGAAGATGGAGGCGGAATATCTGGCGCTGAGGATTACCCTGGTATGTTTGTTTTATGGTATACAAGAAGGCGATACTGCTGACCGATGGGCGTTGGACAGTCGTGGAAGGAGAATCGACTTGATGTTGCTGAACACATGTTTACCAAGATCGAGAGTTTGAGGTGCCATCTTGACTCGACTTCTGTTGATTATTTGGCTGGGACGCTGCGGGAAATTAGCATGAGCCTGGTTGACGCGGAATCAGCGTTGAAATGGCTCAAGAGAGCAGGCAGCATCAGCGACGTCCACGCTGAGGACCGTTGTACGCGGCCTGCTATACTGCAAGATCTGATCAGAACCCTTGTTCGCAGTGGACCCGACGAGGCTACTTTCCAAGCTTGTGGTCTTCTGGATGAGCTTATGCTAAAACATCTAGTTCCGTCTGGGGATGCAAAGTATCTTTGCAGAGCACTTATCAAGCGGATGCGCATGACCGTCGCGGAGACCATGGGTTCCGTCGTGATTCTTAAAGAAACGTTGGATGCCATCTATAGATCGCTTGGCGAGCCACTGGACCCCGAAGTGATAGGTGCAGCCCACCTGGTAAGGCTCTTTGCCCTCGAGAGGTCCAGTCTATTAACATGCCCTTGAGAGGTCCAGGGTATTAACATGCGATGAAACAGATCATTTGGAACAACATAGAGGAAGCCTTCTCACGCGGGGCATTTGGAATTGGTGACGCATGGTGCAGCATTGGGCTTCATGATATCTTTTCCGGATCTAAAGAATCTACCAGAGCAATCATAAGCCGAAAGAAGATGGTTTGCGCCTTGAAGCTCGACGACACGGAGAAAACACTTGCCGTCTTCAACCAGATGTCTGAAGCGGGACAGAAGGACCCTCTGTCGATATTCGTCCTGTTCAAGGCTGCCTTGGCGTCCTGGGACAGCAAACTCCGTTGCCGGTGCGTAGAGAGTTTGGCGAGCCTTCCTGATGGACAACGGACCCAAGAGATTCTGTATACCTGTATTTGCGAAGCACAGCAGGTCGGAGACAAGCTCTGTGCCCTGGAAGCCCTGAAAGCTGCAGCCTTGAGGTGGGACTCAACAGAATCGACTGGGAACTGTCTCACGTCCATCATCCGATGTGGAGTACGGTTGGCCAGAATCATGGAAACGGAGGAGGGACCAGAGTCATCTTTCTCCAATGATATATGCATGCTGTTTGAAATAGGTGAGTATCCTTTCTGAACAACCGATCCAAGATACTTATAAAGTACGCGTAACAGCTTCAGAGAAAGCAAAGAATCGCACCAAGGATACCAACGGGAATGAGGTATTCACATTCTCTGAACTGCAATGGTTTCGCAAGAACGCGTACAACATGGGCGTGATGAAGTGCACTTCGTCTCCAGGGTGGGAGCCTTTACATACAGTCCGCATACTCAGCACTTGCATCGACTTTATCGACTGCCATCCTCCGGGAATGTTGAAAGAAGATGCAGATGACCTGGCCTCAATGAAGATGCGCTGCGACTTTATCCTCGCTATATCATTGGCATCGATCTCTCAAGAGTCCGATGACGAAGACAAACTGGAAAGTTGCGCCAAGATGAGAGTTCACGTTGCCTCGTTTTACGAACAAGCAGGGAATGTGGATTCCTCGATGCACACTACTATTTCGCATGATATATGTCAAAAGAAGGCTGTCTTGTCGGCATTTGATTTTGAGGGTGCCACACGTCTAGAGAAATGGGAGGACCTGTCGACAATTGTGGCACGGACAAAGTGTCTTTACGGTGTTGACGCAGACGTTTCGTCATCTCTCAAAAGGATGGGCAACTGTCTCATAAGATCCACGGCTTCAAGATCAGGTATGTTACAACATGGACGTTTCTTTCTGTCTCGCTCGTATGGATTGCTGATCGTGGTTTCGCGTGACGAAACAAGTCATCCGCGAGATCCTGTCTCAAATCGTCAGCAGTTTGTTCGAAAAGGAGGACCATGACAGGCGATCAAAGGTGGCCGAATATATGTGGCGCCTTACGGAAATTGCCAGCAACGATAACAATTCTCTACTGGTTCTCGGCCTGGTCCTCAGCGAACATACTCACTCATATAGTGGCGTCACCTTTTCGTCTAGCGAGCTTGAGCGCTTCATCTTCGTTGCTTATAACCGCGCTGTGAAGCACTTTGACAACCGGGACCGTCAATTTTGTCATGAATGGGCCATAAAGGCACTGCAACTAACTAAGTATACTGATGGAAAATGTGCCTTGCAGCAAGATCTAGTCGATCTCTTGGATGTTTTTCCATAGGGACAACACACATATGGCCACATACACACGCAGACACACACTTTGCATAGGGGGAAAGACAAGTATTAGTGTTTGTTTTTTGAGAAATATTTCTTTACTTCTTTCTTTCAAATATTCGCTCTCAGATATTATCGTAAAAAAAAAAAAAAGGAAAAAAAGGAAAAAGCAACCATGACATGTATAGAAAAGGGGTGGGTTTCAAGAAAGAGAAAACCAATGAAGAAAAAAACAAAATGTGAAAAAGGGGTTATTGGTATGTTCAAGTGAACCGTCGCTCATGTTCCTGTCGTGCTATTGATGCAAAGCCGTGCCAGAAGAAGAAACGCAATGCAACGAAAAACGCCTCCCCATTCCGTGTGTTGGAAGTGTTCCCCTGCGCTTATAAAGACAAGAAAGAGGATATAAAAAAAAGGAAAAGCCAGAATAAAGGTGCAAAAGCCAAGAGCCAAAAGCCAAGAGCCAAAAGCCAAAAGCCAAAAGCAAAAAAAGGAAAATAGTGACAAGAAAAAGGAAATGATAAAAAGGGGATTGTGACATAGTATGTTTTCCCCCCTTTCATGAGTCAACAGAGGTGGAAAGGAGAGCAGGTAATATGCTCAAATGATATTGGCAATGCTCAACCGATCAGTCCCCCTCTTGGCAGGGAAATCGTTGGCGGCAGAAGAAGGACTCCCCACAGCAGTAGCCGTCGTCGGGTCGACGACCATTCTTGCTGCTGGCGAGGCAGTCGCGTACCGCGGCACATCCGACATACGGGGTAGATCAACGGCAGAGGGGGGTGGCTTGACGGACGACCATGAGGATGGTGCCGGCGCTGCAGGAGCAGCAGAAGCAGAAGCAACAGCTGTCGAACCTGGCACTGGCGATAGAGATGTCGCACTGGTAGGAGTATTGTTTCCTGCTAGGGAGAGGACGGCGGCTTCTAGTCTTGCCCAGCCGCCCCAGTCTCTCATCTCCTCTGGGGATAGACCCGTCCTGGCCTCGGAACTATACAGGCTCGAAGAGGTTGTGCCACTGCCGGTGCTGGGTATCGATGCCGAGGTGGTGGCGGTGGTAGCGGCAGTAGAAGAAGGACTGTTGCCGGGCTCAGACCAGACCCAGCTATGGTCCAGACTGGCCTGGAGGTCAGAGCTGATAAAGGCTAGGATATCCTCGTCCGAGGCGAGGGACTGGAGCAGAGCGGCGTGGTAGTCCTGCGGGTTGCGTAGGGTGGCAGGGGGGCACGTGCGCTGGAGGTAGTCTGCGTGCTCGGCGCGCTTGGGCTTCAGGACCGACACGAAGAGGGAGAGGTACCGGCCGCAGGGGACGGCGACGTCGCGTCTGGTGCTGGCAGAGGCGAGGAGGCGGATGCACGTGGCTGCCTGGTCGATGTAGCCCGTCAGGAGGAGGAAGAGGGTGCACCGGAAGAGGTGCGTGGCGAGCAGGGAGGTGGGGCAGGAGTCTGCGGCGGACGCGCCCGTAGCGGGATGGACGGTGCGCTGGACGAGCATGGCCGTGTCGAGGGCGACGTGGGTGCAGGCCTCTACGGCGACGAGGCGAGCCGGGCTCGGGGCACGGGGGCCCAGGTTGTGTCGGTGGAGGAGCATGCGCGCGTGGAACAGGTAGGCCAACGGGCTGAGGAAGTGGGGGGCCAGGGAGAGCTGGCTGCCCGGGTAGCACTGCGAGGGGAAGGAGGACTCGAGGCAGCGGCTCATGTGGTGCTCGAAGGAGGCGATGCGCTGGTGCGATACGACGGGCTCCGCAATGGACTGGAAGAGGGCGCTGTAGCAACGCACCACGTGGATCACGGCCAGGAGGGAGTGCGTCAGGGGCTGCGCGTCGGTGGGCACGAGCATCCCGTCCGGGCGGATGTACTGGTCGTCCACGCCGACGGGGAGCGAGACGTCTGCGTCTGCGTCATCGATGAGAGGCGGGATGCCTAGTTCCGACGCCACGGTCCGGTCGAGGATGTACGTCGCCCACCAGGTGCGGCGGCGCATCTCGCCCTCGATCACAGGCCAGGGCCCCGTCTCGGTGTGCAGACCTAGGTCCTGTCCCATGCGGACTGCGGCGGCTACGGCCCTCCCCGCTGCGGATCGGAGGTTCATCTCGTTGAGGCACATGGCTGTCAGGACGGTGGCACGCGTCGCGTCGAGGTCGACCTCGTTGGCCCACGGGTCCATCATGCCCCTCGCTGTCTCGAGCAGGTCGGCCGGTCGGTAGAAGGACGTGCTGCTGCTCGTGGGTTCCTCGGTCGTGAAGAGGCTGCCCGTCGCTAGGACGGCGAAAAACATGGCTAGGAAGCTCGAGGGGGCTACACCTCGTGGTATGGTCGTCGTCGTCGTCGGTAGTCCGGCGTACATGTGGTCGACTGATGCCTGGAACGTGGGCCAGTGAATGATGGGAAACATGGTGTGCGCGAGGCGGTAGTACGAGAGGAGGAGGTGCTCCGTCGTCTCGCGGCGTGGAAGATCTGGTCTGGGCGGGTCGAAGAGCATGTGCGGCGGTTGGGGGCGTCGATGCTGCGCTGGAGGCTTGAACACGCCCTTGGAGTAGTCGCGTAGGCCGAGTCGGGTTCTCGAGAGCTCTGGCATCGGGGCGGGACGCTGCGTGCGTCGAGGGTCGGCCCCCACGGGTGGAAGCTGCAGGTGCTGCATCTGCTGCAATGGTTGTTGTTGCTGGACCATCTCGTCTGGCGGAGGGGGCTCAGATTCGGCCAGGTCCATGCTGTCACCGGCGACGCTACCACCACCACCACCACCGCCCACACTGCTGCTGCTGCCTCCACTCTCCAACCTCCGACGTAGGGTGGAGTTCTCCTTGCGCACCTGGTAGACCTGCTTCTCAAGATCCTGGACCTGCTTGATAGACGACATGCGGCGATTCGTTTCCTTTGTGAACTGGCACTTGACGTTGCGGCTGGAGCACTCGGAGCAGCTCGTCGTCTCGGTGGCGTCGCACTTCACCTTGCGTTCTCGGCAGGCGTCGCAGCTGGGGTCCTTCCTCCTCTGGCGGTACGCTCTTTTCTGCGATGACGATGATCCTCCTGCTCCTGCTCCTCCGCCACCACTGCCGCTGACACTGCCTGGCGTGCCAACTGGCGTGCCTCCTGATCCACCGGCTAGATGAGCGTGCGATGGCGGTCCGGGAGTGCTGGTAAGAGAGTCTGTGGATGCTATCGAGTCTCGTCCAAACATGGAGCCAGACGACATGGGTGCGTATGTCGGATACCCACCAGGACCTGGACCTGGGCTGACGGCTGTCCTAGGTGGTGGTGGCAGACCACTGCTACCGCCGATTGAGGAATGATGATGGGGATGGGGAGGAGGCAGTCCGGTTGCGACCCTCGATGAGGCCATCATGCTGTCTCCTAGGTAGTGCTGCTGCTGAGGTGGTGGCTTGGGAGACGTGGCCGAGGAGACGGAGGACGATGCATAGGAGCGGGCATCAAGGTTCGGTGATCGTGGGTACGTGGTGTTGTGTGACTGTCCTGCCATGGCTGGCTGTGTGTACATGACACAGAACCGGCAGGCTGGTTGACTTTAATATTGTCTCTCTTCTTCTCTTGCTCTGTCAACGGGCAAGGCTGAATTGTGAGAGAGAAGAGTCGTAGGAGGGTGGTGGATGTCCCGAGAATCTGGGAGCTGGCCTTGGGAGGGACGTTTCTTGGTTTTGCAAAAAAGCAAATATAAAAAAGAAAAGAAAAAGATGATCGTTCAGAGAGGGGGGGAGGGGGGGGCAAGGTCAGTCACAACTTCAGCTTCCGTTTCAGCCTTTTTTTCAAGGACCTTGGTGCCTCTCTCTCGTCTTTCGATACCGTTTTTCTGGTGGCCAATGATGATTTGTCGAGAAGGGTGGGAATTGGGAGAATCGAAAGGTAGAGATTCTCCAATGTTCTGTTCAGCTCTCGGCTCAAGAGACAAGGGACCTAGTGGTACAGATCCAGCTTCGTTTCTCCTTGTCTTCAGATATCCGTCGCTTGTTGTTGTTGTGTAACTTTGGACCTGACAAAATAACAACCAATGTTTGTACTCTTTTGAAGAATCCCGTAGATAAAATGTATATACTCTCTCCCCCAAAATCGTCTGGAAACGTCGGTAGGGAAAAGAAGAAAAAAAAGGAAAGAAATCAAGTGTGAGGTGACGAGTGATTGGCACAAGATATCCTTTCAACGAGGTATATGCAGGTAAACATGTCTCCCAGTCTTTGTTTTCTTTTATATCTTCCAATAAAAGTGGCTGAAAACCTGTATCCTCTCTCTCTCTCTCAAATAGCTGTAACAGAGAAGAAAAAACTACGCTGGGGTTTTGGTGAGTGATAGTGACTGGAGTGTGTCGTGAGGCGATGGTGAGAACAAGGTGAGTTTTAGATAACGACACACAATAAGGCAATAGACCTGAAGAGAGAGGGCAGAAGAAGAAGAAAAAGAGCGTGTGTGCCGCTCCCGGCTGTATGACAAAGGAACTTCTAGAAGAAGAAAAGAAAAAAACCGGAGATGTCAAATCGGGGAGATGAAAAAGAAATAAACAAAGGTGGGTTGACTGCGTGAGGGTGTGCGTGTGTGTGTGTCTTGAAGTCCAAGAAGGAACGAAGAAGGAGAGGAGAGGAGGAGTAGTAGTAGGAGGAGGAGGAGGAGGAGGAGGAGGAGGGGGGAAGTCACTGTGTGTGTGGGTAAGATGAGTTAAAGGGCAAGAGCGAGTGCCAGTGGTAACTGCCTGTACATGTAGTGACTGGACGCTGTATACCAGTACGGAGTAGTAGAGGGTAAGATAAAACAATAATAATAAAATAATAGTAGTATTTTAGTGCTTTCTTTCTCTCTCTCTCTGTGTCCGTACTCAGAGTACGAGTGCAATACCTAGTGGTATACCGTATACCTATACGTATAGAGTAAAAGAAATGTACGACTAAATAGCGTATCGTGGCTGTGTGCACATGGCCTGGGATTGGGAAACTCGGAGCTGGGAACCCGGAGCTGGGAAGTAGAACCAGGAGTTGGGTAAACCTGGAGCTTGAACCAGCTTGGAAACCTGGAGGAGAAGGTAGCTCGGCTCTCTTTCGCTTGTCAAGCCTAGCTAGTACTACTCGTAATTCGTACAGATACTAGTAGTACTCCGTAATACCGAACTGCATAAAAAAGAAACGGGGATCCGTGATCTCCTCACATTCAGAACCTCTCCTCAGAACCTCAATCATCCGTGATCCGGGGCTCTCCGCCTGTGCGCCCTCTTCCGGAATACTCGTAGAGCAAGAGAAAGAGAGTACAGGTACATGAGTACTCCGTACTTTGTACAAAAAGAAAAAAAGAGTCTAGGACAGAATCGGAAATAATTCCTGGATCCTGGCTCATGGATCCTTGAAACCCCATGGCCCGTGGGAATGGACCATGGAACCCGGCACGGGAGAGAGAGAGAGCAGAGCCCTTGCTCGTGGTCTCTCACACTCTCAAGATCAGAAGAAAAGAAAAGGAAAAAAAAAAGCACTAAATAATCATAAGCGGAGTCGAGAGGAGGAGGGGGGCACGTACCACACACGGCACCACACGGAGAACAAGGGGACCAGGGTATGGGTATGACTACGAGTCCGTCCATGTACCGTCTTTGTTCATCCCTGCCACTCTTATTATTAGCCTGAAGGGGGGGGGGAGGGTAGAGAACATGGACCCGTCGACGTAATGCGTGCTTTGCGGGTGGTACGAGTGCTCCGTACATGATACGACGGTACGGATACATGTACCTGTAATACCGAGTTCTAACAAACGAGTCCCTTGTTCATTTCAATATTACTTCTTCTTCTTCTTCTTTTCTCTTCTACTAGGGACCGGTTCACCTTTTTTTTTAACTTCTGTATTAGTGTGAAACGGCGCCGAAGGGAGTAAAGCAGAGCAGATCATACGAGTATCGAGATGACGAACAGAACGATCTTTACTACCTACAGACTAGACGCAAAGGACAAAAAAGCTTGGCTTGTCACGGACTCTGCAAGACGACTTATTGCATCGAGGCTGTGAGGCTGCAAGTTGAAGTATTAGACCGTAGTACTCGTACTATACTAGTTGGTTAAAGATCTCGTCGTCCCGGTCTAGTAGTGGGTATGTAATCTACCCCGGTAATCCATCCCGAAAGTGGCTTTAGTTTTTTCGGTTTTTTTTCTTTTCTTTTCTTTTTGGGCTGCTTGCCCAAAGGCCGGTGTGATGTGATGCTGAATGCACGATATATTGAGTACGGAGTAATACTCCTATGAAGTACAGTACAGTACATGTAATATTATATACACCCCCGGCACCAACGTCCCTTGAACAATGAGAGCCGCGCAATCGGTCCCCGTCTTGTGGGATTGGAGGCTGGGAATTGAGCGAGCTAGGGTCCAAGTTAGTACAAGTACGAGTATTTACTCTGGTACAGATACTGAGTAAATACATGCACTCAAAAGTTATACTCGTACTCGTAAAAGGGATGCAAGTCACCGAACCGAACCTGTTCGGGTCTAGGCGTAAAAGCAATGATGGTGTCAGAACGTATACCGCCGAGGACTACGACGTAGCGATGCTACCGTGCTTTTGGACTATTCTGTACTTGGACTACTGGGCCGTGGCTTTTCGCCAAGTTCCGAGGCATGGGCACATGCGCTCTAGGATGGTGCTAGTACACGCAGCAAGTCTGGCTAGTGTTGACATTGATGCTTTCTTCTAGGCAGTGCTGATATGTTCATCGTGATCTACGGGTAGTATAGTAATAGGCACCAACATACCGAGTCCCGGTCTCGGGCAGCAGCAGCAGCAGTAGCGGGTGTCTATACTAGTGCTCATACATGTAATACTAATATCTACCGTCGCATGTCTCATCCCTCCCCAAAGCTGTCCTGGATCAATGTTGGATTAGAATATCGAAGATTAGACGGTTATAATGCGGCTTAATAGTTGTTGCCGGTTGGCTGCTGCTACTTCTGCTATTTCTGCTTCTGCATGCATGTATGCAAATCTACCCATTATTATAATGCTCGTTCAATAGTAGTAAACCAACGGGCGTAGGTTGTACGAGTACTTGCGCGGCGGCGTCAAAGCGTACAGACGATATTCCGTACATACATGTATGATATTATCCGTGTACTCGGACCTTGTGGCTCCATACTACTAAGAACTACGGATAGAGCATTCTCTCTCTTTGTGCGACGTAGTATTGTGATTATGTTTCAACAAAAGACGGAAGGGTATGAAGAAGAAGAAAAAAGTGTCGTACAGAGTATCAGACTCCTGGGGCCAAGACGGGGAAGCCAGGTCCGGCAGTGACTTGCGACGGAGGTCTGAGACATGCGTGCGTGTGTGTGTTGCAAGGATGTGTTATTTGCAAGGTATGGGCATGGGGACATGGTGATTGAGATTGCAACTTTACTGTTGCTTGCTTGTCTGCTCTCGTCTCCCCGGCCCGGTGGCGTACACACACACACACACACGCCTTAAACTCGTACAGGTAATATTATAGAAAGCTGATTGAACAAGAAAGCACGTGCGCACGTGTAAAAGTACACGTGGACATGTAGATGGGACTGGCGGACCGAGTTGTGGAACCGGGAGGGAGCATTGGTGTGTACTCGTACGTACAGGTGAATATTCGTACAGATTTACATACTGATAGTCATAGTAGTACCAGTCGTATGTAAACATGAATGTACGGAGTAGATGGTCTGTTGGTTTCGAAGCTCAAGGATAAAGGGAGGGAATAATGTCATGTTTTGAACCAACACATCCGAGACATTCACAGATTCCATGCTATGGAGGGGAGAAGAAAGAAAAAGCTTGTATTCCACCTGTATGCAAAACGCTTGGCTAGATACGGATGATATATCCGTCTTTGTGTGTGTGTCCGTGCTGCTGGTAACGGGCAACTCGGGACACTATCGGCATCATGCTCCAATGCAGTACTACTAGTACATGTAGTACATGTAATGTAATACATGTATGTATATCTGGCATTGATGAAGAGGGGGGAGGGGGGTGTGTGCGATTTTCTGTTGAGAGAACGGAATATGTGCAGCTAAACAAAAAACGGCGGACTCTCCGCCTCTTTGCAAACAAGAGAGAGAAAAGAAAGGGTCAAATGCGAAAGGGAAATAAAAGATTACAACTACGAGTATTACTCCGTTAGAGGCCATGTGGGTTTTTTCTTTGGGAAAATCAGGGTGTGGTGGAGAATTCGGTCGGGAGCCGAGTGAGCCGCTGGGGGCATATCGTAACGCCCTCTCGTACGCCTGCTCTCACCATGTACGAGTGTGTGCGGAGTACGAGTACGCATAGTCTTTCCTACTACGTACGGGAATATGCGTATCACGTACTCGTAGGCAGAGCACACAGCTTTTGGTGGTCCGCAATAACCTGCACGTACAGACAGCCGCCAGTACACCATGTATGGAGACGGTGATGATTAAAAAAAAAAACGGAGCTGTCTGGTGGAGAGAGCCTAAGAGGTGTGTGAGGTTTGTGTGTGTGTGTGTGTGTGCACCCCAGACCCCGAACGAGTTGCTGCGGAGCACCATGACATCAATTGGCCATGCCCACACACGGGACTAGCACCTGTCGGGTGGCACCCGTGGACACCCCATGGGTCCAGAGGTGGCGTCAAAAGAAGATGTCGTCGGTCCTTGATATTATTAGTACTCGAAGTTACTCGGCTGTGCAAGGTCGTTACTGCTATCAAAGAGGAAAAGGCACGGTGAGATGACATGAGAGGCTGAGAGAGAAATAAAGTCAAGAGGGAATGGTGAATGACGATCGTAATGATGGATAAGCAGTGGCGATATGCAAAGAGGGGGAGGCAAGATTCTTGTGAGTTGAGGGGGTTGAGGGGTTGAGAGACGATATGATGATGATATTCCAAGCTACATGTATGCTTGAGAGGAGTACTCGGTATTGCAAACGGTATCTCTTCTCTTCAATGTTTAGAGGAGCCATCTCTGTACAGCTCTCTCATGTATTCGAGCTATGTGGAAAGTGTCTATCCGAAGGGTTGACTTATCACAGCTGCACTGCTAACGGTGCACCATTCGCATGCGTAATAGTGCCAAGTGATTCTCCAGTAATAACTACTCGACTCATATGTACGAGTAGTTGGATGTATCTACCTTGGCATTGGTATATCGATATTGGACACTGAAGTTACGGGTACTACAACAGCCTCTTCCATCAGTATCTGCCTGTTCTCGTATGTATTCGTAAATCTACTCGGACAAGAAAAAAAAACAATCCCTCCTCGGGGTCATGGTGCAACCAACTGTCCGTCTCTACGAGATATAAATCTGTCCGAATTGTCCCAATGTCATAAATTACCTCGGTTCTACCCACTTGGTTTCGTTATGGAGTCGAGACTAAACATGGGTTAAAAAGCACCGACAGGTACTACTAGTTAGTACTAGTCAATAGTAGAACTTGGGACTAAAAAGAAGAAGAAGAAGAAAAAAGGGCTCCTCTCAGAGTGTCAACTTCCGGACCCATTGTTTACATATGGGGTCAGCTCGGTAGTGGACTTTAAAGGGGACTGATATTTCAATTACCAGGCAGGAAATGACTCGTTTGGATTCAATGGTACTCGGTGTGCTTGCTCGAGATGTCCTCGACTTGTCGTTGATCACAGCATTGTACTCGTCCCTCGTAGTATTCGCACAGTTTTGGAATATATATATATGTGTGTAAGAGTTGAATATGATACTCTATATGTATCCATAGACAATGCTCGGCAATAATGTGCAAAGCATATGCCGATACTCGTACATACATGTACGTGTAACAGGTATTCCTACACAGCCTGATTCGTCTCCCTATATGTAATCAAGAGAGGGTATATTATCCGGCCGTTGGACTGTGTGTTGTACATGTACGGAGTAGTCTAGTTCATAGTTCTATTACGAGTACTCGTACTCCGTACTCCCGTACTAGCAACTAGCATCTTGAAGGAACCCTCCCCCCTCACAGGCTTGTTTTCACTCATCCCATGTCCATGTCCATTCCCTCCTCTTACTTATGTGTGTGTGTCTGTGCTGCGGCTGAGGTGGGGCAAGGTCATCAGACACATGGTAATAATATACGTACAATATATGTTGGATGCTCTGGTACGAGTACTCACGCAGACTTGAAGTTCAATTGAACTTGTTACTTGCTACTCGCGTAGTATAATAGTCGATACTATGAACACTTCAAAGTACATATAACACCCTACAGATACTCATACCAAGACCGTAGCGTGCGCCATAAGAAAAGCCAAGACAGAGTGCATGTGGGAGAGGGCTCATACTTGCGCCATACGTTGTCCCCCCCATGTTATTTTCCTCATCTCCCCTCGGAGATCTAGCACCTTACCTACTCGTAGAGGGGTTTCGTTCTCTCTCATAATACACCCTCTGAACCTCTCCCTCTCTCTCTCTCTTGCCGGGAAGCGGGAACCCCGGCTCTGTTTACCGAAGAGGCCGGAAAGGGGACCAAGCTTTTTTTTTCTTTCATCTCTTTCTTGTGTCTGTGTGTCGTGGATCCATATTAAACCCAGGTACGGAGTACTAGGAGTGGTATTCCATACTCTGTCGTATTACTCGTACAGTCCTACTTCATTTCTTCTCTCTCTCTCTCTCTCTCATTCTCTTCCTGTTACTACTTCTTCCCTTCCCCTCCCCCGGCACACAAAACTGCTTAAATTCGTGCCATCATTCTTGGCATCTTGGCGATAATTTCCATGGCAGCCGATAGAGTTGTCTGCGCCTCCTTGTCCCCAGCCATCGATCTACGAGTACTCGTCTGTGCTTGTTTGTACTTGTACCAGTAAGCACGTTTATCCCCATGTCAAAAATGTCCACTTGAACGTTGACACTCTCATCTTGGAGGATACACATCAGCTTTGTAGATAATATATCCTATAATGGATGATACATGACAAGTTGATTTTCGTAGCAGCCGTTATTACTACGAATACTATGGACTCCGTTCTCTCAACACGTACATAAACATGTGTCCTCTGATCTTCAAGACTTGCCCACATATGCCAAACCCCCCCTGCTCCCATAGACCTCCGCCATCGGCTACCTCCGACCCGACCGGCACGAGGCTTGGAACAGTAGTTGGACCAGGGTGGTATCATTGCTGTTAAACTAGAGTCCTAGACTGTATTACTCCGTACACCTACTACGAAAGTACTCCGTACTACGACTACTAATACTGCCTGTACGTACAAAACTACGAGTAGTATCATGACCGGACACATACAACTTATCCGTATTCCGAAGCTAGGTATTATTTACGGCACAATTCAACGTATCACGGTCATGTATTCTTTTTATTCTTTTCTACAAGCAACTACTACATGCACGTACTCCGTACTAGATCATTTAGCCCCCCCCCCTCCTTCTCCTCCACCCCCCGCCCCATCCATGTACACTTCGCAACCTGCCAAGATGCCAGATGACGAGGAACAAGCTCCGCGACGTTGGGAAAGCCTCACCTCAGAGAGTAAGAGACCCGCCCAGCCGGAGATGGAAGCCAAAACTGTACGAGTACCGAAGTCTTTTGAGTACTACGTACATGTAGTTGGTGGTCTTTCCCGTCTCTCTCTCTCTCTCTCTTTCCCAACCCCACTCCTCCTCTCTTTTTTTTTCCCTCTCTCTTCTTACCTTTTTTTTTCTTTCTTTTATTTATTGATTTATTCAATATCTGTACCCTGCTCCTAGGAGTCGGTGAAGCTTTTTTTGGTTGTAGCACGGGCCGAGCCCCCCCAATTTTCTACCCTTCCCATGTTCATGGATTGACCTTGTCCCGGCTATTATTGCAGACTGGTTATTACCAGAGAGCTCAACTATTCCGTACGTGCATATCCTCGCAGTAGTATGTAGTACTACTACTAAGTAAGACTAAGTACTCCGTACTCCGTACATGTAGTACTCCTACTTGCCCATGTACATATGTGTACCCACCACACCCTTTTTTTCTTCTCCTCTTCTTCCCTGGTCCCCCCCTCCTCTTCCACTGTGGTGGTTCCCCCTGTTATCCATGGAGTTTACTGTGTGCGTACTCGTACGTGCTTCTCTTTTTCGACATGAAGCCGGTGGAAGTGAGGTGCTGGTCTCGTTTAGTCTGGCTTTGTACGGAGTAGTAGTAGTCTACGCGTAGTGTTACTACTTCAACTCATACTAGTAAGGAAACCAAGGTCATCGGTAATGGATTCGGCTCTTCTCCTTTGCCCTACGTATATTACTTTTCGGATCTTTTTTCCTTTCTTCCCTGTCCATGTATTCGTACCCTCCCTGTCTCGTTCTCCGTCTCTTCCATTCAATTCTAGTCTCTCTGTCCTAGAGTCTCTCTGTCCTAGAGTCTCTCTCCCCTACATACTACTCGTACCTTGGACGAATGAGATGTATTTCCACGAGTCTCTCTACTCCTAGTCAGAGTCAGTCCTGGTGTAATATCAACAACGTCTATTACTCCGTACCCTCTCAGCTTCCTCCTCACTCTCCACTATATTCTACGTGGAACCCTGGACCACTGACTACGAGTACTCCGAAAGAAAGAAACAGGTCACCAACGTCGAGTGGGTCCTTTCCCATCAAGCCATTCCCGCTCCGTACTATTACTCCGTAAGACTCGTACCAGAACTGGAACCATCAGAAACTGGAACCTGCAAAAAGCTTCCACGGTATCACGGAGCATGCTCTCCATGTGTCTCTGTATTATCTATCCCCCCCGGGTGTGCCATCATGTGCGACCGGGTCTTTCTTTTTTTTTCTTGCTTTTTATCCGGGATATGGACAATGTGTTTACTAGTAATAGTAGTACAGACAGTATCGACATGAGAAGTAAGAAGAGAAAGACATGTTCCAGAGGGTGATTAGGAACATTACCAACAGCTCATACATACCGTCGTCGACCCTAGTACCCAGACTGTAAAGGGTTATATTCACAATGACTAGGATTCTCTTGAGAGTAATAAGGGCTCAACTTGACGACATTTTCCAAAACCAGTCACATCCGCTTCTCTGGACATGTCAACTCATGACCCTTTTCGACATGGACACACCTGACACCCTACGAGTACATGCTCGCATCTACTCCCATCTGAAACGGCTTTTTTGACAAGCTCCCCATTCTTTTCATCATATGACAAGCTTTGAGTTGATTTCCACGGACCGAGGAGTGGCGGGGCTCATGAGGGGGGGGGGGGGGGGGGGACACGGACATGGATATGGGTCCGTACTGGTAGTTTGCCTGGTACATACGGAGTAGTAGTAGTATTACGAGTACTCGAGGTAGTCTCTGTACATGTACTCGTCAACTGGTTTATTGATCCTTCCAGTCCTCTCTCAAGCTTGTCCCTGTTCCGTACTCCGTACTCCGTAGATAATTGTGGGCTAAAAAAGGCTTGTTGCTGGCGGAAAGAACCGAGGGGCTTGCGATTATGCACCTTGGCCTTGGCTGGCGTAATATTGAACATTCAAGTACGAAGTACATGTACGAGTACGAATATCGAGTACCACTGTACATGTAATGGTACTGTAGTACTACTAGTAGTAGTAGCATTTGTTTTCTCTTGTTGGTTAACACGGGGTACGGAGCACATACGCAGTTACTATCTTGGTTGCTTTAGGAGATCAGTCTGTTGTTGGTTCAATGATACTTGCCAGAAAACTGCAACTCGTCAATGTATTCCCTTTCCCGGGAGTGACTCCGAATCTACAGAGTATCTTGTCTGATGTTGTTGGTTATTAACCCTTTCTCACTTGCATCTTTTCCATCTGCACTCTTTGCGGGGAAATATTCCGTTTCCACACCTCCATCGCATGACCATGGGGATAACAACGTACATCAGCACTGTAAAGCAGAATATAGTAGGACAGTAACAGATAGGAAGTTGTTGGCTACGGTAAGGACATAGTACTCGTAGACCGGTGATTATAGACTGTGATATACAATCCCTACCATGCAAGTCTTTACCAATCCGGAATCCAATACCGGTCGGTCATTCTCTCTCCTTTTAGAAACACACATGAAGCCATCGTCTTTTTCCCAGGGTCATCAATCACACTGTCAAGTACTGTCATACCTAGTACTAATAATACCATCTAATGATAAAGATAAATGCTGTATCCGTACAAAGTCCAACTGCATACGTGAGCCCGAGCCTCTGGTCACCCCACCCCCTTACCTTCCAGTCATCATCCTTCTCAACGCGCCCCCCCCTTCTCATCCCATCCTTCCTCCCTATTTGGGGCACAAGCACCGATCGTCACATCACATGTACGTAGCTAGGTCGTAGCTAAGTCCATGTCGTGAGTTCCCAACACAGTCTCAGAAAGAAAAGAAAAACAACTACCCAGTACTACAGGTAGTATTACTACATATATACGTCCTATATACGTCGTTATGTTTTTGCCTAGAAGCCGCTAACACACATGGATATTACTCTCTGTATGTACATGTAGTGAGTGGACAATGTATTCGGACCGGTTGAGAATAAAGCATTGGATTACTCTGCACTCCCTACCGGCAAGATTAGCTACGATCAATTTCCTTGCCTTCTCTTTTCTTTCATCACAACAGTGTGCGTTCCTCCTTATTAATATTTTTACCCCTCTTTTCCCCTTTGTTCAAGCACAGAGTCATGATATCAACACTCGCCACTACACAGTATCAAATGACCACGATGCATACGCATTGGCAGGGAACATGATGTAAACCAGCTAGCCAGGGAACCGTCACATCTCCAAGGGTCAAGAAACCATCATATCCCTACGAATGTGTGTGTGTGTGTGTACGAGTGAAAATTGAAAGCAAAGATATAGAAATATCAACCACCCAATTAAACCATCCCGCTACAATCGGAACCTCTTCCGCCTGCCGTGTCTACCGTGCCCTTACATCCAAGTAGCACATGTAGTATGAGGGATGTACGGGTACGGGTATGGCAACGGCTAAGATGTGAGTGAGTACATTCATCCCATCGGCTGCATTCCGAATTCCTTTTTTTCTTTTCCCCTTCCAAGCTCATTCCCTCTCTCTCCCCCATTCATTCTTGATTACCACTCCTCGGATCATATTCCCTAGACCATACACTCCTAGACCTAGACCTAGACCCTGCCTACTCTTCAGATCATACCTAGACCCTTACCCTAAGGACTAGACCGTAATTTGTTACAAAGTGAGCACCTAATGGTTAAATACCCTTCTTTTTAGGCAAAATACCCCCCTGGAACTTAACTCGGCTCGGTATATAACAATTTTGTCTAGTCTCAGAGACACACATACACACAAGAGACAGACAGAGCAAATACGACGTGGCACGACATAATTGCAGTACGAGTAATTCATGTATAGTAATCAGGTATCCTTGATGTGTGGTACATCTAATGCCATGCTGAAGGACCTTTCAGTACTGGTAACAATAAAATTGACATTACAGGGTAATCCAATAGAACACTTGATAATTCTATTTCGAAATACAATGCCCGTGTTTCTATTAATGTAAAAAAAGAAAAGAAGACAAAGACAGTCGTCATTATTTCAACCATCCGTCGTATCCATGGCATCACCACCCTCCTTGGCCTGCTGCTCCCTTGCAGCCTTGACCTTTTCATCCTTCCACTCCACAATCTTCTGCTTCAGCTCATCCTGCGGCACAGCATCCTCAATCGTCATGGGCCTACGGGTGAAGGGGTCCATGGGGTCGCTGAGGAGGTGCTGCACAATCGTCGACCGGTCGACAATGTGCCCGCTGGGCAGGAGGACGGGGTCCTGCATCAGGTCTCCCATGATGGGGTCCTCGAAGTCGGCCGGGATCTCGCCCAGGTCCAGCTCCGTCTGCTCCATGACCTTCTTGGCGTCCAGGAAGCGCGACTTGAGCTTGTCCCACCGCGTGATGTCCGCCGGGTCCATCTGGTGCTTCGACGTCAGGATCCGCGACACCCGGTCCAACACCTCGGGCTTGTACGACCGCCCGTCTGCCGCCACCGCGTCGATGAAGACGTCCGCCGTCCCCAGGTTCAGGTAGATCTCCACAAAGTCCGAGATGAGCTGCACCGGTCGGAAGTGGTACTTGTCCTTGTTCGACACGCTCAGCTCCGCCGCCGCCTTCTTACCTGCCAGCGTCTCTAGGTTGTAGTTGAGCATGCTGGCCAGCCGCATCACAATCTCAGGCATCGTGAAGGCGTCGCCCAGCGCCTCCGTGAAGAGCTTCATCATCTCCAGCGTCTCGTTGGCCAGCTGCATGTACGACGTCGCCTGGTTGCCCAGCGACTGCAGCTCCTCCTCCTTCTTCTGTCGCGCCTCCCCTTGCACCGACGGGTCGTCTAGCTCCCGCTCGATGCTGCGGATCTTGGGGAACTTGGTAAACGCCTCGTCCAGCACGTAAGTCGCGTCGTTCAGCAGCATGTTGACAAACTTGACAAAGAAGGCCTTGTTTGCCTTGCTCTCCTGCGTCAGGCGCTGCCTGTACACGTCGTTGGCCCACACGCACTTGATCACCTGGAAGATCTCGTACCGGATCGTGAATTTGTCGTAGAACTGGTTGTTCGCCCCCGTCGACTCGCACTCAATGTAGAACTTCATGAGCGCGTGTAGCAGGTAGTCGTTGGCAAACTTCATCGAGATGAGCTGGTCTCCCAGGACACCCTTCTTAAGGTGCATAAAGGGCAGTGTCCCCGAGAAGAGCAGTGTCACAAGCGACGACTTGACGTAAGGGTTCTTGATGTACTCGCCAGACCTCAGCAGCGTGATTCCGAGGGCAATAAGCTCCTCGCCAACGGCGCTTAGGAGGATCTTGGGAAGCCACCTAATGTGTTTTTTTCTTGTTAGAGACAAAGTTCCTTTTTTCTTCTCTTCTTTTTTCAGACAAGAGCACCATACCTAAAGATGAATTTGAAATTATCCACAATGTTTTGCAGGCAGTATTCAGGGAGACACGCGAATGCGCTGTTGCGTTCCACCGCAAGGGGAAGTCTGTTTTGTGTGTTTTGTTAGAAAAAGGTAATTGGGTATTCAGTTTTGACATCCAGAAACGTACTTGATTTGCTCGCTCTCCTTTCCAGGACGGTAGTCAGACCCGGTAGCCAGACGCAGCAGCCACACAGCGACATAGCGCATGAAGCGCAGCGACGTGCTCTGCATGCGATCATCGAGGAGAACGCCCTCTATGGCGTACTTGAGGGCAATGGTGCGCTCGAGGACGTTTGTGTGGCGCTTGAGCGTCTCCTCGAATAGCCTGAGCTGGTGAGGTGAGTTGGCCACCTTGGGCCTCTCGGCCTCCATGGCCTTGATGTGCTTTTCGAGGTATTTAATCTCACGGTCGAGGTTTTTGAGTTGCGAGTTGGCCGCCTCGCTGCCGTAGTGGTGAGAGGCGAGGGTGAGGAAGAAGACCTCGGATATGAAATTTGACGGCTCCCCGGACTCATCCTTTTGACCGTAGAACTCGTCGGCCGTAGCCTGATCCGCGTTGATCTTGGTCTCATCCTTGATGTCGATGCGCGGGTCGCGTTTGAAGTAACGCACGTCAATCTTGTCAATCTTGCTGAAGTCGTTGTCCATAAAGGGCTCGCAGAAGCGGTCCAGAATGGTCGTCACATTCATCATGAAGCCGTCCGACGCCACCTCCCGCGGGTCTACCTGCATGGCCCGCCTCTTGTGGTTCGTGTTCATAATGTAGGCGAACCAGTCCAGCGTGCGGCCTCTGGTCTCGGTGCCGGCGCGGATAAAGGCGTTCGATATGCCGAAGAGGTCATCCTGGTGCGCCCTCAGGACCATACGCAGTGAATCCTGCGAGTTGGTGATGCGCGCTCGGTCCAGTGTGCGAGATCCGGGAAAGTAGCTGCGAATAACCTCTCCCTGCAGCGGTGATAGTCTGAAGAACGGGCCTAGAAGCGTATGCCTCTCAATTCCGGGGGCTGACTGGGCCATGTTGAATGTAGGAAGCTTGGCTAGGTTGACAGTAAGTGCGGGGAAGCGAGTGTATGTTTGGAGAGCCTGGACATCGCAGAGTCAATAACAGGTCTCTCATCGGAAATCGTCTCCGTCATTTCTTACCTGGACATAGGGCTTGTACTCATGATCCATGGACATGGTAGCTAGACGGGAGCTAATCTGGACCATGGCATTGTTGAACAGAGCGGGGATCGCTTCATCATCGTCAAACTTCTTGACAGCCTCCTTGTAGAACTCAAAGTCTAGGCCGTTCTCGTCGAGGATACCACGCAGAATATACGGCACGAGAGAATCCGTCTGGGGGTTCGGTTCGCGTCTAGAGAGACAAGTGTCAGGTCAGTCAGCTGGAACGACGCTCCCTCTCCGTATCGACCTCGGGCAAAACATACCCATATAGGTCAGGAAGGGTTAGCGAGAAGAGGCAGTTGCTAATAGCCAAGCGCTTCGCCTCGTCGTGGACTTCCTGCCTGGCGCCCCCGGACACCCTGGACGTGGAGGCAGCCTTGAGCGCGCGCTTCCAGCAGGGGAGGAGGTAGTCCATGAGGGGCTTGTCGTTGGGCCAGCTGCTCGCGGCCTCGAGGATGGCCTGGTCGAGGTTGGCCGTGGTGAACTTGAGCGGCTCGCCAGCCTCGTTGAGTTCCTGGTTCAAGCCGGGCAGGAAGGTGAGGCGCTGGCCCATCGGGGTGGACATGTTGTGGGGGTTGACGGTGATGCGAAAGACGTGCGAGAGCGTTCGGTTGGCGTAGTCTTCGTCTGTCTCGGCAGGCTGGGGGTTCGGTTTACGGACTGCGGGCGCGGGCGGCGCGGGCGCCGAAGAAGCAGAAGCGGGAGCGGTATCGGCTGGCGGGCGACCATCATCAACATCAGCGTCAACAACGTCGGACGCAGGCCGCTTGCGGGGGCAGGGGCGGAGTGTACCTGTTGAGCTACCAGGGGAAGGCCTTTTCTTCTGTAGACCGTCACCTAGCTTGGAGAGAGGATTGGGGGAGGCGGAAGTTGACGAGGAGGCTGATGGCGTCGCAGCCACAGTCGCAGCACCTGGTGGTGTCTGCGACGGCGCCGCGGCGTCGGGTTTCGAACCATCAGCGCTGCTGTCTTCGGGCTTAGGAGTCGACGACCCAAGCTTGGCCAGGCGCCTGGCTCTGATCTAGACGGGAGAAGCGACATGTTCATCAGCAAAAAGAAGGCCTTGCCAGCACGCGGGCAATAACAATGTACCGTGCGTGCGTGTGTGTGTGTGTGTAGCATACCTGTTCCATCTTTTCCTTATCCGGGGCGTCGGGGCCCTGTGGCGAGTTGGGATCCATGGTGACTGACGTGCTTCCTTTGACCCCGGGGCAGAAGCTATGAATGGAGGGTTGGTGTTTTCGTGAAGGTATGGGGGAGGAAATATGATGCGGTGATGTAGATACG
Organism: Geosmithia flava; assembly: GCA_900188565.1. Lineage (NCBI taxonomy): Eukaryota > Fungi > Ascomycota > Sordariomycetes > Hypocreales > Bionectriaceae > Geosmithia > Geosmithia flava. Next base: position 463,651 of record FYEV01001626.1, on the reverse strand, counting down.
TCGGAGGAGATGCTGGTGTGTCGTTTGGTGATTGCTAAAGTGTGAGGTCACCGGGGCTGATTGATGACTTGCTGCTGGTGTTCTGGGGCCCGGGGGGTCTCGCAGGACCTCGGTGGTGGTGGTGGGGCGTCCTTTCAGTGGATGGGCATGCACTAAATGCGGGGAGTTGGTAGGTGGTTTACAGTGGCACAGTGGATGTTGCTGCCTGTAATCAAGGGCCCGGATGGGTTTTAGGCGGTGGGTGGCTTGTGTGGCTGCTCACAAACTGCAAGTCCAGTCCATAGGTGTAATTTCTGTGGCGCTGGGGGTAGTAACAGAAGGCGATGGAAGCGGGAAGGAAGCGCCAGCCGCAAGGTGAGAAAAGAGTTAATGTAATAGAAAGAGATGATCCTCAATGCTATTGATACGGGAGAGATGGGTGAATTTGCAAAATGCAAAACTTCTCAGAATCCTTCTACTCATTTTCTCCTTTTGGTTTTGCCCGATTGCTCAGCAAGGCGTTCGGTGAGTTTTCCAAACTCCGCAAGTCGCACATTATTACGTGCTTGGCTTTGGTCACAACTCCGCCCAGGCAGGTCCAAAAGGCCGCCCCATCGTTCTTTTCGTGTTCGCACCCGGCTCAAGCATTGTATATAACGGCTTTAATAAATCCATCTGACAGGCAAAGATTCAGGTAATCATATAGTCAGAGACAGTAAAAACCCAAGAATGGAAAAGGGTACGGTTGTCCCAGCTTATAGCAAACTTCTATAATGCTAGTAATAGTTCTCTAATACCAGCTATATGCGCACGCTCCAAGGGTATTACGTTATCGCGTGCACTCCGACCAACTCCTTGCCTAAACAAAAATGCAATACATGGCTCATTCTCCCATTCACTTGTCCTCACAATCGAGGCACATCCATATCTGTACCTGATGATCGCCTCCTAATAGGATGTACAGTAGTAAAGGTAGCTGGTAGACCCCCTGACGATGATCCGTCCGCCGAGTTATTGTCACGGCGTATAGCAGCTGCCGCAGCTGCGGAAGCAGCGTTGGATGACGCTGCCGCCACGGCAGCACTGCTGCTGCTGTTGGCCGCCGCTCGGATCCGACCCTCCTCCCGACTCCTGTTGAGAAGCCAGTTGACGTGCATGCGCATCATGTTGATGTTGTTCCTGAGCTCCGTGACCTCCTCGCGGATGGGCATGACCTGATTGAGGGTCCACATGCTCTGGCGGGCCTCGAGGTGGGTGAGGTTCTGGTGGACCTCTTCGAAGCCGGCGTCGAGATCCTGCATTGTGCGGTGGTGATTGTCGCTCATGAGCGGGGCGCCAGAAGACTCGCCAACACTGGCGCCAGACGCAGCTGCGGTGGAGGTGGTGCTACGCCGGGCTGGCGGTGTCGACATGTTGTGGTCGTCGACATCGTCGAATCTCTGTTGCCACGCATCTTCCTGATGGCGACGGAAGTCTTCCAGCTGGTTGCCCAAGCTGCTGTAGGTTTGAAGCAGGTCGCGCTGGGAGCGGATAACGGCACCCGAGGCCGTCTCCGGGTGGAAGGGACACTCGGCCAGGTGGTGGGCCAGGTCACCCCTCTCAACGCGAACGGGGCAGCCGACATCTTCAAAGGAGCAGGCGACCTGGACGCCATCGCAGTCCATCTCGTGGTGTGCAGGCATGGAGGACCGGCAGATGAGCTGCCAGCAGTACAGGCAGCGCGTCTTGGACCTGGGGCACACTGTGAGGAGGTGGCGCTCGCGGTCGGCCTCGTCCATCTCGAGGTTGCAGTAGCGGCAGCGGGTGGCGATATGACGGCAAGCCAAGGAGGAGCCACCAGCTTCATCGTCATGCTCATCTTCGGTGGCGGTAGCGGAGCCGGGCTTCCTGATCAGCTTCTTGGTGCAGTCCGGGTCCGGACAGGGGTACTCCCTGAAATTGCACTCGGAGTTGGCGTGAGTCTCGACAGCCTCGCGCCTAAGATCCTGGTTGCATCCCTTTGAACGGTTGGGGCACCGCACCAAGATACCGTTGAGTTGGGCACGCACCAGCCTACCGGCGCTGACACACTCGGACCACGCGAGGGGATCTCGGTCGACGGGGCAGGCGGTCCCCGAGGGGCTAGAGGCGATGCTGCGCCGGAGGCATCGATAGCAGAATGTGTGATCGCATGGCGTAGTGACAGGGTCGACCATGGGGTCGTGGCAGATGGGGCAAAGCAGCGTCGAGTCGGGTTCCGTCACATAGGTGAGGGAGTACATGTCCAGGACGGCCTCGCCGCCATACTTGGTCGGTATGTCGAGCGACGAAGGGTGCGGGGCCAGAGCCGGACCGGACCTGCGTGCCGGAGAATTATGAGGTCGGGGGTTATTGCGCTGCTGTTGGCGCTGTTGCTGCCCAAGGCTGTGTCGGGGCGGCGGGGGCGTAGGCGCATGTACGGGGGCGACGTTCCCAGCGGCCATGTTGCTGTAGTATGAATCGGGGGAGGGCGGTGGACGGACGAGGCTGGTGACCAGATCGGGCGTGGGTGATGCCCGGCGCATGTTGCGTCTGGCGAAGCGGCGGGCAGCTGCGGGGCTCATCCGGTATCCATCGTCGCTGGATGAGTCTGATGAAGGGATGCTGAGTGGTGGCGGGGCTCCCGCTCCCCGACGGGAGGGAAATCTAAGATCTGACGGTGGGCTTGGTGTCCTCGAACTCGAGGAAGAGGGCTGGCCTGATGCCATGATGGATGGGCGGCGGGGTTTTGGGGAGGGGAGGGGAGGGTGGGTAATCTGTGACGTCCCCTTTCGGACCCTCTCTCTATCGCTTTTCACCGCTCTCTGGTTACGACTGAGCTGGGCTGTGCACGTATTCGGTATTCGGGCCTGTACGTGATGAAATGCGGACGGGGATGTTCCATGCGAGATGGCATGGACCCTGGATGGCGGTTGTTGTTGAAGATGGTAGATTGAGGTCTAGTCCCTAGAGCCGTTCGCCCGCGGTGGAGCGATAGCTATTAATCCTACCTAGTATGGGCTAGAGCCTAGAGGCGGGGTGGCCTGTTCATGCCCGGTTGTGCGAGTAATGAGTTGGCGTGTGTTTACGTATGATAGCAGGACTACGTTGTAATGGCCAACTTTTTTATCGTATTGGAGTATGAGTAAGTAATAGGACATGTACTAATAGCGACTGGAGAACCAACTGCTTTCATGATTCAACATGAATTTTACAAGTAGGAGTACTTCAAAGGACGTATTATGGAGTCGATATTGTAGGTACTGTACTCGTACAGTCGGGTCCATCTGTACTGTACCAGTATCTGAGGGGACACCAGCCTCACTGCCAATTCCGCAGACGCCACCTACAGGCCTGGGCCCCGGGCTGTTGGTCGCTGCAGCAAATGAACTGTCCGCTAAAGCGTTTTACCATATGCGCCCAATGGCTCGGGTTTACGACGTCACCGCAGTGGCACCCAACTTTCCGGCAATGCCGTGTTCATGGACGTCAAATGCATGGCGTAAAATACTGGCTGAGCGGTGTTATATCTCTTATTCAAATTCCATTTATATGTTGACATTATATTTGAATGTAGATACTGTGATTCTCATTAATACGAGATGCCAATTTACGGCATATGCAGACATCTGTAATGAGCCCCCATTGCCCCCGGGCCCCTCCCCCACAACCCCGGGGCCTCTCTACGCGCGGGGTGATGACGAGACCTACTGATGAGACAATGGAAGTCTTGCGCTGCAGCCATTTCCTCTCTAATCTGGACATGGAGTCGTTCCTTCCCTCTTTGTTCAATTGTCCGTATTATTAATACCACCTTGGCTGCAGTTCAATTGTCCGACACCAAAGGTCCTTCTTCACGAGCCATCATAGAACGTCCTTGCTATATTGCCTCTGGTACTGTTATCGGTGCACTTCTTGAATACAGCAATGGCAGTCCTTCGTACATTTATCTAATCCGTAAAGATGATGTCTATGCAGTGGGTACCCACATTCACATGATACCGGGGTTATTTTGCGGCGAAGCTGGCACATTCGTACGATTTCAGTACAAGTTACAGTTAGACCGTCGGATTTGAACGCTGTCACATGTCAGCCACCCGCCAACGTCCCGCCCCAGAACCCCATGACCGCATCTCATCGCGGCACCGGCACAATGGACAGCTACTATTAGCCAAACATCCCGAGCTGAGACTCTAGGGACTCTTTTACTTTTTTTCCTTCTTCCTTTTGTTCCAGGAACGGATCCCTAGGGATATACGGACCCGTAAAATCTTCCCGTCTTGTCCGGCTGACCTTTCCCCCCTCCACAACGTGTCCCTTGTTTCCCCCAGCTTTTTTCTTTACTCTGTATATATTCTTATTTCACAAAGGGCCCACCTCGAATTCCTCTCTCCCTCTCTTTGTTCTCTACTACTATAACCCTCAGACGCGGTCCCCCTTTGACATCTAATAACGGGGACGACACTACGTGTATAACTTACAACGGCAACGGGTTGGCCCGCACAGCCATGTCCCCGCGCATCGTTTAGAAACATACGTTCATATCGCCACAATGATTGACCACGTGCTCGGACGTCCGTCGTCCAAGTCTCGACGTCTTCAGGTCTTGGCCGTCGTTTCCTTTTGGTCCGCCTACCTCTACAGGTGAGTGTAGTATCTCCTCGGCCCAGCTCTGGGTTAGACCCCTACTTCGTAGCTAACAGCATTGTCTCGAATACAAAAGAGGACACAAACATGGCCCCCCTGGCGCCCGAGAAGTCTCCAAGCTGCTATCGAAGAAACTTACAGTATGGCAGACTGTCGTCGTGACAATGCTCTACCTGTACGCGGCGCGCAATTTTAGCGCCCTCGTCGGCCTGGCGAGCCCCGAGCCCATGGCCAACATGTATGACGCCACCTTCTTCCGGGCGACGTGGGTTCTGACGGCCCTGGATGCGGGCTTCTGGACGGCCATGAAGATTCGATCCCGGTGGCTACGTGACATCGCCAGCGTCGTCTTTTCCGTCTTCTACCTCTTCGCCACGGAGAGCGCCGACGAAAAGGTGCGCAAGGTGCGCGGGATGCTGACGGTAGAACACCTGCGCGTCTCTTGGAATAAAAGCACGACACCTTACCTCAGCTTCTCGCAGGGTCTCTTGCGTCCGCGCTTCACCCGCTGGCCCCCGCGCCAGGTGCGCATCCAGAGGCCCTCGGCCAGCGACTACCGCGACCCCGTCGACGCATGGCTCTTCTACGACGGTCCCCTCGCCGACCTGGCCTATCACGACCGCGTCATCCTCGACGTGCCGGGCGGCGGTTTCGTGGCCATGGACCCGCGGTGCAACGACGATAAGTTGTTTGCCTGGGCGGCCAAGTCTGGCCTGCCCGTCCTCAGCCTCGACTACAAGAAGGCGCCCGAGTTCCCCTACCCGTACGCCCTCAACGAGTGCTTCGACGTGTACACCACGCTGGTCCAGTCACGCGGTCGCTGCATCGGTATGTCAGGCGAGAAGCAGCCCAGGATCATCATCACGGGTGACAGCGCGGGCGGGAATCTCGCCGTGGCCGCCGCCCTCATGGTCCTCGAGACTCGCCTTCCACAGTTCCGCCGCTCCCCCGCCAGGGCTGACCTCCCGCCGCCGGAGGGGCTCGTCTGCTTCTACCCTTGCCTTGATACCAACATTGGCAACTGGATGTCCGACGAGCAAATGTCCCTGATCCGCGACCGCAACATGAGGACCGTCAACAAGCCCATTGTGCGCCGCAAGAGCCAGCAGTACGACGCCCTGGTTGGCACACCGCACCATTCGGATGTCGAGGAAGATGCCGTGGCTACGCCACCGGAGGATCGAGGGCCATCCAAGTCTACGAAGACAACGACGACGGCACCAGGGACTTCATCTAAATCGTCTGACCTCCCGACCAAGCCCGACTCATCTCTCCATGCCGGCCCCATGAAGACCCGGCTGGCCACGGCCTCGATGATCTCGTACTTCAACGATCGCGTCCTCACCCCCGAGATGATGCGATCCATCATCATCCTCTATGTCGGGCCGCACAACCGCCCAGACTTCTCGTCCGACTACCTTCTAAGCCCCGTGCTCGCGCCCGACGCTCTACTAGCAGAGTTCCCCAAGACGTACTTTATGACAGGCGAGAGGGACCCGCTAGTAGACGACACGGTCGTGTTCGCCGGGAAGCTCCGGCGCGCAAAGGTAGCAGCTTCGGCCGCTGATTTCCGACGCGGCATGCACGACGATGACGGTCTGACCGACGAGCAGCGCCTCAAGCAGCTCGGCCTTGCAGAGGTGATGCTCATTCCCGGGACGTCCCACGGCTTCATGCAGTTCCCGTCCGTCTACCCGCCTGCTTGGAAGCACCTAGACCGATCGGCGCAATGGTTCGACGAGCTATACGCTCACAACGACGAAGTTCGGGAAATGTGCCGCGGGCGGAGCGGGCACCGGAACAACGCTGCCAGCGCATCTACTGGCGGTGCTGGTGCTGGTGCCGCTCCGATGCCGACTCCGGGTCATGTTGCCGAGACGACCGGGATCAACGGGACGGTCCACCCCCACTCGGATACACCGGCAGAGTCTAGCGGGGACGAGGATAGGCCACTAGAGATGACCAAGATTTCAAGAGGCGCCAACGCTACAGAAAAGGCAGCTGCTGAAGGGGGACGCAAGAGCAAGGGCAAGGGTGGTGGCGCTGCTCCTCCTGCTGCAGCAGCTGCTAGTGACGAGCCAACGAGAAATGGTGGAAAGCCCGCCGCCGTTAAACGTCCAGGAGGGATGGTGCGGAACAAGACGCTCAGCAAGCTGAGTAGTGAGGAGGACTTGCTATCCAGGAGGATGAATGGCCTAGCGGGCGGCCTCACAGGAGCGGGCGGCGACCACGACGAGTAGTACTCGTACTTTCAAGACCCTTGGTAGGGCCCTACCTGTAGAAAAAGAGGCGGTAAAGTGGGGGGCATAGTACGAGTATGATGGACTTTTTGGAGAGAGGAAGCGATCTGCATTGACACGTTTTAGATGATTATAGCTAGGCGATTGGATGCTTTTCTATCTATAGATTGCCAATTGGATACACGCATGTTGGTACAAAGTATTATGCGAGCGTTATACTACCAATGTTGGGCATATGTTGCGCGCGCATCTAGGAATCAATACCCGTACCATTAAAGAAATACGCATGACTGCCAATTGCTCGTGCATACAAAATCCTTCTGCGAGTATTATTACTCGTACATTAGAACCGTAAGGAGGGGGCGGGGCAAGGAATCCCAAGTTCCCCCGTCTGCTCCGTACAGCCTACGCGTAAACTCCCCACATGAAAGAGTCCCCATGTTGTCATGGACTTGACCGTCCCAGTTGTTGGTCGGAAAAGACGGCTTTGCATGCATTGAACAATGCGAGAGAAAAAAAAGACAAAGTAATGTAGGTGAGAGAGGGCGAGAGAGAGAAAAAAAGTAGCTGATCAATGACGTGGCTCTGGTGATGCAAGTTACTGAGAGGGAGGGAGGCAGGGCTCTCGTACGAGAACGTGCAGCTCTAGTGAGGGGCAGATTGGCCCGCCCTTATACGTAATAAACGGCTGTTCGGCAGAGCTATTGGGCTCTGATGGCGGGCGTGATTCGTAGATGAAGTAACGGATAGTAACAAGTAACGCAGCTGGCACCCTTTTAGACTCTACCAGGTAGGGAATGGGAATGTATGTTATCACGGTATAATTAATACTAGTCACATCTGTATGATGAAATGGGGTCCCATGGGATCGGGTGCCTTGTGCCGATCTGGGGGAAGCTGAAGCTCTCGTTTCGGAGAGGGAAGGAGCTGTCTAGTACATGTATGTAAGGTTCCCAAGCTCCTTCCTTCTTTACTTCCCCCCCTCTGACTCCCTTTCCTCCCTCTATTCTCTCTCTCTCTCTCTCTCTTCTTAACATAATATCCAGTACTACTAGAATTTGCAACAGCTTACCGTTGACAACTAAAAACAGTCAACTTTCATATCTTGGACATTGTTCCTGAGAACTTCACAACAACGCCAAAATGGTCCACTTGAGCAGCGTCACCCACCGACCCAAGGAGGACGAGGCCTCTTCTTCCTCATCGACCGTCGATGAGGCACGCAAGGTCGCCAAGGAGAAGTTCCACCTCAAGCTGTCCCAGTACACCGATGAGTTCACAACAAGTGTCTACGGTTCGCGATTTGCCGAGCAGGACCTCCCCAGTCACCAGATGCCCGAGCACGAGATGCCCAAGGACGTTGCCTACCGCCTGATCAAGGATGAGCTCAGCATGGACGGCAACCCCAAGCTCAAGTAAGTGTCGTACATGTCTGGGCGTCAATTCGTACCCAATTGGCTTCCCTGCTGACGTCTGCTACCTTTTTTGCAGCCTCGCCTCATTCGTCACGACTTACATGGTACGTTGACCCCGCTTTCTTCTCTCTCAGATGGAACAAGGACGATTGATGATCTAACCCAAGCATGTGTATGACAACAGGAAGACGAGGCCGAGAAGCTCATGCACGATGCTCTCCCCAAAAACTTCATCGACTATGAGGAGTACCCCCAGTGCGCCGAGATCCAGAACCGCTGCGTCAACATGATTGGCGATCTCTTCCACGCTCCCGCTGGAGACGCCATTGGCACCTCGTGTGTCGGCTCCTCCGAGGCCATCATGCTCGCCGTGCTGGCCATGAAGAGGCGCTGGAAGATTCGCCGTCAGGCTGAGGGCAAGCCCGTCGACAACCCCAACATCGTCATGTCCTCAGCTGTCCAGGTCTGCTGGGAAAAGGCCGCGCGCTACTTTGAGGTCGACATGAACTTCATCTACTGCACCCGCGAGAGGTTCGTACTTGATCCCGAGCAGACGGTGGATGCCTGTGACGAGAACACGATTGGTATCTGTGCCATTCTCGGCACCACGTACACGGGAGAGTACGAGGACGTCAAGGCAATCAATGACCTCCTCGAGGAGAAGGGCAAGGACATCCCCATCCACGTTGACGCTGCCAGCGGTGGCTTTGTTGCCCCCTTCGTTGCTCCCGACCTAGTCTGGGACTTCCAGCTGCCCAAGGTCGTGTCCATCAACACGTCTGGCCACAAATACGGTCTCGTGTACCCCGGAATCGGTTGGGTTGTCTGGCGCTCGGCCGAGTATCTCCCCAAGGACCTCGTCTTCAACATCAACTACCTCGGTGCCGACCAATCATCCTTCACCCTCAACTTCTCCAAGGGTGCATCCCACGTCGTGGGCCAGTACTACCAGCTCATTCGCCTTGGTCGCCACGGCTACCGCGCCATCATGAGCAACGTGACACGCACCGCCGACTACCTGGGTGAGGAGCTTGAGAAGCTGGGCTTCGTCATCATGTCGCAACCCTCGGGTGGCGGTCTCCCTCTTGTGTCGTTCCGTCTCCCCGACGTTCCTGAAGGCCAGGACGCAGCAGACCGTCATTACGACGAGTTCTCTCTCGCTCGCAGCCTGCGCTCTAGGGGCTGGGTCGTCCCCGCTTACACCATGGCGCCCAAGACGGACGAGCTCAAGATGCTGCGTGTTGTTGTCCGCGAGGACTTCTCACGCAGCAAGTGCGACATTCTCATTGCCGACATCAAGCTGTGCCATGAGCAGCTTCTTTCTATGAACCGCGATGCCCTCAAGGCGCAGGATGAGTTTATCAAGAAGCACATGACGGCCCACGGCCGCCTAGCCTCGTTTAACAAGCACCACCACCATCACACATACAAGGTACGCGCACCCTCCATCCGTCGTCTGAATGATTTTTCAGTACTAACCGTGACGCAGGATGAGAAGCACTCTCTCCAGGGCAAGTCGGGCAAGTCGCATGGCGTGTGCTAAGACTGTGAGTGATTCGCTGTTATGATTTCCATGTCAGCATGTGGCATATGAAGTATAAAGATGATGATAAATATATAAGAATTTACGGCTTATTTGTATTCGCGGCATCAGCCTGCTGCTGGCATCTTTCTACACCTTTTTCTTTTTGTGACGTACACTAAATACATGACAATTGAAATCTATCAAGGCAAACAAACGTCTTGATCTAATTGATTGTAAAACATGAAAATGGACTCTGCGAATGAAACCTTATGAGCGGGTAGACACGATAGCATCTTCAAGGATATCCAGGCCCTGGTTAATCTCGTCATCAGTGACATTGAGGCTAGGCACGAAGCGAAGGGTGTTGGTGCCAGCAGTGATGATGAGCAGGCCCCTCTCACGCGCCGCCTTGACAATAGGAGTAGGATCCTGGGTCATCTGGAGACCGAGCAGGAGGCCACGGCCACGGACCTCGGTCACAGCATCAGGGTACTTCTCCTTGAGGGCGGCGAAGCGAGCGCGGAAGACGTCAGACTTGCGGAGGACCTCCTTCTGGAGCTCGGGGTCAGCAAGACGAGAGACCATGTGGTGAGCGACACGGCAAGCCATGGGGTTTCCACCAAAGGTAGTACCGTGGTCGCCGACCTTGATCTTGTCGGCCACACCCTTGGACACGAGGACGGCACCGACGGGGAAGCCGTTACCCAGGGCCTTGGCGGAGGTGACGATATCCGGGTGGGCCTCGACGGGGAGGTCACCGTGAGCCCAGAGCTTTCCCGAGCGGCCGAGACCGCACTGGATCTCATCGTAGATGAGCACGGCGCCGACCTCGCGACACCTGGCGGCCAGGGAGACGAGGAACTCGTCCGAGGCGACCTGGACGCCACCCTCGCCCTGGATGGGCTCGACGATGACGGCGCACGTGGCCTGCGTGACGGAGGACTCGATGGCGGCCACGTCGTTGAAGCTGGCCTGCACGCATCCGGGGACCATGGGCGCAAAGGGCTCCTGGTACTTGGGGTTGTGGGTGGCGGACAGGGCGCCCATGGTGCGGCCGTGGAAGGCGCCGTTGAAGGAGACGATCTCCGTCTTGCCGCCTGACGGGTCGACCACCTTGCCGGCCTTGCGGGCGAACTTGATGGCTGCCTCGTTGGCCTCGGACCCGGAGTTGCACACGAATACTGAGGTGGCGTCGCGCATGCAGCCTGCTTCTAGGGTCTTTTCCACCAGGAGCTTGGATAGCGCGCCCGTCCAGGGGTTGTAGTATAGGTTTGAGGCGTGGAGGAGAGTTTTAGACTGGGAGAGCAGAAGTGTTAGCGAGCGTTACTGATAGAGCTAGAAAGCAGATGAGGGTGGGATAGGAAGGGAGGTGGGATAAAGAAGGGGAATGTCTATGTATGTACCTGATCGGCAATAATGTTGGCAACGTCCGGGTCGCAGTGACCGAGGGCATTGACAGCTATACCGGCCGTGAAGTCGAGGTACTTGCGGTCCTCGATGTCCCAGATCCATGATCCTGATCCCTTGACGAAGACGGGGGGAGGTCGGGCGTAGGTTGCTACCATGTAGGGAGCGTGTTCGGCGACGAGGGCGGCAGAGGGGGAGTCGGATGTAGGATCGGGGTTGGGGAGCTGTCAATCATCTCTCTGCGTTAGCTTTCTTTCTTCTTCCTGGACTCTCTCTTCGTTGGAATTCCCTCCTTCTTTCGAACGATTGTGGTTATAATTCCCTTCAGTAGAAACACACCTTTTGCGACTTCAGCGCCGTGGTCGAGGTAAATGCCCTCTTGGCAATGGTGGAAGAGCAAGACCGACAGCGGGGACCGGAACCGGCCATGACGGTCGCCAATTGGCGACGAGCAGAGATGCGAAGAGCCATTGTGGATGTGGAGTGTGAGAGACGGGGGGGGGAAAAGAACAGAAGCAAACGAGGGAAGATCTTCTTGCTTTTGGGGGGGGAATAAAAACAAGATGTAGATCTTCTAGATAAAAGAGAGGGGAGTGGGGAGGGGGGAAACCTGAACGAGAGCGTGTGTGTGTGAGTTATTACTCTGCTCTTTGATGGAAAAAAAATATTGGGGATCGGATTTGATTTGAACTTATCGATAGTGACCGCATAGCTTTCCCTGGTCCGGTATCGCTCGAGTCATATGCATGACAAGACATGGTATTTCTCTCAATGAGTACATATTGGTACTGGGTCTGGTTTCTAATAATAAAAGAGAGATAAAAACTATCACATAATTACCGGCGTGATTCATACTCTTACAGACGTGGAGTACGATGTATGTTCATATCTCCTTTGTTCTATGTAATTCACACACAACACAAGATAGGAAAAGTAATCCGGAGATCAGATAAGGGTCGAACAGAAATATATCATGTAGACAAATTATGCATACAAATGTGCTGCTATACAAAAAGGTCAGGGACAGGAGAGATACACAAAAAAAAAGAACAGCTCAGAAGAGGACGAAAGGAAAGAAAGAGAGAGAAGGAAACAAAACGCCCATCCACTGTTGTACCAAAACATCCCGCGTCTCCAAGAAAACATTTCATATCCATTTGTATTCTAAACCGTTTATCCTTCATTGTCCGACAATACCCCACCATGTAGGAGATTGATCTAGACTGCACTGTACCCTCCACGGCTTCCAGTTCCCTGAACCGTGTTGAGGACCCGACGCGTCCAGTCTTTGAGGAGGTAGGGCACGTCGCGGATCGAATCACCGTGGGGGACGAGGTCCCATCCGCGAGCTCCGTAACGAGTGTAGTTGAGCCAAGACCCAAAGATGAGGTAGGCAGCCGTTCCCATGAAGATGCTGATTTCATAAAACGTTAGTCATGATCCCTCATGAGGGGGGGGGGACAAGTTGAAGCGAGGTGAAGAAAAGAAAAAGGAAAAAAAGAACTCACAGAATGAACGCCCAGGTAAAGAAACCCCAGCTCTTAGACTTGCCCGAGCCACCATCACCACCATCCTTGTCATCACCACCGTCGTCACCGCCATCGTCGCCGTCGCGCTTCTCGCAAGCATACTTTGTATGCCACGTCAGACGGAGGATATCAGCATTCTTGTCCTCGTTGAGGTCGTAGCCCTCCCAGATGAGAGCCGTGTCATTCTTGACAAGCTGATGCTCCAGACCGGACTCGGAGCCATCATCCTCATCTCCGTCCTTCTTGTCGTCGTCCTTCTTCTCATCCTCCTCCTCGTCACCACGAGCCTGCAGAAGCTGGCTGACGGCGCTAGTAGTCTCGTACTCGTCCTCGGACTCCCACTCACCCTCCAGACCGGTCCTGTTCGCATCGCACAGGAACTCGAGGACAGCCTGCTGCTGACGCCTCTGCTTGACGGGGCCGGAGAGAGGGTGCTTTCCTCCCTTGAGGACGAGACGGAGTCCCTCCTTTTGCGAGTCCGAGTTGGAGTCGCTGGTCTTGAGCCTCGTGGCCTCGTACTCGAATCCTGTGCCGCCGACGTTTTCGAGGTTGCCTGCTACGGCGACGACCTTGGTCACCAGGTCTGTTTCGTCTTTGATGGTTCGTTCGATGGCGCAGACTGTGATTGCATGTGTGTGTCAATACTCTGCTCTTCTTCTTCTTTTCATGTCTTTCCAAATCGGCAAGATGGGGAAAGGGCAAGCAAAGACAGAAAAAGAGAGGGAAAAAAAACTAACCTCTTGTTCCATTGGGACACTGATCCCCCTTCTTATCACCACCACTCTTCTTGAGGGGCTTGCAAATGTCCACCGTGTACGTCGTGTTGAAGTGCGTCTCGGCCAGGGACTCCCACCGCGACGTCACCACCGAGTGAGGTCCTCCCAGCTTCGACAGGTCAAACGACTGGCCATCCACAATGATCTTTTCGCACTGGAGATTCTCCGCCGTCACCGTCGTGGAAGCTGCCAGTAGGAACGTAGACAGTGGCAGGAGCCACGATGCTGGACGATGCATCTTTGTTTTTTTATGCTGTGCTTCGGGCACACACGCACACACTTTGCGCTTATAGGGGGAGGATGCTTCGGTTCGTTCAACTGTTCTTTCGTCCGAAGAGGAGAGAGAGATAAGATATATCTCGATAGGTGATTGATTCGAAAAGAAATATGTCGCTTATCGTAATTGTGGAATATAGGTTGGTCTTTTTTTTGGATCAGGTGTTCCTGATCATGTGTAATGTTAAAAAGAGAGGGAAAAGAAGATACTTGTCGCGCGACCTGGAGACGTGATCAGCTTCCTGTCTTGGGGGTGGATTCTTGGGGAGTGGACTAGGAGCCTGATTGTGTCATCATTTTGCCAAGCTGAGCTTCTTCCCCCGTGAATCCCGTCGAGTCACGTGAATGTCAATAACCCAACGAAGTATAATACTCCAGGTCGCTTATCATTACTTTTATATCGAGTTTCTTACTTTTATAGTAGAATCGTCATTGCCTTCACTTGGGGTCATCTTCAATTTTGATGTTTACTTGGGACCATTCACCCTTTACGCGGCACTTCTTTTGATAAACAGCCGTCTTGTCGTTATTACTGTAGCTATACTCATCATAATCCGTTTGTTTCCCCTACCCCTCCTCAACCATCAACACTCATACACATTCCACCTTCAATTCTCCCTCCATCCTCCTATAAAACAAAAAAAGAAAAGCAAATAATGAAACCAAAAAGAAGAAAAAGAAGGGACCAGAATAATACAAAGACTCCAACCGTGTCCTTCTTTTTTCTCTTCGCGCTCCGAACGCAGGATTAATCTGGGGATACTCTTTGTGTAAAAGATAAATAAAGATAAGGAAAGAAGGAGAAAGACTAGGGAGACTAGAAATGAATGAGGGCAAAAAAGGAAAAAACCCAAAACGCTGCCCAACGGGGTATAAAAACACGTAGCAAATGAAAAACAGAAGAAGAAGAAAAGACAAAGAGGTTCCCTCCCTGTTCCAGTTCCGGCGTCTTCCAAAAATGATATCAAAACTCCGTTTCAAAACTCTCTCTCAACACCGTTTAAAAACAAAAATCACCTGCTGATAAGACTCCCCCTTTTTCACTTTGCGGAACGAAGCGGAGACGGCGGGTATAAAGATGAGGTATCAAAGATGTCGGCAGATCGAACCCCTTTTCCTCGGGGGGGGATTGGAGGGGGTAAGGGTCGAGGAGGGTCGAGGAGGAGGACAAGGAGGGGGTAGCAGAAACCGCTGACGGACTTATACAGTTCCAGTCCTGGTCCTGCACACCCGGCAAGCTATCCAGCCACTGCGTCGTCCGAGCAGCAATGGGGCGGGCGTCTGTACTCTCCTACGAGCTCACGCTCTCGCCGTCATTGTCCTACATCTGACCGCCCGGTTGACCCCCCGCCCCTCCCATCATCCCACCATTCATGCCCTGCTGCATAGCGGCCTGCTGCTGCTGCTGCATCATGATGTGCTGTTGTTGCCTCGAGCGATGGGAGTGCTGCTGTATCGAAAGTGATGCCCTCTGTAGCGACTGGTGCTTGTACTGGGCCATGGCGTCCGGGGGGATGTTGTCGTGGCCTCCAAACTTGGTGGCAGCTTCGTTGAGCATGTTGGCATACAGTGCCTTCGCAATGTTATGTACCTGGTTACTCATAGCCGCCGTTTGGAGACGCTGCGCCTGTGTCTGCTGCGAAAGTTGCTGGGGCTGCCCCTGCTGCTGAGCTTGGTGCGCCTGGGCCTGGGCCTGGGCCTGGGCCTGGAGCTGCTGCTGCATCGCGAGGGCGTGCATGTTAGGGTTCCCCCCGCCGTTGGGCACCTGGTTACTGACTTGTCGCTGCATGTTGTTGGCTCCTCCCATCTGCTGCATCCTCGCCATCTGCTGCTGCATCTGGACCATCTGCGGAGACATCTGCCGCATGTGGTTGCCATGCATGCTCTGCAGAGACTGGGCGTACTGTTGAGCCAGTTGCTGCTGGGAGAGCATGCCGGCTTGCTGCGGCTGCGGCTGCGGCTGCTGCTGGGGGTGCTGCTGGGGGTGCTGCTGGGGGTGCTGCTGCTGTTGTTGCTGTGCATGCTGTGCCTGCTGTGCCTGCTGTGCTTGCTGTGCTTGCTGTGCCTGCTGTTGCATTATCATCTGCCTCTGCATGAGATGCATCATCTGCTGCTGTTGCTGCGGCGACATCTGCGCGTGCATCTGGGGTGTCATGTTGCCGGGCTGCATGCCTCCCTGTTGCTGGGCCGCGAGGGCGCGCTGTTGAGCGAGCATCTGGGCCATGAACTGCGGGTTCTGCGGCATGGCCTGTCCGTTCATCATCATCGGTTGCCCCTGTCCCATCTGAGAGTTCTGTGCCATCATGTTGGGCGGTGGGCTGGCCTGTCCCATCCGTGGGGTGGCACCCATGGCCTGCGCCCGGTTGATCGGGGTCCCGTGTGCCATTTGGGGTGTCGAATGCGGCATGTGTGGCGTTCCCGACGGGTGGCTCTGCTGGCTGCCCCTGGCAGACATGTTATGCGCCATCGGCACCGACATGGCTGGATTCTGCACGACAGACGCCGGGCGCGGGGGGCTTGCCGCCATGGCCGAGCTCGTCTGCTGCATAGGGACGCTGTTGTTGACCATCGGTGACGAGAGGTTCTGCGGCGTCGGCTGGCGCACTGTCGGAGACGATGCCTGCCCCTGTGCCACTTGCGCCTGGAACCTAGCTTGTGCCTGGGCTTGAACATGATTATGGTTCTGAGCTTGAGCATGGGCGTGAGCCTGGGCCTGAATCTGGGCCTGCTGGGCCTGGTTCTGGCTCCCCATGCCGTTGGGGCCAGCGCTGGGTGTTCCGCCCGCGTTCTGTTGTGCCTGGCGGTTTTGCTGGCCCTGTACCGCATTGTTGTTCTGGCTTTGGTTGTTGCTGTTGCTGTTGGACTGCGGCCTTGACCGGGCCTGTAGAGCCTGCCGGGCCTGTTCGGCCTGTCGGGCCTGTTCAGCCTGCTGACGGGCCTGGTTTTCACGCTGCGCAGCCTCGCGCCGCGCCTTTTCCTCGTTCTGCTGCTGCAGCTTCTGGGCTTGCTGCTCTTGCAGGGCCTGCTGCTTCTGGGCCTGGAGTCGGCGATCATTCTCCTGCTGCTTGATCCTTTCCTGCTCCTTCTTTTGCTCCTTCTTCTCGGCGTGCTCCCTCTTAATGTCTGCCATGACCTTGAAGCGCTCGAATCTCGATTCAAATGAGCTCGCGCCCGTCTGCCCATCGGCGTCCGTGGAGCCCGCAGACTGAGAGCCGTTGGTTCCACCTCTGTCGTCCAGGAAGAGCAGGTATCTCTCTTGCTCGGCAGCGGCAGCTTCATCGGCAGCCATCTCAGCCACAGTCCGCTTCCTAGTCTTAGGTTGCGGCGGAGGCTCCGAGTGGTTGGAATCCGACATGGC
The DNA here is from genome assembly GCA_900188565.1 of Geosmithia flava. Classification (NCBI taxonomy): domain Eukaryota; kingdom Fungi; phylum Ascomycota; class Sordariomycetes; order Hypocreales; family Bionectriaceae; genus Geosmithia; species Geosmithia flava. Next base: position 446,502 of record FYEV01001626.1, on the reverse strand, counting down.
TTCCAAGAGCACAATCTGCGACTCGATGCTGGGTGCCTTGGAGCTGAGGAGTAGCGGCTCCGCTGTGGCCAGGAGAATCTGTCCCTCTGCTGCATGGATGTTGCCGGGCTCCAACTCCATCTTTTCCCGCTTAGCACGCTTCGCGGGAGGCGGCATGCTCCCCGCTGTCGGTGTCGGCGGAACGAGGGATGAAGGCGTGGGGGGAGGTAGTCCTGGGGTGGCCATACCTGCCTGGGACGCTGGCGTCGTAGCCTTGATGAGGAGATCGCGCTGTAGGCTTTCTGGTGTCGGGTGCAGGACTACCGTGAAGACCTTGGGCTTCGGCGGTGTCTTAGACTTTTGAGCCTCGGAGGCGGAAGCTGCCGCGGCCTCCTCCTCTTTCTTGATATCCTTCTCCTCATTTTGCGCCGCGTCCGCGGCCTCGATTTCCTGTTTCGACTTTTCCTCAGTCGAGCCCTGGTCGTCCTTTGGGAACGGGGTATAGGGCGATGGGGTCAAGTATGGGTTGTATTTGTGGACCGAGGATGCCCCCGTGGGGCTGGACTTGGCCGGGCGCTGTGCATCTTTGGCCTGCGCAATGGACTTGTGGTCGTAGATCTGCACGATGAGGCAGCCGTCATAGAAGGGCACGTCTGCCTGGATAAGGTATTCAAGGAGGTCGTGGGGGATTGTGCGCTCTTTGATATGTTCGATGAAGATGGCTATGGGGGATCTGTAGGAAAACATGCCATCTTGGCCGTCGAATCGGAAATGCGTTGGGTGCAGGTGTATGATCAGGGAGGGCGGTTGGCCGGCATGCTTTTTCAAGACAGACGATGCGGTAATGGCTAGAGTGTTCATTGTTAGCGGCCTGAATGAGGAAGAATAAAAAAGTGAGAGAAAAGCTCCGACGTGGAAATCCAACTCACCATTGGGCTTCCCTGCGCCATGGGCCAATCCCAGACCGTTGGTCATGGGAGACACGTGTAGACCAGCACTATTCCGCGAGTTCCTCCCAGGCTGCAATGTGCCTTCGCGGCGCATTGAGTTTGCCGGTCGGACGGCTGAGGCTGTGGTGATGGGGCGGTCAGTAGCGGTATTGAGCTGCTGCTGTTTTGCGTTGACGGCGCCCAACTTCTTGGACGCGGTGGCGGGTGATGGAGATTGTGGCATGATGGAGTTGGGCCCGTTCGACTGGGGGCCGAGGGGCATGGGACGTTTGATATTGCTGGCACCAAACCCATTAGGCTGGGCGGGGGCGACGACAGGCGCCATGATGCGGAAATGTGATGAAGGGTTTTCGAGGGGGTGTGAGGCGCTGCGCGAAGCAGTGACTCTTCTGGGCGCGTACGCTCCTGCCCTCCAGGCAAACCAACGTATATTACGTTTCTATGCCAAGGCAACACATGGGGTTATATCGTTGTTGACGTCGTGCGGATAGGCAAAGATGTGATGAAACAGATGCACACGCGCGCAACGGTTCGAATGAATGGAGTTGTTGTCGCGTGATGACTAGTACTGTTTTGTGGTGGCGAGGGGGGCTAGGTTAGTTGGAAACCGCTACCCCGATGTTTGCCCCGATGTTGATGATGGCGTAGTATTCCCTGGGTTGGGTCGAAGCCCGCGGGGGGCGAGGTGACGGCGCAAAACGGTCGGTGTCGCGTGTCGCATACAACTCGGTGCGATCAGGAGTAGTTGGCGATGATGTAGGCGAAAGCGAGTGTCGTTTGTGATGGGTGCCAAGGGATTCGCGATGGATCCGTCCGTGTCAGTGATGCCGATGGTTTTGGTGGTTCGCCGCATCACGCACGAATGCGGTTCCCCAAGTCTCCACGTACCACTAGGATGGGAAGCGAATTGCACCAAGTCACGTGAGCGATCTGGTGCCTCCCACCCCGCGAAACACCACACTACATCACCTACCCCGTACTGCTTACTTATATTTCCTTTGGTCAAATCTTACAATAGAGTCTTATTTTTCTGTTCTTTTCTTTTCTCGTAGTATTATTTACACTTGCAAGAACCATTGATACTCGTAACTCAAAGTCTCTCGCCAGCCTTGTCTGCATGGTTTTGGGTCGACTCCTGTTCGTATATCGATTTTCATGTCAATATGGAATATATGAGACTCCGCATGCCGACAAGTAGATTGATATCTACAAGCACCACCCAAAACCAATATCCACAGCTTATCAGAGAAACATAAAACACAGATTCCATGGACAATCGCAAACATTAGGTATACCCGATAAGTTAATCCATCATTGAAAATAAGCTGTTACTCGCAACAAGAAAGAAAAAAGAAAAAAAAAAACACTATATACGAAATGTAGACCATGATATCATGCCCCCCAATCCCACTATATTCACTCGCAACTCCCATCCCTTTACCGATAAGCCCAACATGTAATAACAAGTACGCGTCGAAATGCCTATTCAGCACCCTGGACGCGGCGCGCCCAGTCGTCGTGCACGCGCATACTATCCACCACGACGATTCCACGACCCCTACCGACCCTCTCAGGACGCTGCCACCACTTGTCCTCGCTGGGCTTCTCGGCCGTCGGCTTCTCAGCCTCGGACTCGCTGTCGGCCAGACCACCGGCGCCACCCTCGGCGCCGACGATGAGGACGACGTCGTGGCGGAGCCAGGACTGCAGGTTGGTGATGATGCTTCCGTTGTCGCCGGCCATGGACTCCTGGAGGTAGATGACTTCGGGCTGGAGGTGACGGAGGATGTGGACGTGACCGTTTGGCGTGGTGAAGGGCAGGATCATGGTCTCCTTGTCCACGATGGCGAGAGCTTGCGAGTAGACGGCCTCGAAGGCAGGGTTTGATGCAGGAGCATTGGTACTGATAAAAGAGGTTAGCCAGAGGTGATGTCAAGAGATATAAGAAAACAAGCTTACGCTGACTGCTTGGTCTCGTCGGTAGGGCTCTGGGCCTGCTCATTGCCAATGTTGGAGTAGGAAGATCCCATGGAAGGAGGAGGCAGGTTGCTGGCTGAAGCTTCCAAGGTGGCGGCGGCATCCTTTTGCTCGGGCGTGTAGATGAGAACGAACAGCTTGATCCTGGAAAAGTCGTTGTGGCGGGGAATGTGGGACAGGATGGACTAGACGAGCAGGGAAGATTAGCAATTGCGCACACGATCGAGACGAGAACTTTGATAAAAGAGAAGAAAGAGAGAGAGGACATACAGCATGCTCAAAGTATCCAGTGCCATCTTGGGCTGAGGAAGCAGCGAGGGAATCGGCAGACACGACAATGGCAACCGTCTTGCGGTTCCTGGGCGAGGTCAGCGGCGCGCGCTCGGCCTTGGCGTCTGCCTCCTCGGACCAAGGGTTGCTGTCCGGGTACTGCCTGTCGTCCTCGCGGATAGAGGAGAGGGCCTTGCCCATGGCGGCGCCGGCAGCCGCGAAGCCGGCGGCGACTGTCTTGCCCGTCGTGTCGAGGAACTGCTGCGGGCTAGGCGTGCGACGGAGCGCGCCCGACATCCTCGCGCCCCAGCCTGAGACATCGGATTGCGGCGGCGCGGGGCCCCCGATGACACTCTCATTCCCGACCGAAGGCGCGGGATGATAGCCGGCACCACCACCACCGGGCAGTCGAGGGTCGCTGTCGTCATTGTTCCTCGCTCCGGGGTAGCCGTTGTTGTTGTTATTGTTGTCGTAGACGAGACCGGGGTCATCGTCGTCGTTATCCGAGTCCTTTCGCTGTTTCCAAGCCCAGACGACGACACCAGCCGTCGCGACAGTCAAGGTGACAGCTAGGGGAACCCAGTGACCCCATACGCCATTACGGCGGGTTTCGTATCGGTCGGGCGCCATTCACACGGATTGCTGCTGTCGCATTGCCCAAAGGCCCTTAGGAATGGAGGGGAGGAGAGCGGGTTCGAAAGTTGCGCGGGTGGGAATACCCGCGTGCCAAAAAAGGAAGAGAAACAACAACGGGTGTAGGGTTGCTTGTTTCTGACGGGTTGGATGTGCCCCTCCCGAACAGCTGCGTGTAATAATAAAAAATAGATAAAAAAAGCACAGATGCGCGATGCAAAGAAGAATGGACACCTCTGGTAATATGCTGGTTTAACTTGCTGGGCTCCTCCACCTGGGGTTTACAAGGGCCGGGTGGCTGGGGGGTGAGTGGATGTGGACGAATCTTATCGCGACAGTCAACAAGGGGGGTGGAGCTCGTCAGGCACCTAGCAACCAGTCCCAAGTCGTACGAGAGAGCTGGAGAGCAGAGCAAGAGCCGTATCCCGAGGTTCGACTGGCCAGCCTTGATTTGACGACGCGTTTCTGGCGCTGTCAGCGGGGCTAGTGTTGTCATTTTAATTTACCCGAACCGAGAACAAAAGAGCACACGTGAATGAGGTATCTGATTGTGGCTCATTCAGAGATGTGGCTGAAGTTGTGTCCCCAGCACCGCCACAAATACATCCCACCAAAGGATGGTGGGGCTGCGATGACTCTTTTCGAGCAGCCTCATCGGAGCAAACTAACCTCACATAACAAGAGGGTTTCAAACTTTTATCTCCCCTGACGGCCATTACGGGAATACCCACTGACCGTGATTATATCATATTTACATACAACATACTCAGGCCATCACAGACCACAACTCCAAAGACTGGTAGAGAAGGCGGTGACTTCCCGACCTCTGGATTACGACCATGCCCCACGCCATATCTATGGCCTCGACGGGGCTGCAGGCCCTCATCCTCTGCGGCCCTGGTTCATCGTTCCCTACCTTTACGTCGAACCCAGATGAGAACCCCAAGGCTCTCCTACCGATTGCGAACCGGCCCATGGTCTGGTATCCCATTGACTTCTGTTACCGTGCTGGCATCAGCAGTGAGTTCCTCCTCCGCCCCCGCCATTGGAAGTCTTGAAATGAGAAAGCACAGTGAATCAGTATGAGAGAGAAGAAGGGGAAAAGGGGAAAAAGACGACAATGACTTACAAGTGACAAAAATGACAGAGATCACTCTCATCTGCCCACCTTCGGCAGCCAAAGCCATCAAGACTGGCCTCAACACGGATGTGTCCCTGACGAGCCTGCCGCTCCCGCGGCCAGACGTCCTGTCGCCGAGTGAGCTTGACTACAACATGGGAACGGCGGAGATCCTCCGACTCCCCGAGATCAGGGACCTGGTGACGTCCGACTTTGTCGTGCTCCCCTGCGACCTGATCTGCGAGCTGGGTGGCGAGAAGCTCCTGCAGGCATGGCAGGTGAAATCGGCCAGCCTGTCGGAGATGCTGGAGGCGGACATATACTCGGACAGCAACCCGGCGCGGAGCAGCGGCGGCCTGGGAGTGTGGTACGACGCCAAGGCCAACACCCCCATTAAGAAGGAGGAGACGGACTTCATCTCGACGGCGCCGATAGACGATGACGGGGCCTCCTCGTCGTCGGGCCCGCGGGACTCGCTGATCCCCAAGCTGTCCAACCTGGTGTACTCGATGCCCACCGACTCGCTCAAGGAGGTGACGGAGGAGAGGAAGGGACTGCCGCTGCGGTACAGCCTCATGCGGGAGAACGCGCGGCTCCGCATGCTCACGACGCACCGCGACGCGCACATCTACGTGTTCCCCCGGTGGATCATGGACTTTGTCCAAGAGAACGAGCGTATGGAGAGTATCAGTGAGGACGTGGTCGGGTGGTGGGCCAAGGCCGGTTGGCAGCCTGGACTGGCGGAGAAGCTGCGCATGAAACAGGTGTGCGGAGCGCCGCAGCACGACGACGCCGCACGGCAGAGCTCGTCGCCCACGAGCGACGAGGCGCCCGCAGAGTTGGACGTGTTCAAGTTCATGGAGGGCTTCAGCAAGCCGCCCTTCTCGGTGGAGCTGGACAGCAACCGGAGCTCGTTCCCCCAGTTCTACCGGGACGAGGAGGAGTCGGCGACGACGAGGGTGCCGCCCATCCTGGCCTACGTGCACGCCGGGGCGGACCAGAAGGCCGGCTCCCTCATCAGGCGCGTCGACACGGCGCAGCTCCTGCTCGCCATCTCCCTGGAGCTGGCCAAGCTCCCCTCGCTCGAGGAGACGGGCGCCGCCGACGCCACGTCCCCCTCCTCCCCCTCACCCTACGCCCACCCCCGCAAGATCGCCTACCCCGAGGGCGTCAAGTCGCGCACCACAATCACCAAACAGGACACGCTGGTGGGCGACAACGTCAAGGTCGAAGAGAAGGTGTCGGTCAAGGAGTCGGTCGTGGGCAACGGGTGCCAGCTCAACGAGGGTGCCAAGCTGTCGCAGTGCCTCCTCATGGAGGGCGTCGTGGTGGGCAAGCACTGCAAGCTCACCAAGTGTATCCTGGGGAAGAGGTGTGTCATCGGTGATGGTACTGTCCTTACGAATTGTGAGGTTCAGGAGAATCTACTTGTTGAAGCCAAGAGTGAGTTTTGTCATTCCTTTTTCTATTGCATCCCCCTTTTCCCATTATGCTCCTTGCACCTGGTACACCTTTCTCTGTTGCTACGCAGAAGTGTCGTGACACACACATGGCTGTTACACAACAACGGTGTTACACAGGATTATTACCCAGTCTGTCTTGTTTAAAAGTTCAATGACGTATATATGCTAACTGATTTGCGTGAACAGCCGACGACAAGGACAACAAGCTCATGAGCTCAGAGGGTCTGGAGGCTACAGAGGCAGAGATGGAAGAGGTACTACAGGAGCAGGAGGAGGTCATGGCCGAGTGAGAATGAGAGATGGGTGGAGATTTTGAAAAGAGGAAAACAGAAGAAAAAAAAGGAGAAAATAATCATGATATCACACAATGTGAAGAGCTGTACTTCATTTCTTGCCACTGATGCTGTCCACTGATGCCGTCGGTCTTGTTGCCACCGGTGTTTTCTTTTCAAGATGATCGTTCTACTGGTATTCCTGTTCATGGATATTTCTTCGAGTGACCTTACTCGTACGAAAAGGGTTCCTTTCGCATTGAACCGAAAAAAAAAAAAAATGAAAGGCCGGGATTACTATCATTCAATTTTACCACGACACTTCGCTTTTCTCCCTTTTCTCTACAATATATGAACTATCGTACTTGCCTGTCATGGCGATAGAGGTAGTAGAGGAAGGAGCAGAGGGTAGAAGAAGTAGAGGAAGGAAGTAATAAAGGAAGGAGCAAAGGGAAGAGGAAGATAGAGGAAGTAGTAGAGAAAGTAGCAAAGGAAGGAGCAGACGAAGCGACCCAGACAACAAGTCCTCAATGCGAATAGGATCACTCATTTCTTCTTTGGAGGGTACACTCGAACTGATATTGTTGCCACTCATGTTTTCTTCTTTCAACGATGATGCTCTTATTGATATTCTTGGTCATGGTCATTTCTTCTTTTGGAGCATATGCTCCCACATTTACTGATCTTGTTGCCACTGATGCTTTCTTCGTCCAACAACGGACGATACGGCCCACTGGACTCGCCCCTGATATTCCTTTTCCTTCCATGGACGACACGGAGCAACTCCGTCAGAGGCCACTTCATTTCCATGTCATTGCATTCATTTCGCTTCATGTCATGTCATGTCACGAGAATGATTACTGTGCACGGCAGGACAGCGAACATGGCGGGCCAAATATGCATTATGATCAAGGTAGGTAACCTGTTTTTTTTTTGGGGGGGAGAGCAGCAGTAGTCATACTCGGACATTCCGAAAAAAGAAACAAAAGTAAACAAAACGGGTAGAAAATACGGAGTATACAGGTAAAAAAAAAAAAAAAAAAAAAGTATAAGCAAATACCAAAAGAAAATGACAAAAGAAAAAAAAAAAGACGTTTTTTTCTTGGTGATACAGTGGCTGAGAAATGAGAGAGAGAGAGCACTGCAATGGGAAGTGGAAGTGGAAGTACGTACCTTGTCGATCTGGGTGGGAAATTTGCCTGCAGTAATGAGTGCCTGAGCGTAGCGTCTAGTATTAGTATTAGCCCGTACTGGAGTTGGAGCTGAAGGCTGAAGGCCGACGTTGAATGGCTGTGCTTTGGATGGCTGAGGAGTTGTTGGTTGTGGCGTGGCTGCAGCCTGTTACTCGTAGTACTACCTAGTACGGAGTAGTACTACCATGTACTACTAGTAGTATACCTGCACAAGGTACGAAACGGAAGATTATTACGAATGAGATTGAAGTGGAGAGAAAAAGAAAGGAAAAGTAGGTACGGAGTACAGGAATAGAGTCGTGGATGGTACGTTTGAGATGATGCAAGAGATGGTAATCAAAAGAAAGGAAAAGATGCTCGTACAGTACCAGTACCAACCGATTAAGAACGGTTGCAGGTACACTAGATATGCATGAAAGACGGCAGATCGAAGAGGTCCGATCTCCAGTTGGTGCAGCGGTTCAAATCAACAACAGACCAATGAAAGTGTTTGATGCCTCGTCCCGTCAGCCCGGGGGGGGGAGGGGATCCATGGCTCATTATTTCCTTTTAGGAATTGAGGTCAGAGGTGAAGGTGTGCAGCTTACAGGGGTACAGGGGGGGTTTATGCCGTGTGGTGTGTGGTCCGATCTGGAGGGGTGTTGTGTGTGTGTGTGAACCTGTGATGGGGAACGATAATACTCGGTAAAGCAAGAAAAAAAAAGAAAGGAAAGAATGCTGTGGTAGCTGGAAATGTCTCGTCAAGAAAGTTGAGAGCAAGGTACGATGAATGGAGGAGACTGGGCAGTAGATCCGGACGATTGCTCCGTGGTTTGAAGGTCAGGTCAGGTCAGTTCAGGTCAGAGTGAATGTGGTCTTGGTTAATAGGAGCAATACTCCGGGTAGTTGAATCCACCCAAGGCAATGGATCCGTGGATAGAAACAGTTACCTAATCCACCAAAAGACTATAGAGTTTAAGAACCAGGAACAGGAAACACAGGAACAGGAACAGGAAACAGGAATAGAAAAGAAAGTGCAGAAAGACGGATACTCTGACAGTGAAAAAACACGAAGAATAAAAAAAAAATATCCCTCGAGAACTAGAACAAACTTCAACGACTTGACCATTGCCAATGGTGTCTTTTTTTTTGCCCTTTTTCTGTATGTCCCCATATCTAGGGAGCATTTTCAATTGCGGAGTTGGGTTAATAGGGACCTGGACTTTTGGAGGTGTTTAGTCGTTACCTAGTAGTAGTACTAGGTAGTACAGGTCTATTGTTACTAGGTGCTAGTATTATAGATGCTATTACTATCATCATCATCTCTATCAGCAAGGTTTCCGCCATACATATAGGTGAGACTGTAGTCGACGAGACTATTTGCTTCTATATTGCTCCGAGGGAGGTCCTTTTTACTATTATTATTATTTTAATCAGGTTCTTTCTTATCCATGTTTCTTGGGGACGATTTACACTTTCGGATGAATTGATCATCTCTACTAACTGAAGATCTAGTGGTACCTGATTTTGTATTTCACCGTGCATGCGATTATTTTAGGTGAGAATAATATAATCTCGGTCTGAATATACTACTCACCTTGGTGTAGCCCGTACCTGAACCTGTTCAATGGGTGTGCTCAGACATACAAAGGGAAGAAAAAGCAAGTCTGAGGGGGGTTGGGTTCAATGTTGGTTAAGTTGGATCAATTGTCCGGTTAAAGAAAACGTGACCCACAACTTCCCAGCTCCTGGGTCTTGGGCTGTGTGTGTGTGCACCTGTCCACAGTACTGTCTGTGTCTGTGTGTTTTTGACTGAATTTGACTGAAAATGTCTTGATTACTGAAAAAAAGGTGATTGCAAAGTGGTCAGATCTGACGGGTCACATCGCAGGTGCCGTGGATCTCTCTCTTTTGGAGCTCTGAGAGTGTGAGTGAGTGAGTGACCCAGTAGGTGGGTGAGTGCTTCGAGGTCTCTCCAGCTCTACCGGGATTATGAGACTATACCAAGTACGGCACATACGGCAGAGAGACCGAAACATAGCTGTCAATTGGTGCGTACACAACTGGAGCATGCTCATTTAATCCTTGTCGTGATGAACCCGGTTCCTGGGGAACCATGATGGTGATCGGTACACGTAAAAAAACGTCATTTTTTCGTACATTAGTACGAGCACACAGCTCGATGCTCGTAACACATCAGACCAAACTAGGTAGTCATGTTCGCACGTTGGTAATATACACCCACAGCAGCAGTAGTAATGGTGTATATGATTATACGAGCTACACGTATGATGTGGTGTGTGGTCAAAGCGACGTTGGACGTTGAAATCTTTGAGTTTACAGCCACTGCATGAGGAGGGAATATTGTCGCATGCATACCAGTTGTGCATGATGGCTTAACGGTTGTGGTAGCATTAGTAGCAGAAGTAGTAGCAGTAGTAGCGGCAGTACAGTAGTACAGCATGTAGTATCGAACTCTTCATGTCGTTTTATCCTGAACAATGTCTGGACAATGTCTGGACAACATGTACAATCTCATGATATATGACAGACAGACATACTGTACTCGTACATACATGTACACACAGACAACAGACACACAGACATACACAATAATGACAGACTGATGATGGAATGACAAACGAGACAAATTCTTTCCCAGACTTGATGATAAGACGTAATACAGACCTCAATACTCAACCACTACTAACTTAGTATGTACCGCAAGTCTCACCCCGGCAAGGCACAAGAAAGGACTCAGACAGGTGATTCAATGTGGTGCGCCTCTGACAGCTGCTTGTTCCAGTTGATCGCCCCTCTCACACTGAGTCTGATCTTCCTTGGCTTTCTGTCTTTGTATGTCTCTGTTTCTGTGACCCTCCATGTTGGTAAACCTCCACACACACACACACACACACACACACACACACACTACGCACAGCCTCTGCACACTGCCTCTATCTATGAATGGTAGTAGTAGGCTGTATTCCGTACTATTAGCTACTACTATTCCACACACACTCTACAGAGTACCGTATTATCACTGATCAGACCTATATCAATCCCAACACACTGGCCCTTTTTCCGTCTCTCCGTCCAAATCCTCTCTCCACACCACCACACCACCACCCACCACCCACCACCCACCACACCATCAAAGACCCGTCAAAACTTTGGAAAGGAAGATAAAAAAAAAAGTCCTTTGGTGCAGCCAAAAAGTCAGAAGCCAGGAACAGTAGTAGTTTCGACCCTGAATGAGTTTTTTGACTTTGATTGTTCCCCCTGACTAGTAATCCAAAGGGACGATGATACACTGTAGGCAATGTTCATTGGACATTCGGTTCGAATGTTTTATGCATTGTATTGTGCATTGTGCATTATACCATCTACTACCCAATTATGTCCTCTGTATACACAATTATGTAGTAGAATATGGTTGTATTACACTTTTATGTGTGTGGCCAAAAGAGGGCATGACACAAGCACACACACACACACACAGACACAATAGTGCTGGTGCTATTACTACCCAGAATCCCAAGGCAATGGACCTCGTGCGTACCCTTGTCATGTCATGTCACGGTGACGCCACAATGGACACACAGAGGAGGACAAGAAAAATCCCATCCTGGAAAATATCATACGAATCTGGACTTTCCCATATTTTTCCCCATTTCTCGGGAACCAGATTGGGACCAGGGGGG
>FYEV01001626.1:422539-434844 GCA_900188565.1 Geosmithia flava | reverse complement strand
GGGGGGGGGTAAAGGGAGAGGAGGGCACGGTGCAAGGGAAAAGGGCAAAAAAAAAAAGGGAAGCGAATAGGCAAAATCCACTTTGGCGGAGTAGAGAGGGAACACTGGGGGAGCAGAGTAGACTCAGTAGTAAAAGTAAAGAGTACGGAGTAGACTCAGTAGAGAGTAGTAGAGGATTTGCATGAACAGGGGTCCAGATTCAGATCCAGCCCAGCTTAGTATGAATAGTATGAGTAGTTTGAAAGTACGGAGTACGGAGTATGCTAACCATTGTAGTTGTAGCTCTCTTCGTACGAGTAGCCAGCCGCTCTCTTTTTGTGTGTGTGCGTGTGTGTGTGTGTGTTTTTTTGTGTCCCTATGTGGATGGGGCCGCTTGTACCGTACATCTTTGCTCGGGCGCGCGGGCGGGCGAACGACGGCAAGCCCCAGGTGTGGATAATTGCCCGTCCATACAGAGACTAACAAAAACCCGTATAGAGATCTGAGTTTGGAGCGGGCAGTTTTGGGATCCTCTCCCCTCTCTCGGCGGTGGATTTCATATGGAGTATAGTGGACATTCGGACGCGGACAAGGGTGGTCCCTGGTCTGACCGGGGAGGCCTGGGCTGGGCTGGGCCTGTGGGCAGAGAGCACGTTAACGACTATTACAGCGGGTGTTTACTATGGACATACTGCTGGTCTGGTGGGGGGGGGGGGAGAAGATGGATCCAATGGAGAGGTCCACGGGTGCTAACAGCCAAGGGCCAGGGGCCACTGTTAAGGCCTAGAGGCACATCAGTGGGTAAGGTTGGGACGGGCTACTCCGTTTCCCACGTATCTCCAGTTCGTTCCTTGCAAGGGCCGTACCCGAAGAGAGGGGTTGTGATGGTATTATGGGTTCTATTGTGTAGTAGAAGGGTGAAAGTGGTGATACCTGTTAGTAGCAGTAGCAGTAGCAGTAGGAGTATGCAAGGTCATGAATAAGGGAACGATAATCAAATAGTTCAATATCAGTTGATACCACCTTGGTTGATAAAACATTGATATCCACATCACCCAGAGTCCAACTCCCTTGTGATGCACCACTTCAATCCAGGCCAAAGGCTTTCATTGCCGAATTGGGTAATACTTTGACCTTTTCTTCTTTGGTTCTTTACTGAACGGGACGAACGGAATAGAGTCTGGCGTATTGTGTTCAATGTTCCTTTGTGACATTTTCCCCTTGGACTTGTCCCCTTGGATTTGGTTCAACACATGTTGCCCTTTTCTACGATGTGGTGGTGGTGGTGGCCGCGGGGATTAAACTAACCATTCTGATGGGAGAGTCAGTTCTGTCTAAGCACTCCATTTCAGTGTAGTAAGGACATGTAGTAAATGGCAACACACGTCGTAACAATTACGACAGTGGGTGGTTGCAATTTCGTGGAAAAGAGAGAGATGGTGTGTTCATGACATCAGGAAATGTTGCACCGGAGAGGGACGGGAGAGAGAGAGAGAGAGGGGGTTTGATTCAACAGTGTATGTATGTACTACTCGCACACTCAAAACATTGTAGAGTACAGGCAGGGCAATGAATGTGAGTGATGATACTACCTTTACGACTGAGTACTCCTGGAGGAGAATGTCGTATCGCCATCGTCCCTTTTGGCTTAGTATCAAGACCCATTGTCTCAACAGCTATAGCTTCAATATTTTTCACTGCAACATGGGATTCTCTCTCTCACCACACCACAAAAAGAAAAAAGGACCATATTTTTCTCTCTCTCACAAGGGCCGGGCTGAAAGTTTAACGGGAAACCAGCATCTTTCCGAGCTTCAATCCACTGTAAGAGCCTGTTTTCTTGGCCCACAGAGAGAGAGAGAGAGAGAAGGTGGACCTGAGCTACGGCTACTACGACCAATACTACGTATACTGACTTACTACTACGTATCCTGACTGGTAAAACTCTCAACTCCGTACTGACTACGGATCAATGTGTGAGACCTGCAGAAGCTTTACAGCCCGTCCTTTGTGGTGCCTTCCTTTTTTTTTTTGACTCTTGAACCATTGCCACAGATTTGGTGCTTGGTGCCTGGATGGTCTCTTGACGGACTCATTCTTACTTGTTCTTGGGCTATCAAACCATCTCCACATCTTCACTTGATTGGTACAACCTGGACTCGGTAGGGACAAAGGAGGTTCGTGGATCACAAGGTTGAAGCCAAAGGCCGTTATGTTCCTGGTTTTTTTTTTCTTTTTGTTTTTATTCTTTGTCAAGTTTTATCAAGGGTCCTACTAGTAGTATCTAGTAGTGGTAAGAAAAAGAGAGTGAAAAAAAGAATGAAAAAAATTCATCGACTATCGTAACTATACTCGTACTACTACTGCTACTACTACTACTCATACTGTCCAAGGCATGACACCGTGTCTCACATGAACCGGAGGGTTCAGTTCAGTTCTTGATCAGGCACATTCCTCGGTTATTCAATTTTTGTTCAGTATGATTTACATGGACAGGTACTACTATACGAGGAGATACTACAGTTGAATCAAAAGTACATTTATCCCATTTAACCCGATTGGACTTTTTGATAGGTTCGATAGGTAGAGACTCTAGACATGATGGCTTCAATGAGCTGCTGCTGCTGCTGCTGCACGCTGAGATAGGAAATATCCGTCAACTCCCACGTTCAAAACTACTAGATTCAATTTTACTAGTAGTAGCGAACCCCTCCCTCATGTCAAACTCTGTCGCCTTCTTCCCATCCAGGAACCAACAACGCGTAAAAACGCGATATATCGCACTTGAATGTTGACATGTTGACATCTCGAACTCTTTTTCCCCTTCATCATTGCCTCGAACCTCACATAATGATTACTTGCATATCTTCCTACTCGCTTCAGAAGGGCCTAGAGTACTGAGGGGACCCTTTCAGTGGATACATTGGTCGTGGTCCCGGTGGTCCAGAGGGTGGGAGGTTAGTTTTGAGCGGGGCCGTTGTGTGTGCGTGTGTGTGTGTGTGCGGCCCCGGGGGATGATGGACGCCCTTTCCCACCGTTGGAGTGTAGGCGGGGGTGCGGACTCCCCGTAGGAGACCGTAGATAGGTGGTCGAGTCCATGCTCAGGTAGGTGGGAGAGAAGAAAAAAAAAAGACCGCTGTAACGCTGGCGGTTCATCCGCTGAGAGTAGGGCACAAGAGTCCAGTGCGCTGCAGGTATCCATTCCGCTGAACGGTGGGTGAAGGCCACCTGGGATTACAGGTCACATACAGGTAGGTCAGGTCCCCGGGGAGTATGTACGAGAACCCATATCCACACGAGTAACACGTACGAGTAGCCGTACGAGTACTACAGGTAGAGCGGGTACTTGGGAACTCGGGATGGAGAATGGATGGATCCATGGTTGGCGTACCTGCTGGTGTGTACCTGCTGGTGTACCCGTAATGGTGTAATACCTGTAATGGTGTATGCGTACTACTCCCGCCTCTCTCTCTCTCTCCACACGCCTCCACGCATCCACGGGAAGGCGCTACGCACAAGCTACGCTCAAGCCTCTCTGCTCGGTACGCCTGGGATTTGCAGCACCCAGTCAGCCCGGCCAGTACAGCCAACTTTTCTTTTGTCCTGGAGTTTATACGAGTAATTTTCTTTCTTTTTTACAGGTAAAAGATCCATATTCCAAGAATAGTAGAGAGAGAGAGAGAGAACAGAACAGAATAGAAGAGAGAAGAGTAGAGAATACCAGAGAGAGCAACAGAGAGAGAGAGAGAGAAAGATAAGAACATGTACATTGTCTCGATGGTTTATAAAGTCCAGGAAGGAACTACTCGTACTCTGCCCGTGTAGTACCTGCGAAACATGTTCCCTCACCACCCAAAACACCCAAATCTATAACTCCAGGCCAACAAATAGTTTGGATCCAAAAAAAGGGGGGGCGTGTGTCTTTTTTTCCTTCCAACCCTCCCCCATCTGAACCACCCCCTCTGATGGACCCTCTCTGACCCTCTCTGACCCTCTCTCCGTCTACCGTCCACACCTAATCTGCTCCAGACCTCCTTTAGGAGGATCGTCGTCATCACCTCGTCCCGTCCAGATTCCCTTGGCACATTATTATTTATTTTATCATTTATCTCATTAGTGTGTGTTGGAATATATCTTTTATTTTATTGTTTTATTCATGATTTTATTTCTTCCTTTTTTATTCTCTCAGCCCTCTTCATATCCATATATTTATAACATTCCATTCCTCTCTCTCTCTCCTTCACATCCTTCCTTGTCTCGGGCTACTTCTCTCTTCTTCTCTATCACAGCATCATTCTATCTTACACCCTCACACTCACTATCTCCTATTCATTCTTTATTCTTCTCTCCTTTGTTGGTCATCTTTCGCCTCCTACATTTGTCTCAGCAGTCTCCAACCGGCACTGAACAAGGAAACAAGAACGAGCTCTCTCGTCTTCATTCCAATATCCTTTCCAAACATTTGATATATATCATTCCCGACAAGTTCATTGCTGTCAAACCAAACCTTCTTTTCTACATCTTCATTCATCTCTCTTATTCAACTAGTTTGTTTGATTACAACAAACTATTCAAACGAATCTCTTCATACCATTACTCCCTTCTACAACAACATCAATATTTTCAAGATGCAGTTCGAGCCCGAGTTCAGGTTCGACATGGATGACGGCTTCAGCAGCATGTGCGCTCCCTGCCCTTCCAACACAAACAGCTTCTCTTCGGCATCATCGTCAGCCTACGACCCCTTCACTCCCAGCTCTCGACGCTCCACCCCCAACGAGCACCTCCACCTCGACATCGAAGCAGGAGCCTACCACCACCACCACTCTCTGGACATGACCCCCCCCTCAAACAAGTACTTCATGGCTCCCATGGATGGAAGCCACAGCAAGCACAACCACTTTGGTGGCCCCAACGGTCACGACTCGTTACCGACCACTCCCATGAAGAGGATGGACAGCTTCTCAACCGAGTACGACCTCCTGGACATGAGCATGGGCACAATGACCCCCTCCAACTCCTTCAACATTCACCACAACGGTACCATCAGCCCCGAGGCGGCCATGGGCCCTTCCTCCTACATGATGACGCCCACCCAGAGCCTGTCCGGGTCCGACATTGCCGACTCCTCTTCGTCGTGGAGCGTGCCCAACGAGTCCCCCGTTCACCAGTACTTCCAGCCCTCCAGGGACTTCAACGACATCGAGTCCCTCGACCTGGACCGCCACTCCGTCTCTCCCATGTACCACCCTGGTCACTACCACCCTGGGCCCCCTCCCAGCACGCCTCTTAACGGACACCGCGTGGACCGCAAGATGATGCTCCACGAGGCTCAGCGCAAGACCAGCGAGCTCCAGCGTGCTCAGCAGATCCGTGCCACCCGCAAGAGGTCTGCCGTCGGCTCTGCTCCTTCTCCTTCCTCGTCCACGGCCGAGTCTGGCTCTGTCGACGTTGTCCGTCGTGCCATGTGCAAGTGCGACTACCCCGGTTGCCACAAGGCTTTCCGTCGCAACGAGCACCTCAAGCGTCATAAGCAAACGTATGTTCCTTACTCTCTACCTTGCTCTCTTCTTTTTTACAAAATAAGTCTAACACATCACAGTTACCACGGTGAAGGACCTAACCGCTTCTCTTGCGAGTTCTGTGGCAAGGACCAGTTCAACCGCCAGGACAACCTCAACAACCACCGCAAGCTCCACGCCCGTCCCAACAGCCGCAACAGGGGCGTCGAGTTCATCCCCGCTGCCGTGCCCATTATCGAGCAGGAAGAGCGCAGCCGTAAGAGGCGGGCACCTCCCAAGTCCAAGGCTGGCCACAAGAGCGAGTACGATTACTAGTTCTGGTCTCTCTCTCTCTCTCTTTGGGTACTAGCTTCTGCCACTCTCTATCTTGACTTGGCCACTGGCCTGTGGCCACTCGACTCAGACAAGTCACTATTTCCCAATCGGGTAATATGTATCCACACACGGGAAAGACGCTCCTCCAAGACATCTTACAGAGCGGTTCCTCTTTTCCCGGGAACTTTCGTGTCGGCGGCACGCCAAAGCTGTCCCGTCCTTTCTTTTTTTTCTCTTCTCTTCTTCTCATTGGGATTCATTCAATCATGGTCTCAGTGCCTTTTTTACAACAATGACCTTTTTTGGTTTCCAAACAACACACATATACGACATTTTTCTCCTTTACATTTTTCTATTGCATTTCTTACCGCAATGACGGAACATTTTGGACTCCAAGGCGCATTGGTATAATCTTTTATTCTCTTTTTACTCTCTTCTTTCTTTACACACATTTCCTTTGTCTCATCACTGTCATTATTACCAGTGGATACCAAACATTTCTCTCTCTTGTCAAGATTATTTGTATTTATCACAGGTTGGAGGGGATCTTTCATGTTTCATATTGCGATTTCACGGCCAATGTATATTTGTTATTTGATTTCTCTATCTTGTTTTCGGTTGGAATTGGGTTTCGGTGGTTGAAAAGATACCTGTTTTTTTTGGGACCTGGAAATATGGGATTATGGGGTTTGGATTTTTATGGATATGGATATGGATATGGTTGGGGAGGCGAAATGGAACCAAACTATATCACAGATATTGTAATATGTAATAGGTACAATATTCTTATCACTATTTTTTACATCTTTGCTCTTTGTGTGATGTGGCAATGTTCGATGGACGCTATGTGATATATTGAGAGAGGATCGAGTGATGTAATACAATGGTTTACGAAGGTCAGTACTGCCCACTGCCTGTGTACTGTTCATGTCTACGTCGACTGTCTTTACAAAAGTTCTGTCTTTTACAATGGCTTTGACTTGACTAACTTGACATGTCGACTTGTCAAACTACCGGTTGAATACGAGATGGATGTCCAAAATCGTAAGACACTCATTTAGGGGAATTTATTTCACTTGAGTGCTTGGTGCTACTTTGCTACTTCACGACGGCAGCTGGACGGTACTACTCCGTAGAATTAGAGGTAGACAAGTAAAAAGAGATGTCCCAGTTGGATGAAATTATCCGAAATAGGTGTGCCGTGTGAGACTTCTTTTGTATGCTGTCCATACAGGAGCGGTAGTACACGAATCTTTGGCTGTGTTGCCATTTTTTTGTGTGGGGGATCTGAGAAAGAGAAACAGTCTGTTGGGATTTTGGTGGATCATGATTGGGGGGGGATCAGACGGGAGAGAGACAATACAAGATACAATGGGTACAAGAGATGAAATACAAGAGATGATGTACAAAAGGATAAAATACAAGAGATAAAATACAAGAGATAATGGACAAAAGGGTAAAAAAAAAAAAAAAGACGGCTTCTTCAAAAGTCTCAGATGTCAGGTACGGTATGATTGAAGAGGCCTGAGCGGTTAGTGGGAGATGCAGGTGCAGGTGCAGGCAGACAGATGCAGATGGAGGTGCAGAATGGAGAAGGGGTGGGGGGGATATTGAATGTTTAGTAAAGGACTGGAGAGGACTGAGCATACAAGTACAACAAGGACTGAACATATGATACGGAGTACAGGGACTGAACGTATAGGTATGGTGCAGAATATGATATGGCATGACGGAATAGAATACTAGCAGATGGTAGTCAAAGACGCCAAGTTGAGAGATGATATACTCCGTAATTGTAGTGACGTGCAGATGGCTGCTATTACTACTAGTACATACTGTTTGTTATATGGAGTACTCCGTATATTGGGTATTCATTACAACATGAAGTATATGATGTATTTAGAGTATTGTATGACAAGACGTGAGGTCCGACCATAGGATTGAGCATATGGAGTATATGGAGTACCAGAAATTACGAGTAGACAAGAATATCAAAAGACAACAAGCCAAGATACACAATACGTACATGTATAATCATGACAACATACTACGAGTACTAACTAGTAGTAGAGAGGCTCTCTGAAGTGAGTTACGTTCCTGGTGCCTGAGGACTAAAGGAGTGTACACTTGAAGTCCATGGGAGTGTATATAGTAAGAGCACCGGGACTACTCGTACTACGCAGTACGGAGTACTACTAGTAGTACTGGTCCAGTCTAACCAAACAAAGACTATGCCCGTGGATTTTCCGTAGATTCCCATTAGCTCCTTGGCTCCTATCGCCTTTGCCTTGCGTGCCTTGCCTTGCCTTGCCATCAGACCCCCCAGGATAGTTGTAGCACAAAAAAAGGCCAGACGAACTAGTTAGCGGCGATTTCAGAACCATCCAGTCGGGCTTGGTAACACGACACCATGACACGCACGGTCTGATGAGTGATGCTACAGTGTTACCACATGAGGTGCTATAACAGTTCAAGCCAACGATGATACCCTAACAATACCACCCACGGACCACAACGATTCCCGTTCACATCTCCCGTGCACGGTACCCATCACCAAGACGACTCGGATCCTTTCCTTAGCGAGCGGGGATATAAAAAAAACACACACACTGTCAAGAACTTTCAATGTAGTATTTTTTTTTTTTGCAACTGCAAGGTCATACATGTACTCTCCGAAACTCCCAAACGTACGATATCACACACACGTGCACACGCGAGTAATCAATTATGTTGGTAGTCAGTGTGGCAAAGAGGATAAGAAAGAAAGAAAAAAAAAATGACCAGTGTATGAGTACAGCCACAGATGATAACGCACACAAAAAGGTCTGTGCTCATCATCTCAGCTTGCCATTTTATCAATGCCCAGACGGGAAAATTACCTCCATGTTTGGATGGAAAGTGGGGATACTGGCCGGGATTCTCCCGTCGCCCGGGAGGGGGGGGAAGGGGACACAGGGCGGGCATGGACCTGGACCCTGTATGATGGCCCCTGCACACGGACGTCTGGGCCTGGGGGATCTACCCGCAGCTGATTTTGGACCCCCCCCCCCCTGTACGAGCACGTACGAGTTATGGCCGGGGGGATCTAGTACTCCGTGATACAGACTTGTACAGCTAGTATGGACGAGTAGTCGTGAAGCTAGTAAGTGCTATGAGCTAGCTATGATACTCATTTAGTGTACATTGTCCGGCCTTAACCGAACGGTATATGCCGTCCGACTCTTACTACTTGTTTTTTTCTTCTTCTTTCTTTTTTTCGTCCTGAGTCCCCGCTGTGTGCCTTGGTCTTTGGGTAGTGTCCATGACAGTATACCAAGTTGGAAGATGCTACTGTGGCAGTGCTTACTGTTGGTGGGGTTCGTCTATACGAGTATACGACCGTCGTTCGTCATTGCTGTAGTGGACAGTACTCGGGCATGCAGTTACAGGTACATGTAATATTGAATGTCATCGAACTCCAGGCCGCTATAGCCCCTCACCACTGTACCACCACCTCACTGTAACCCCCCTCATACAGGTATCATCACCAAAAAAACTGACTCCTTCACTCAACGTCATCCTTTGACCAACGCCACCATCAAATCCAACACATGTCCCGAACACATGTCCCGACAAACACATCAATACCACCGTGACAATGAACCATCCCATACCGAGAGAGAGATAAACCCGAAAAAAAAAAAAAAGACCACAACACTACACACAAACACACACACATAAATTCTTGGCAAAAAGCTAGAGCTCTCCCGAGTCATGTCATCGTCATCATCCCACCCCATCCTCCCATCCTATCGACAGGCCACCTCCCGACCGCACTGTCTATCCATCGCAGCCCCATACATCTCCCCTCGACATTATCCCACCCTCTGTCTCGTCAACAGCACCTGCTGGTCCATCTTTGCCCCACGTCTGTGGGGGGACATTGTTCATTCTGCCACCTTGGTCAGGAGGGATCTAGACGGTACGGTACAGTAGTAGTCCATTTATCCTCCCCTCCCCTGCTATTAACACTGTTGTATGAATTGAACACTTGACTAAAATGTCACCATTGTGTCCCCGTTTTGTAACACCGTGCAGAAGACATCGATTGGTGGTTCGACCTCGTTCAGAATACCCTGCCCATCGTCCGACTTTCCACCCGTCGACTCGTTCGTGTCCTTGATCTGCGTCCCCTGGTCTTGTCCCTCGCTCAGAATGCCCTGCACCGCTACGACTCCGACCCGGACAGGTGGCTCGTCAGAGTATTGGAACTGCTGCCCCGCCTTGACTCGGTTCTCGTCGACGGTCATGCCGATCTAGACCCCAGCCTCTTCATGCTCCAGCAGCAGCAGCAGCAGCAACAGCCTCATGTTTCTATTCCCACGGCTGCTCAACAACCTGTTTCTATAGACGGTGCCGCTACTGCTACTACTGCTGACATCCAAGTCGACGGCTCTGCCGATCCCTCTGAACCTCCTGACCCGGTCCAACCACTCCGGATCCTTGGCCTGTCAGGCTGTACCCATCATCTTCCAGCCTCCTTCTTCTCCAAGACGCCTCGTCTCCAATCCATCATCTACCTCGACATCTCGGCCCTGCCAGGCTCCATCACCCCACTGCTCAGCAGCAGTAGCAGCAGCAATGGTAGCTCTTCTGCCGCCATCCTCCCGGATCTGCGTATCCTCTCCATTCGCCACAAGCAACTCGACGATGCTACCCTCGCTGCTCTGCTGCGGAGATACACCCTCTCCCTGTGGAGCATCGATGTCAGCGGCAACCCTGGCGTGACTGATCGTGTCATTCGCACCCTCGTCGACCTGTGCTTTGCCCGCACCACCCTTCGCTCGCCCGTACACTTTGAAGTCGAGGGGGATATCGTAGTAGCACCACCATCGGATCATCATGCGACGCCCCCCTTTTACACACTGCACGAGTCCGAGCTCAGCGGCTCCTTCTCCCACCCAGACCGGTACTACGTCGATGCGCCACTGTATGACCTGCCCCGTGAGGGGACTGCCTGCCGGTCAGATGGCTCTCGTCCTGTCCGCCTAGACTCGGCAGATGCCTGTGTCTTTGCCCTCCTGGAAGGAGGCGACATGGCCGCTGAGGACCTGTGTTCGTCCAGGGGCGGCCTGACCCACATCCACGTATCAGACACGGGCATATCCAGCGCTGGACTGCAGGACCTCATCCTCCTGTCCAAAGGCCACATTGAATCCCTGTCGTGCGACTCTATGTCTCTCCTACCGACAGAGTCTTCCTCGAAGGTGTGGCCAGCCTCTGTAAATCTACGGGGCATCCTGGGCTCCGCACACCTCTTCAGACCCGTCCTCTCGTCTAACCTGCGCACCCTGAGAATCCATCACTCCCTCGTGACCAACATCCCCACACTGGAGGTAGACGGCCTATCCCCCCTGGCGAGGCTCCACGTCGCAGAGAAGGTCATAGCTCCCCGTGTCGACGCTGCGTTTCCCCAGACCTTCATTCCTGATATGAATCCCCGTCTTGCGTCGCTCACACTCACGTGTATACCGCGACGGTCGTCGGGCATCCTGGTCGATAGGCTGATTACCTTTCTCAGGATGCTGTCCGTGCAAGAACGGGATATTCAAATCGCACGGGACACTGTGGCTTCTTCGTCGTCGTGGAGGGCGCCTGCCTTTCTCACGGGGCTGAGACATGTCAGGTTGGAGTTTGATTCTGATCCTGTGGATGGTGATGACGAGGGGATGGACGAGGGTACGGGGTTTAGCTTCTTTGATGAGTGGGAGGTTGGTCCTACCAAGACGTCTGACAGGGTAGAAACCACGCCTAAACCTGATGTACGGGATGACGGCGATGAGTATGTGACGCATGGATCTGGAGACTCTTCTCTACGCGTATGGATAGGTCGACCTTTTGCACCTCCTGCATGTGCACCCTCAGACTCTTCAAGTCCCTCAGGCGAAGTGTCAAGATCCTTTATACAAAGATACAGAACCCTGGTACAGAGTGGTCTGAAGCAGGGTGTAGGCCCCATCACCCCAGCCCAGAGACGAGCCGGCGTTCCACCAGAGGCATCGTACATTTTCCAGACGGCGTGGAGCCTGGCTGTCGTGCCGTCGTCGTCGAGGGATGATCTCGTTGCGCCGTCTGCAGGGGAACTCGTCGGTGGGATGAGGGATGTCCTGGGGGAGATTAAGAGGTTCAGAGTGCGTGGGAGGGAGGCGTTCGCTAGATCTGGGATGTTGGGCGAACCTGATTATTTCTGGACAGGGAAGTTGGAGGTTTCGTTGTGAATGGGCTGCACTTTACACTTTACATTCCTCGTACATTCACCACTGCTGTATCGTTCTTTATGTACCCCTTTTTATACCCTGTTGATATTGTATATACACTCGTTTATATCTGCTCATACACCTTCTTGTATCAGTTTATACAACTCTACCTCATATCTATGCACTCGCCTATTTTATACACAGTTGCTCGTATATACACACTCTTCACCTATTGACAAATCTGCCCCCCCCC
>FYEV01001626.1:400852-415073 GCA_900188565.1 Geosmithia flava | reverse complement strand
TCCTTCTTCTCTCTTACCACATATAATGCCAACTCCTGTACTACCCACCATCGTGGCAGCATAAAGCTTTACTGTCTACCTTCCCTTTTCTGTTGATTATTCTAAGGATCACATTTGCCTTCCCCGTTGGTTTAACAGCTGTCTTGATCCTCTCTTCTTGAAAACCATCTGAGGGTGAGCACCCTTTTCAAGCCGCCCTCATGTCTCTTGCACAGCATGTGACCCAAGATGAGGGCTTCGACTACGATGGTCCAGCAGCTCCTCGACCCCCTCAACAGGAACAACAAGAACAGGTCCAGGCTCAGGAGAGTCCCCAACAGGGGAGCACTCACCAAGAGGACACTCAGCAAGCGAACACTTAGCAAGTGAACACGCATCAAGAGGACACTCAGCAAGAGAGAGCTCCTGACCAAGAAACTCCCAGCCAGAGTATCCCCATCCAGGGAACTCCCAACCAGAGTACTACCACTCAGAGCACTCCCAACCAGGATACTCAGCCAGAGACGGATACCGCGTCTGAAGACGGAAACTCGTTGCTTTCTTCCGTCGGAGAGGATGACGGTTCAGAATTTGGCCCCAAATGGCGAAAGATAAACTACGCACCCGTCACTCTCCCTCCCTGTGGGAAGCATCGCACCTCTGCCTACTACGTGTCTGACCGCAAGAGATTTCGTGAGTTTAATTTCCTGGAAAGCCGCACGCACAGTTATTGACCGACTCTCGTCTAGTCCAAGTGGCCACCGGGGTCGTCAGCTGCTGGCTAGCCTCTAGCATCGTGTTTGGCTTCGCAGCACTCCGCCCCGTTCTCGTATCCGAAGGCATCTACAGCAACTTCTGCCAAGGAGAGCAGCTATCGAACAAGATCACTTGCAAGGAGCAGGACATCCGGCTCAATCTCTTCTTCATTGTCGGTTCCATTACCGCCAACCTTGGTGCCATGTTGGCCGGGGCCAGTCTGGACCGCTTCAGCCGACGTTTCTGCTGGATGGCATCGAGTGTTTGCCTTACCGTTGGCTCTCTCCTCCTGGCTGCCTCCTTCAAATATCCCTGGTTCGACGGCTATATTGTTAGAAACATCATGCTTACACTGGGTGGTACGTACCTATTCGTTTCCAGCTTTGAGTTGGCCAATGCCTTCCCCAAGTCCTCCGGACTGATCGTGGCCTTGGTGACGGGTTCCTTTGATGCGTCGGCAGCCGTGTTCTTTTTCTATCGCCTTGCTTACGACGCCTCAGAGGGCACCTTTTCCCCTGCTTTGTTCTTCTGTTGTTACCTTATTGTGCCCCTGGCCATCATTATCGCCGAGGTATCCTACATGCCGACTCACGCATACCACACCATGCCAGAGCTTGAGGCCAAGATTGAAAGGGCGCAGGATCCCAACAATGATAGACGCCCCTCTGACTCTCGGAACATGCCAAACCCCAGCGAGCTGTACCGCGTGCGCATCGCCCGCACTGACCGTCGCCACTACAAGCTCAACCTCTTGGTGAAGCTGGCTGGCGATACACCTGAGCGTCGGCAGCGTTGGTATTCAAAGGAGGATACTCACGAAGCCAGTGGCGTCTGGGGGGTGCTGCACGGATACTCTTTCCTCCGCCAGATTTGCTCCTCCTGGTTCATCCTCATGCTGGCCCTGACCGTCATTCAAATGTTTCGCATGAACTATTTCATTGCCACCATTCGTGAGCAGTATGCGTACATTCTTGGTTCAGATGAGCAGGCCGAGCGGATCAACCACTTCTTTGACGTTGCTCTACCTGTTGGTGGTGTGGTTACTACCCCCCTCATATATTTCCTACTCAACAACTTGAGCACTTCCCTCGCCACTGGACTGCTCACGGGTTTTATTGCCGCGAATGCCCTGTTCAACAACCTGCCTTCGCTCTGGGCTGGATACGTCAGTGTGTCGACCTTTGTCATCCTTCGGCCATTTTATTACTCTGCCATTTCGTATGTTCTCCACCTCCTCGTCTTAGTTTAGTCTCATTCTCGATGATTTTATTCTAACAGCAAGCAGCGACTACTGCACCAAGATATTTGGCTTCGCAACCTTTGGCCGCATCCACGGAACCCTGGTCTGCGTATCCAGCCTCGTCAGCCTCGCCCAGACTGGCGTAGACATGCTCGTATACAGTCCCATCCTCAACGGGGACCCGACATCCGTCAATACCACCCTCGGAAGCGCAGCAACATTCGTCGCACTGGCACTTACAGCCTATGTCATCGTCGCCGGTGACGCATGGGTTAAAATAAAGGGTGAGCGGGAGGAATATGCTGAGGCACTGGATTCGCGTCCCCTCTTGTACTTTGACAATGTTTCGTACGGGACTACTGCGAGATAGCGTTAAGTTGTCCAACCGCAAAGGAATGGATGCCAAACAAACGATACGACTACACATGATTTGTTTCCCTCCCCCTAGCACTGATGGAAGCGGTGGTGTTGATGGAATAATCGGTTTGTATAGAAGAAACCGGCTTGCATAGGAGAATTTGGCTGGCATAGAATAATTGGCATTGACGGAAGAAGGAGGATGGATGATACCACAAATGGTTGATCCTCGATATGAAGATCGGGATTTATCCAATGTTATAGAGCTCGATTTTGAAGAGGATTTGGTTTGTTTGCTTTCAGATAACGACAACAAGGGGTCAATCTGTTAATAGTAATGAAATAAAATATCACAAAACGAATCGCAAAGGCATATCAAAGTGAAGAAAAGAAAATGAAGCTCATTGATGTTTGAAAACCCGCTACAGCTAATGTATGTATCTCAGTGCTTGTTCAACCGTTATTGTACATGCACGTCCTCCCATGTTTGTTCAAGCTATTTTGCATATACATGTACTCAATCCTGTCTTCCCACACCCATAGCTCCCATAGCCATGACAAGAGGATCCATATGACCCATCTGTTCCGTTGGATAACCACCATGGTCATCATCCATCTTCATCTTCTCCAGGACCTCCAATTCTTTCAGGAGACACGAGGCAGCTACGACCTTGAAGCTCTGTAGCTTCGGATCTGGGTAGTCGACAGTATTCTGTGCCCGCGAAGCGTACAGACAGGCTAGACACAGACTCACCACCGACTCCTGCGTCATGGTGTCATGGTCGCACATCATCTTGACAACCCACTCCATCGTCTTGTCAACCTCCTCGTGGAGTTTGGTGGATGAGTCGCGCTGCCGACGCGTCTGGCTGCCGCGCTTGTTGAGGATGCACCCGCAGAAGACTTCCACTTCGCTGATGGGCACGCGAGGGTTGTCGGAAAATTGCCACATCAGATCGTAGACTGCATCTTCGTATCTATTGAACGAGAGGCATTAGCATTGGCAAGGAAAGGGAAAATAAGGGGGAAGAGGGGAACATACAAGTTGCGAATGCGGATGGCTTGTTGGAGCATGCCCTGGCCATTGATATGGTACCCGTTCAGGGAAATTTGCATCTGTGAGTGCGCCAGTACTTTCACCCAGACCGACTTGTCACTGAGGGAGTCGCCTATGGTGGCTGCCGAGATGTTCTCCATCCATATCCTCTTTTCATCAATGTTGCGGTAGAGCTTGCCGAGAATCTTCGTGGACATATGGAATTGATGCTTAGGCAATGCCATACCCTTGGTGTGGTCGAAATTATCGCGTACATCATCTTCAATGTGGGAAACCTGCCCGATATCGTATGTCACGATAGGAGGGACGGGGGCGAGGAAATCGGGTCGCGTACGCGGCGGTCTGGGCAGGTCACGGGCTTCAACGGGTATGCCCGTCTTGGACGAGTCTACGGCAGTAGAATGCATCTCGGCCAAGGCAAGGCATTCCGGATCTGCCGTCCCTTGATCTTTGATGTCTGCCATGATTTGGTGCCGCGTGGCAATCATGCCGAGTATGTCTGTCTTCATAAAGTTGATGAAGAAGTCGGCAATGTCATCGCGCGTCACGTCCCGGTCCAGCGGCTTTGGGTCGACGCGGGGGTAGTCAGCGGGGGAAAATATTTGCTTCGGCATAGCCTCTTGGTCCCAGATGATGCTGTAAAGGTCACCGTCCAGATCGCCTCCACTTAGCTGACTAGGGAGGTCTCGTTTCCCAAACTGGCTGAAGACGACACAGTTTCTCAGATCTCTCAAGGGGCTTCCCTCTGGAGGGGTTATGAGGTTGACCAGGCGAATGTCTCCCGGGTGTAGCGCGGGCGACCTCGTGATGAGGGCTCTACCTCCTGAAGGTAACTTGTCGATACGCGCCGATGTTTCATCGAATGTGACGTAGACTTCGTGCTCGTGCAGGTATCCCGTCTCATCCATGATACCAAACAGCGTGACTCCCTTCTCCACAGGAATCCTGGCCTTGTGCTTGAGGAGCCGGAGTTCTCGTAGCACGACGTGCTCGACAACAGTCTTGAGAAACGTATCAGTGCGGTAATCGGCGCCAATCCGATCAAGCCGCTTGATGAACTGGGGAAAGGCCATGCTCGACCCGATGAGCTGGTAGCGGAGAAACGTGCTCGTGTTCGATGCGGTGGCTGTGACAGCCCGAATGATGCGGAGTTCACGGTTCTGAATGTCCATGAACCACTGGTGGGGAGTCCCCATGTCCTCAAGGATCTTGATCATCTGGCGATTGAGCATAAGGCGGAGGGGCTTCGAAGCCGTATCGCAGATACCTAGGTCTCCGACGTCGTCGCTCGGGAACTTTCTCATTGACTCGTTTCGTATACAAATGAGCTTGCCCTTTAGCCTTGTGTCAAGAGAGAGCATTCCCTTGGAACCTGCCCAGCGGATCTGGAAGCATGTTGCGGCTCGTGCACTCTTGGGCAGGTGAGCCCAAAACTCCCGAGCAGCATCCAGTGAAATTGTTCCCACGCCGTCACTGAAAATACGGCTACCGTCGGCATTCTTGACATCGGAAATGACCCGATTTTGGATACTGGTCTTGAATATGGGAACGGCGTACGGTGTCTCGCTGAAGGCCTGGCCAATCCGGGCGGCGCACTTGGCTGGAACTCTGATGGTACTAAAGTTTCCCAGCGATGCAATGATGGCTTGGTAGTCTTGCTTCTGGAACTCCGAGTCTATGAACGGAGCCATAAGCCAGACAGAATGGGAACGAAGTGATGAGTGAGAGAATCCCAGGAAAGAAAAGTGCCTGCCGGCAATTTTCAGGCCGTCTTGAAGAACACCTCTGTATTTGGAAAATACCGCGTCGTTTGATACGTTGGGATTGAAGAGCAGATCTTGGCCGTCTTCGTCGCAGAAGAGACAGCGCATAAAGTAGTCTGTATGATCTCCAAATTTTCGAAGAATGCGGTTCTTGCTTTCAGCTTCTGGGCCGTGCAAGATGACCCTGGTCGGGGTGACCATGGCCTTCATGACCCAGGCCTGGTGGTCGGGTAACAGGTCTCCCTCATACTTCATGCGGAGTAGCGGTTCATTCTGGCGCATGGTCCTGGTGATGTTGGCGACTCTGTCAAGTAGTTGGTCCGCGTCCACCTCAGAGGGGTCTCGGCCGGGGCACGCAAAAGGAATCTCTTGATAGAGCTTCTTCATAGCCTCCATCGTGTAGGGGAAAGACGATCTATTTTCGTTCGCGATGCGCGCCTCATCCTCCATGCGCTCCAGCATGCGAAGTCCGGTGGAAGGGTGAATGTAGTTGTTCCACACGAGAGCCTGGATCTGGAAAAGCAAGATGAACGGTAGCTTATCCTTGACAGGCCTAGCTTGGTTGATCCTGGCCTCAAACCGATCCATGCTTGACGTATAGTCGTGAATAAAAGGCTCGGGAGCCCAGTCAACAGCAAGGTTGTCATTTGTGACAGAGATGATGTCCTGTTCTATGATGGTGTTCCGTGTACTTCTGAAATGGGGCTCTGAAAGACACAGTCGATAGACGAGGCACCTGTCAACATAGATGGAGTGTCCCGTCCATTCAGGGCAGGATGAGCAGCGTTGCCATTTGGTGCGCAGCTGTTTGTTCATGACAGAGTGACTCAAGGCTTCGTAAAAGCGTGGTGGTTCGGCCAAGACCAAGGTCAAGGTGCAGTCGTTTTCATTGGCGATGAAGTCATGGATAGTGTGGCATTGGATTTCTATGCGGCACCAGTCCTCGCGGGTGATGGTCAGCGACTGTTGGGTGAGCTGGGCCAGCATTAGGGGCATCGTCAAGGGCAGGCGAATTCCAGCCTGACTGGCAAAGGTCAATGTCTTGGTCTTATGGTGGAAGAAGTTGTGACCACAATCTATGCCATGAACCAGGAACCGAGAACCAGAGGACAGGTAGAGTGGGTTCCGTTTCGGCGGCCCGTCCTTGTTCTGCTGTTCATTCTTGGTGGGAGGGTTCGACTTGACAAGCTGGCGTGGGGCACGACTGCTTTTCTCGATGTAGATGGGCATCTTGGTAATGTGCATCCTCGCCATCTCGGGTCTCTGGGTCTTACCCTGAGAGACGTTGGTTGGCTTGCCATATTTCCAAAGGAACTTTTTGCCGTCGACGGGATTATCGAAGTAGACCCAAGCGTGTGGCTTCCTCTGAGGTTTGTCGCTCGACCATTTCTGTATGGATAGAATCTTCATGAAGGGATCCAGTTCCCGACCCAAGTCTTCATTAGAAAAACTGGGTGGAAGTCCCTTGAGTATGACCTCCATCTTGACGTTTCTCGGTAAATTCTGGAGATCGGGTACTGTCAGAGACCCCAAGCACAACGCCTTCCTCAAACCCAGCGATGTCGACGGGTTTTTATAGACGACAGACAGTCCCAGGGTGCACTGTGGGCAGGGAATGCCCGAAAGGCCGCGTCGATTGTGGTCGATTGAATGACGGCGTAGTGAGATGGAGGGTGCAATGTATGCACGGCTGCCTGCATGAGCGTGGGGCCCTTGTTTGTTCCCTCACTTTAGGGGTTCTCGGGTCGCCAATCGAGAGTGACGGGCACATGCGTCTGCCATTAACCAAAGGTCGTCCCCGGCCGAGACTGACGTCTGGCTGCAAGCCGCAAGCTGCAAGCCGCAATGCAACCAGCCTGTGTTTGTTCTTCCCTTGGGTTTTGTGAGACGATGTCTATCCGGTCTTGAGGACCCTGAAGCTTCTTCTTCGCTGGAGCTGTGAGATTACGACGGCGGAGTGGAGACGCGAACAGGGTCCTCGCGATATTTGTCCACCGGGTAATATTAGGAATAATATGAGACGCGCCTGGGAAACTCGCCTTTCGCCCAGATTGTTAACTTGTGTAACTCTGCCGAGTGGAGCATGCCGGCATGGTGAATGAGCATTCTCACCAACCCTTTGGGTGGATGTGGGACATCTGATAGCTGAGCGAGCAGCGGGGGTCGTGAATCAACCTCAAAAAGAGCCAATGGCGATTGAGTTAGCAGTTGACATAGCCTTTAGGGCTGCCACACAGGCGATGGAACACATCATGTTGAACTTGGAGGGCGGTCCGATGGTTACAAACTGGAAATATTGGATGCAAGACATTGAGAGAATGACGATGGCACGTCAAGTTGAGATGGCTGTAGGTAGTAGTGGCGGGGAGCACCTACATCAGTAATTAAGGAAGGTGCGGGCAGGGTTCCTTCCTCATCGGCATTCTGCCATTCTGCCTGATTCCATATACTTTGTGGATTCAGCAGGTAGAAAAGAGACGTCATATTGATCTTTACAGGTGCAGCTATCACCATGATTTTTTCTTTCTCTCCTATCAAATAATCTCACACATGAACCCACCATCAACCTCAAAACCATCCAGACAAGCTTCGAGAAACCCACAGGGTGGGTCACGCAGGGTAAACGTTTACACGCGCAGTGAAAGACCCGGGGAAATCTGCCGCATCTCTGCCATCATTCTGACCCCGCTCACCATCGAACCCCGCCACATAGTGAAGAAGGGACGGTATGACGAAGAAAAGGGTTAAACGATTTATTGATCCAAGAACGAGATTG
Source organism: Geosmithia flava (assembly GCA_900188565.1). Lineage (NCBI taxonomy): Eukaryota > Fungi > Ascomycota > Sordariomycetes > Hypocreales > Bionectriaceae > Geosmithia > Geosmithia flava. The sequence continues at coordinate 407,145 of FYEV01001626.1, read as the reverse complement.
ATCTATTAGTACATAACTTCAATACATATAACATATATTCATCCAAATACCAACTTGATTGCCTCTACAGCTCCTCTCTCTCCTCCTTCTTCAACTACTCCCCTCCTACTAACCACCATGGCTCCCGGCATCCTCTACGTATCCATGCAGCCCCAGCCGGGCCTCTCCCCCGACCAATTCCACGAATGGTACGACAACGAGCACGGTCCTACGCGTCTCCGCCTACCTGACATATTCCCCAACGGCCTGCGGTACCGCGCGACCGATGGCCAGACGCCCTCGTTCCTGGCCGTCTACGACGTCACATCGATGCACCATCTCGACAAGGAGCGCTACACGACACTACGAGCGAACCGGTCAGTGCGCGAGGCCGAGACGATAGGGCAGGTTGACGTGAAGCGGTACTTCTACGACCTGGTCCACACGCAGGAAGCCGCGGGGTTCGTACCCGTCGAGAATCTACCCGGTGACGAGGGCCTGGGTCGTGTGACTGTCGCCGTCGAGATCGAGACCACGACCGCGGACGCGGCAGAGGACGAGTACACAAAGTGGTACACAGAGGAGCACGTCGGCATGCTGTCCAAGGTACCCGGGTGGCTGCGCTCGCGGCTGTTTAGGGCCTCAGAGGGCGAGGCAAAGAAAACGCTGCTCGCACTGCACGACTACGCGCCCACCAACGGGCTCGACGGCCCAGAGCACAAGGCATCCATGGACACACCACGGCGCACCTCCGTATTCGACAGGTCTGTCGCCTCCAAGGGCCGTCGCACATACTCCCTCTTCTATATCTTCGGCCCCGCTGCTCGCGACCTCTCCTCTCTGTCCCGCCTACCTCCCAACTCGACCGGGGACTTCTCCTCGGCCGACGGCCTGACCGTGACCGCAGCAGGCAGCTCCAGCGCCTACATATCATCCTACATCACGGCGTCCGACTCCCTGTCCATACCGTACCGCCTGGAGGGCAACGGCGACACCAACGCCCCCACTATCGCCTTCTCCAACTCCCTCCTCACATCGCTGCACATGTGGGATCCTCTGATTTCCATCATCAAGAGCGCCCGACCAGACCTGCGCATCCTACGCTACGATACCCGCGGCCGACACCCAATCCCTCACCCTCCCCACGCAGCCAACCTCGACGACCTGACAACTGATCTCGTCACCGTCCTGGACGCTCTGCGCATCCCAAAACTCCACGCCCTGATCGGCGTATCCATGGGCGGCGCCACATCCCTCAACTTCGCACTCAAGCATCCCTCACGCCTCTCTCGTCTGGTAGTATGCGACTTCAACACCACCTCCAACCCCGCCAATACCCAAGCATGGAAGGATCGCATCGCCATCTCCCGCGAGGACTCTTCCTCCGGTCTGGCCACCAAGCTCGCCCCTGTCACTGTGGACCGGTGGCTGCACCCCAGCACCACCACGACCAAACCCGACACGGTCAAGTGGATGGTGGACATGGTTGCATCCAACGATATCGAGGGCTTCGCTAACAGCTGCACTGCCCTCTGGGACTATGATCTCAAACCCGCTATGCCAAGCTGCAACGTCCCATCCTTGCTCGTGGTAGGCGAGGGTGATGGCAAGGGAGCTCTGGTCAAGGCAATGGATGGATTCAAGGGCCTTTTGGGGCCAAACGGGGCAGAACTAAAGATTGTCTCCAACGCCGGGCATCTTCCCATGTGTGAAGAACCTCGGGGGTTCTGGGATGCCATCTCTGGGTTTGTATAATGACACATCGTATATGAGTATAAACGAATGCAAACAAATGAGAAAATGAAACGCTAAAGTCCATCATCCGTCGTATATTTCTGAATACTTGGGCTGCATTGTCGTCACTGATGCAGCACGAATTTGGAACGAAATCATGTCTCGTGATTCATCAGGAATATAGTTATAATTGCCCTGCTCTCATGATTCATTAGGGATATAGTTATAATTACTCTCCTCTATACTCATCCAGAAGCCGATTCAGATATCCCGGCCCCCATCAAGGCCCCGAGGCAGAAAAGGTAAAACGGGAATCATCTAGTCGTTCCCCACCAAACGTGTAACCGCTCACCTCGTGGTCCGTCGTATTATCATCACCTTTCTGCGATGTGTGATTTGGCCGCTTCCGGAATGTTGAAACACCAGCAGCAGCCGCATTGGACATGATCACCCTGGCCGACGGAGGATCCCTTCTCCTCCTCTTTCTGCCACGCGTCTTGCGCGACGACGAAGCGACGGCCCTCGTCTTAACGCCCGGGGTAGCATTGTCCTACCTGCAACCGAGGATGCCAAACTTGACGCTCGCCGGGTCCTTGTGGCGGCAGTACCGGCTGCCGAGAGAGTAGTGGACGTAGCGTTCCTTGACCCATTTCATCATGTCGACGACGGGGGGTTTTAGATGCCACAGGGCGGGGTCGGCCTTGCAGAAGACGCGACCCTTGGCGTGAAACCGAGGGCAGTTTCTGTACCCGCTCGCTCGAAAGGGATTGTTGGGCATCAGCTGGGGTCTCAGCCTGGGCATCATTAGGTAGTCGACCAGCCAGACCTCCTCGACGTTGGGAAGGTAGCGGCCGATGAACTGGTAAAGGTGGTAGGGGCAGACGCCGCGCTCGAGCTCGACGGTGTGGACTGCGCCGCAGTGTGGGCATGTTCTGCGCATGACACGGGGACACTTCCACTCATGGCAGTAGCGGAAGGCGACGCGGCGGATGCGGTCGAGGTTGGGGCACGCGATGTCGACTGACAGGACGAAGCTGCCGCGGTACTTTGTGTCGCAGAGGTACTCAAGGAAGATGAGGTCGTGGTGGGCGTTGGGGGGCAGGATGGCGGTCAGGGGGTCGGGGGTGAGCGGCACGGCACCGGGGCTCCTCCGGATGAAGTCGACCCACTGGCGGGACTTGGCGCTCTGCTGTGAGATGGCCGACATAATGCCGTCGACAACCATGTACTGCGACTTGTCGGCCAGGGGGTTCGTCTCCAGCGGCTGCAGGGTGCACTCTACCCTCTGGCCGCGCCACTCCCTCCTGATGTGCAACTTGGCTTCGGCTTCGGCGTAGTCCCCCGCCAGGTCATGGCCGGTAGCGCCGCCAAACAGCGCTCGGTTGGCCGTGGCCCAACCAAGGTGATGAGGGTGGCCGAGGACCCGGAGGAAGTGGATTCCCGCCTCGGAGGAGATGGCCGCCGTCCATATTTCGTCCTGGAGCTCCTGGGGCAGAGACGTGAACTTGGGAAACACCTTGAGAGGCTGGGGGACCCAAAACCTGAACGGATTCCTCTCATGGAGACACTTCCGCATCGATTGATGCATCTCGGGCAGCTCTCTAACCGCGGAATCGGTACGCTCCATGACAGATCTGATAGCTCGTCGTCGTGGTGGACGGCGGGGGTTTATCCTCCCGATGAGCTTTATTGTCAATATTGCATGTAAGGAGACAGCGACGACTGCGGTACACCAGAAGAAATCCATAATACAATCTGTTGGTAGTCGTCGAGGTATTTGTGAGGGATAGGGAGGATAGATGCTTTTTGTTTTCGGTCAACTGGATGAGAGGAAGAAGAAAAAAGGAGGCAAAGAGAGAAGGCTGTATATGAGGATGACAATGTTGATGAGAAGATTGTATTCTGGGGTTGGCCACGGAAGAATATTGTATGACATTGTGAGCTTCTAGGACAGTTTTGGTTCTTGAGACGATGTTTGGTTTTTGTGTGAACTTTACAGGGCAGGTTCCCGTGATTGATGCTGGCATCGTGCCTTCTTGATTGACCATGGATCGATATTTGGCTTTTTCCTACAGGTATTCATGAAGTTTCATGGAAAGAGACCTGGAAAGTTGTCAATGCTCACAAATCAAATTTACTATGTATCGAGATGTATTGTTTTATAGGTGAATGGCAATGTCATATAAACACCACATGGTTGATTTCATTATGAAGTTGTCTAGACTTGTATCGTCCATTTGAAAAGAGTCTGCCTACAAGATTCTGGGAATGACAAGGCCAACCCGTGACTGTCCCCATCTACTTGACTTCCATCAATTCTCAAGCATGGACCTGACTAATCCTCACGTGAACTCTGCGAATAAACATTTTGGCCCCCATATCATCATCTAGAAATACTCTGTACACGCACTCGCACCTTAACCGTAATAAACTACATCTATTGTACTACTAGTCTACTACTACCCTTGTGTTCCCCAAGCTTGGATTATTCGGACGCGGAGAGTTTATGCCCGCGTAATTCCTCCACTTTTATATGCAACCTGCTTACCCTTGCGGGTCTGCAGCCAGCTTACCCCTGCCTCAGATACTCCGTATTAGTACGACGTATTTGTGCTACATGTGGTTTGTAAGGCGATATGCTGGCCGTCGCGGAAGGCTTCCGTTAAGTCCGGGGCCAAACCGCGATGCACCCATTGTTCTGTATACCTCTAGGCAGTAAAAAAACACAAACCTGCCAATGCAGTGAGAATGTACCATGACGCTGAATAATTGAATTTTTCGGGGTTTCCCTGTCCATAAGTCCGATCGCGTTCTATCTCCGATGACTTCATGGCTAACGCTAAACCAAATGTGCTCGATCAAAGTCCACCTCGACCACCTGTCATGGTCCACACCACCTACCAAGATTGGAAATCATACAGGTAGCTCTGAATACGTCAACTCCGCTCTCAAGAGAGGTAGCTATTGACAGAAAACGTATGCAACCACTCTCCATAGGATAAAAGAAAAATAATATAAAAAGGGGTCTCTTCTCCTCTTCATCCATTCTTATTCCCCTTCTCTCTCCTCATCTCAAGCACTCACTCATCCAGTAAACCCCCTCATATCCGCTATCAACACCAACTACACCAAAAATGGATCCCAACTTCCCAACAGCAGAGTCCCTCGTGTCCCGGTACGCCGATGACATCAAGTCCAAGGTCATCCTGACGACCGGCGTGACGCCAGGCTCCATCGGCGCATCGTACGTCGAGGCCGTAGCTGGCGGATCGCCAGCCCTGCTCATCCTCGCCGGCCGCAGCCAGGAGAAGCTCGACAAGCAGGTCTCCATCATCAAGGCTGCTCACCCCGACGTCGGCCTGCGCACCCTCCTGGTCGACCTCTCCACCCTCGACTCCGTCCGCAAGGCCGCCGACACGGTCAACTCGTGGGACGATGTCCCCAAGATTGACGTGCTCTGCAACTCCGCCGCCATCATGGCCTGGCCCTACTCCGTCTCGTCAGACGGCATCGAGAGCCAGCTGCTGACCAACCACCTCTCGCACTTCCTCTTCACCAACCTCATCATCGAGAAGCTTCTCAAGGCCGAGAAGCCCCGTGTCATCAGCGTCTCCAGCGCTGGCCATCGCCTCAGTCCCATCCGCTGGGGTGACCTGAACTTCGAGGTACATACGGGCCCCGTTTACATCGATATTGCCCAATATTGTACTACCACATGTACTGCTAAGTACATTTAGTAGTAGTAGCAATACACAATCCGCGCATGTTCCAGCAAGCTAACACAAGCGCACACACACATATACAGGGTGGGAAATACTACAACCCCTGGGCCGCCTATGGCCAGTCCAAGTCCGCCAACATGCTCTTTGCCATCTCCCTCGCCCAGAAGCTCGGCGGCCGCGGCCTCCACGCCTTCAGCGTCCACCCAGGCGTCATCGTCACCTCCAGTCTCGGCAACCATCTCGACATCATCAACACGTGGGGCACTAACACCGGTGACGCCAAGGCCATGGGTATGTTCCGCTCACCATTTCCCCGACCATCATCCTTGTCCCACCCGCCCATTTCAGGATGATTTAAGAGAGAAGCAGTGTTCATCAGCTAACATGCATAATCACACAGCCGACGCAGATGGCACCTATGGAAACCAAGAAGGTGCTGACTCCATGTTGAACTCCAGCCAGGGTGCTTCCACCTACGTCAACGTCTCCTTCAACCCTTACATCGAAGGCAACAACGGCGCCTACTTTGACCAGCTTAAGGTTCCTGACCCCCTCGCTGGCTATGTCAAGCCCTGGGCCACCAGCCCCTTCGAGGCTGAGAGGTTGTGGCGCAAGAGTGAGGAGTTGGTTGGACAGAAGTTCTCTTACTAAAGCCAATCCGAATTGTACTTCAGGTGGTAGTTATACCTGGTAGCACTAGTAGATATGATGCCTATTAGAGGCAGTATGACGCCCCTCCACGAATGAAATTGACGATGTAATATTTTGCTTCTCAATTTCACAATGATCCCGAAATCCCATGTCCTTGACCGCCTTGACTGTGGGAGAAGAAAATGAAATAAAATCAAAATGGGGGGG
>FYEV01001626.1:390129-400645 GCA_900188565.1 Geosmithia flava | reverse complement strand
GGGGGGGGGTTAGGTTAAACTGGGGGTTTAACTGAAACAAGAAGATGAAGAAAAGAAACGCCCATTTTTCGCTGCTGTTGCCCGCGCCTTGTAATCGATCTGTTGTGAATGTATGTCGCTGTGACACATGTATCCTGAACCCAAAATTGAAGTCGCTTATAAATCAAGTAGATGTAATAATAGTAAGAAAACATATATGAAATGGGAATAAACGTAAGTAGAAAAGAAAAGAAGAAGGGCAAGAGAAGAAAGTGAGAAGGAAAAAGAGAGGAAACAAAAAGTTACACCCACATTCCCCACTCTTGCTTCAGCGATGGTTGCTGAACGGCAATCTGCTCCGGGGAATCGATGCCACGCGGCTTGCTGAGATGGGCCCTGCAAGCCTGGTAGTGGGCGTACTCAAGTGGCATGCACATGACTGACGGTGACTGGGCATGCAGGAGGCCCTTGGATACGGGTGGTCCCTCCTTGGCGCCAGCAATTTTGACGTCGGCGAGGGCGAGCAAACCCCTCCCCTTGGCGTCACGGCCATGTACATTTGCGCCCATCTCGACGAGTTGCTTTATGGCGAGCTTGCGGCCACAGCGAACAGCGACGTGAAGTGCGGTCTCGCCGCGGCGGTTGCGGGCATTGATGTTAGCGCCGCCCTTGGTGATGAGTAGCTTGATGATTTCACCTCCGACCTTGTCGTCGCCATCCTCGGGAAGCTCGGCACAAAATGCCATTAAAGGCGTGTTGCCATCGACGTCGTGATGGTTGGCGTCTACCCCTTCGTCCAGCAGGCCATTGACCGTATCCTTTCGGAGATTGAGCCCGGCTTCGCTCGAGTCGTCTAGGACGAGTGAGCTGTATGCTTCTCCCTCCACAGCCCGACTAGGTCCGCTGGTCGTCTTTGTGGGAGGTAGAGAGTCCGCCTTGTTGGTCTTGACCAGGTAGCCTCTGTAACATATCGGAACAGTGGCCAGGCAGTGCAGGCCATTGCGGCCGCGGTCGTCTTCGGCACGGGCGCTGTCCGGGACATGTGTTACCACGTACATGAGGCTGTTGTACCTGTATTCTGGGTTTTGGGAAGACGATATGGGATGTACCATATGGGCCAATGGCACCACGCCTAGAGCATCTCGGGAGCAACACGCCTCAATGAGCGAGTACCGGTTTGCTATAGCGTGCACCAGAGGCGATGTAGGTGCATCTTGAACCATGTGAAGAAATGTGCGACCGTAGTGATCGCGGGCTGAAAGGAAAGATTGGCTCTCAGAGGGAGGTGTTGACAACGCGACGAGGGCGTCCAACAGTGCATATATATAATGTGGTTGGGAGAACCAGTGGGCGTGAAGGGTGTGGAGGAATGTCTGACCGGCACTATTGGTGGCGCTGAGGAAACCGGCGAACCTTTGGCAACGTACGGCACGGAGAAGGACTTCCGGGTGCCCACGTGCGGACAGAAGGTGTAGAGTTGTGTTGCCAAACTCGTCCCTAGCGTCTGGCTGGACCGAAGAGAAGGTACCGCGGAGAATGGCTTGGGCGAGAGGTGTGGGACCGTTTTCTCTAACCCACGCCAGGTTAAGATTCTCGATCAGAGCACGGCACATGCACAATGGCCTGCGGCATTTCTGTGATTGAAAAAAGCAATAGTGCCCTTGCGACACGTAGAAGTCGAGGTGGAGAAAATCGCCAGGGAGGAGGCTCGGTCTTGTGGTGAAGGGCTGTGCGGCGTCTGAATCGGAAGCCCAGGGGGGAAAGGAATACGGACTAGACGTAGGTACATCTTGGTCGTTTCTGAATGGGACCGTGAAGCGCTTGAGGATCCTCTTGACCATGTGCGCGCCCTTTTCAGAACATTCGCTGAAAAACTCACGAGAGTCATTTGACACCTCTGAGGAGTTGGAAAGATCGGTCCCCGTGCGCGTGGGGTGTGAGGGGGAGAATAAGTCGACATTGGGACGGAGAGGAGACACCTCCCATTCATACTGCTGCTGCTGGGCGCCGAAGGACCAAGATTCCGGCGAGGTCGAACGGTAGCCTCCCCAAAACTGAGGGCCGCCCTCGGCTGGTGTAGCAGAGGACCCGGGAGTGAAACCGGGGGAAGTGTAAGTGGAGTCGAAAGGTCTGAGTGGGAAGTCAGAGGACGAGGGATCCGAGGGACTGCGCTGGTTGAAAGATTGACGGAGCTGCTCGTAACGCAACGTCATGTCTTCCTCGTTTCCAGGCCTTGTCCATCTCATTTGCTTATCGAAAATTGCGTTGAGTTTCTTGTTGGCGGAGTTGAGGCTGTACAGAGGGGTCAGTGTTAGCGACGTGAGGGAGAGAAAGAGAAAGATAGAGAGGGTGGAAGAAAGAGAGATAAAGAGGTGATTCTTTCACGCGGGCTCATATACCTAGGCATGGACCCCTTGGGGAAATAGTGCCAAATGATGCGGATGATGATCTCGAGACAGAGCGGCGTATACAGGTAGAGGCGCGCCATCTTGCGCAGCCTGGACGAGTCCCATAGCGGCGGGCGTCCGGTCTGAGCCAGCGCTGATGAGGAAGCAGGCGAAGGAGCGAGTGCGTGGCTCCTAGGGGTATAGGCAACCGGAGAAAGATTCTCCATGACGGATGGGCAGGGAGGATGTCAGAGTGGTTATGATGATGGTTTGTGCTAGGTTGTTCAGAGGAGAACCGAGCAAGGTCGAGTCAACCTAGCGCGGTGTCTAGGTCAAGACAGTTCGAGGCGGCAGCTATGAGCTCCATGGTGTTGGTCTGAGGGGGGTGTGCAACTTATTAGTAGTAGCCGTATCACCCTCGATGACGATGGTTTGTGAGTAGTTGGGTAGAATCATCGAAGAAGCTTAGAAACAAGGATGTGAGATGTTAGTGTGCAAACTAGGCTGGACCCTTGGGGGGGGGATGATGTGCAAGAAGTGGGCAGGCAGGGGGTGCGGGAAGGAGGGATGGGTGGGGTTGAGGCTTGCGGGGGCCAGTCCCGTAACCACAAGTGAGGCTGTGCTAGACTGTTGTTGTCGGAGTGGTGTAAGTAGAAGCCCAGCAGAACTGCTATAGAACGGGCAGAAACTACGAGTACTACGGAGTAGAGCTTACTCGATACTAATTCGGAGGGAATAAGTTGGGTTTGCCCTGCAAGGAAGAAGAAACCCCTGCAAGTCGTCCGGCTGATCTCGAGATCACTTGTAAGTTGTAATACGGAGCAAGCGAGAGGAAGCAAATGACGACAACAGACGACAACCGACGACGATGAAGGATTCTGCTGCGCCACGCAGCCACAGATGTTCCTGACAGGGGGCCACCATCAACAAATGACGTGACGGCATACCACCACCAGGATACCAGAAGGGATGTTGCTGCATTTTTCCTTTCTTTTTCGGAATTGAAAAAAAAAAAATTCTCTTAGGGGAATGATTTTCTTGAATCTGGATAAAGGGCCCACGCCTTGTTGGTCCCCGATACACCACTAGTACCGATCAGTAAATTATACAGACGACTGCAAGGCAAGAAGAGTGAGGCAACCAGTCCGCGCGAGCTTAGAGCAACGCATTAGATCCACTCTCACAATGAGGCAGGCAACAAGAAGGGAGAGGGGGACGGGGAGTGAGAAAGAGGAAAAGCGGAATGTCGCCCATCATGGGTGTTGTTGGCCTCGATCATGGGCCTCCACTACTCCGTCATACCTCTTCGGTGTCAATATTTCAACTTTTTCTTTTTTCCTCGTGTGGCTGAGAAGCAAAGCCTTGCGTGAAATGTTGTGCAACCGATTGCACGCACAGCCACACCTACTCTTCCCAACTGGGTGAGGCAGGCTCACTCTCACAACCACTCAATCTCCTTCTTTCCACACCACACACACACATCGTCGCACAACACAACGCCACACTCATACAGACTTCCCGTCCCACCCTCGACGTACAGACAAGTGCACTTGTATCATTAATCGTATGAAATTTTCAGTGATCGAATCCAGCCAGTAACAACGTCGCAACCCAACTCTATCAGTCAGCCATGCTGACAACCTTGCTCGAAGCCCGGCGGATTGAGGTCTGCTTGGCAGCCTGTTTCCTCTTCCCTCCCTCCCTCCCTCATAACCGACAGAGGGAGATGCGTTCATTTCTGCCATGCACTCGACTTTGTCATACTGTTCTGCACTTTGTCTTTTTGCCTTTTTGCCTTTTTGCACTTTCTTTCATTCTGGACAGTATTCCTCCATACAAAAGCCTCCATTTTCCTTCTCCCTTTTCGGTCGGGATTCTTTAGGATACAATGAACATACCTATTTCCCTGGCTTGGGACAATTCGCCGTAGATTTCTCGTATAGAGTACCTACTCCCAGTCTGACCGCACCGCAACCCTCACAATCAGCCTACGATTTCTACGAGTACGGACACCACAGACACCACAGACACACTCCAATGAACCGAAATGGATGAATTACTACTACCCCCATAGCAGGGTTTTTCTAACACAAAAATCCATTCTTCTTCTTCTTCTTCTCCTCCACCAATAAGACACACAAAAACATTGAACAAAACCAAGTACGTTTCTTTGCCGTGTAAATTTGTAATAACCCAAACAGTAAAATCTCAAACAAAGGGAATAATTAACATGAAGAAAGTGGAAAAAGCAAAACAGAACAAAGAAAATGGACATTAAACAAGCAGCATGGCCAGACCGGCAGCCGCAACAGCTGCTCCGACACCACCACCGCTAACACGGCCAGCCGCCGCCGTGGGAACGGGAGGCGTGGGCGTGGGCGTGACAGGTGTGGGCGTGCCAGGAGTAGGAGTGGGCGTGCCAGAGGGGGGCACCTCGTACCCGCTCGACACGGGAGGCAGGCTGGCGGAGGGGGGCACAAGAGAGGGAATCTTGTGAGTGCTGGAGGGCACATAGGTAAAGACCGTTGTGGGGGTGGGTGCACCGGGGATAGTGGTGGTGATTAGGGTCGTGCTGCCAGAGGGGGCAGGAGGGGGGACCACAGTCTCTGCAGTCGTGGGGACGGGAACCTCCTCGGTCGTGGTGCGGCCCTCCTCGGTGGATGTGACGGGGCACACGGTCGTCGAGACGGCCACGGTGCTGGTCACGATAGCTGTCGTGGCGCTCTCAGCAGGGCAGTCGGGCACCTCGGGGGGACACTGGGTGACGGTCTGGTGTGACGTGCTCCAGATGGTTGATGTGCTGTAGCCCGTTGTTGTGGCCTGCACGGTTGTCGTGATTCCCTGGGTCGTCGTGGCCTTGACTGTCGTCGTCTCCCCTGTTGAGGCGGGAGGGGCGGTAGTCTCCTCAGTCGCGGCAGGGGGGGCAGTGGTCTCCTCAGTCGTGGCAGGGGGGGCAGTGGTCTCCTCAGTCGTGGCAGGGGGAGCAGTAGTCTCCTCGGGAGGGGCAGTAGTCTCCTCCGTTGTTGTACCAGGCGGCTTGGTGATCTCATCCGTCGACGTGGTGGTGCCAGGCTGGGTAGTAGGCAGCTCACTCGTCTCCGTGGTGCCAGGAGGAGGGGCAGTGGTCTCCTCTGTTGTGGCGGGAGGAGCAGTAGTCTCCTCAGTCGAGGTGGCAGGCGGCGCCGTGGGGACAATCTCAGTGGATCCCTCCTCAGTCGAGGTAACAGGGCACACAGTCGTCGACACGGCAATGGTGCTGGTCACGGTGGCCGTGGTGGCACTCTCGGCAGGGCAGTCAGGCACCTCGGGAGGGCACTGCGTGACGGTGAGCTGCGACGTTGTGAAGACGGTCGAGGTGGTGAACTGCGTCGTCTTCTCCTTGGTGATGGTGGTGGGCGTGGGCGCAGGCGTGGTGGTGGGAAGCTCGCCAGTCTCGGTGGTTCCGGGAACAGGAGCCGTGGGCACCTCAGTCGTCTCAGTGGTACCAGGGACAGGAGTTGTAGGAAGCTCGCTCGTCTCGGTGGTGCCAGGGACGGGGACCGTGGGCACCTCAGTCGTCTCAGTCGTTCCAGGAACAGGAGCGGTTGGCACCTCGGTCGTCTCAGTTGTTCCCGGGACAGTAGGCGTGGGAGTGGGCACCTCGGTCGACTCCTCCTCGGTGCTGGTTACGGGACACACTGTCGTAGTGAGAGGGATAGTGCTCGTCACGACGGTGGTGCCACCGTTGGGGCAGTCAGGGACGTCGGGCGCACACGAGGTGATGGTGATGAGACTGCTCGTGTAGATGGTTGACGTGGTCCACTCGGTGGTGGCGGGGGTGGTGACGACAGTCGTTCCCGGAGTGGTAGAGGCCTGAGCAGTCGTGGTGATGGCGGTGGTGGGCGTTCCCGGTGTGGTGCTGGCCTCCTCGGTCGACGTCTCGACGGTTGTGCCCGGGGTGGTGGTGGGAACAACAGGAGTCGTGGGAACGATGGGGGTGGTAGGTACAACGGGAGTGGTAGGCACAGCGGGAGTGGTCTCAGCAGTGGTGGAAACCTCAGTGGTACCAGTGGGAGTGTCTGTGGGCAGAGTCTCCGTCTCCGTCTCCTTTGTCGACGTCGTGGACGTGTGGCCCTCCTCGGTACTGGTGACGGGGCATACTGTCGTGGTGAGAGGGATAGTGCTCGTGACGACTGTGGTGCCGCCGTTGGGGCAATCGGTGACGTCGGGGGCGCACGAGGTGATGGTAATGAGGCTGCTGGTGTAGATGGTTGACGTGGTCCACTCTGTCGTGGCGGGCGTGGTGGCAGGGGTGGTTGAGCCCTCCTCTGTTGACGTGGTGGTGGGAGTGGCAGGCGTTGTACCAGGCGTAGTGACAGGCGTAGTCGTAGGCGTAACGGGTGTAGTGCCAGGAGTGGTAGACCCCTCCTCAGTCGAGGTGGTGGTCGGCGTAGCAGGCGTAGTACCAGGCGTAGTTGTAGGCGTAGTCACGACCGTAGTGCCAGGGGTCGTAGACGCCTCCTCGGTCGAGGTAGAGGTAGTAGAGGTGTGGCCCTCCTCGGTGCTAGTGACAGGGCAGACTGTCGTAGTCAGGGGGATCGTGCTGGTCACGACTGTCGTTCCACCGTTGGGGCAGTCGGGTACATCCGGGGCGCAGGATGTGATGGTGATGAGGCTGCTCGTGTAGATGGTCGAGGTGGTCCACTTGCTCGTGATGGGGGTGGGGGTGCCAGGTGTGGTGACTGGTGTTGTGGACGCCTCCTGCGTAGACGTGGTGGTGGGGGTGATGGGCGTGGTGCCAGGCGTAGTGCCAGGTGTAGTGCCAGGTGTCGTGCTAGCCTCCTCGGTCGAAGTCTCCGTAGTACCAGGGGTGGTAGGCACGACAGGGGTGGTGACGGGAGTCGTCTCAGGCGTGGTAGTCGTGGTGGTAGGCACAGGTGTAGTAGGCACGACGGGCGTGGTAGGCACAGGCGTGGTAGGCACGACAGGCGTAGTACCAGAGGGGGACGTGCTGCCCTCCTCGGTGCTAGTGACAGGACAGACTGTCGTAGTGAGCGGGATCGTGCTGGTGATGATCTGGGTGCCGCCACCAGGACAGTCAGGCACGTCGGGAGCGCAAGAGGTGATGGTGATGAGGCTGCTGGTGTAGATTGTCGACGTGGTCCATCCCAGCGTTGTGGTGTCGGGGAAAGGGCTCGGCGTGCCGATGGGGACGGTGGGCGTGACGGTCTTTGTTGTGCTGGGGGTGTTTGTGTAGACTGGCGTAGTGTCCGTGGAGGTCTCCTGCTCCTCTGTCGAGGTGGTGGTGGGTGTGCCAACAGGAGGAGTGGGAGTGGTGGTTGTCTCCTGCTCCTGGGTTGAGGTGGTGGTGGGAGTGGCGACAGGAGGAGTAGTCGTGGGAATCACCGCAGTGGGTGTGGGTGTCCCAGCGGTGTGAGTGGCCGTGTAGGTGATGCAGGAGCAGGCCGATGACACGGCGCCGACGCTCCCCTCGCAGTTGGCAAAGTCGGTCGGGATGGAGTCGGCTGCCGTGGTGGTTCCGGAGAGGAACTCGGCGCAGAATCCTGGTGCTAGATCCTTGAAGCGGTCATCCGAGAGGTTACGAAAGCAGTTGCTGGGGGTGTTAGTAAGTGGACATGTAATTGTCTGTTGGATGTATTCAAGGAGGTAGAGAGGGAGACTCACTCAGGTTCGCAGTCGGGATATTCCCATGCTGAAGCCAGACTGGCCAAGGCCACGACGACGATGGACCTCATTGTTTGAATAGGTAATAAGCGAATGTATGTCTGTTGTTTCTTGTTTTCTCAAAACGATGGTGTTTTTATAGCGAAGGACTTGGAATAAGAAAAAAAAAGAAAAGAAAGAAAATAGTAAAGGAAAAAAAGAGGGAATCCTCTGATATGATGGATTTTTGCTGAGAGGAAGAAGAAGAAGAGGGAGGAGGAGGGGGGGGGGAAGGGACAGGATGCACGGTTATATCAATATTTTACAGGGTGACAAAGAAGAGTGCACAGTTCTTCTCAGCGCATGCAGGTTACATCCAAGTTCAGACCAAGCCATGAACAAAGGATCCCTATCCCGTCTTCCAAGGAAAGATGCAGATACATCCGTCCAGCCTCCCATCCCCTGCGGTACGAGGTTCTCATGATTGTGGTGTAAGTGACAAAAAAGAAAAAGTGACATGGAGCTTTGTACCGTGGCGGTTAGTTGTGGGGACAGAGAGAGTGTGGATTCATTTCCGTCCGTAAATAGACACCCAAAGGATCCACTCAATCAATCCCAGTGGTAACGGGAAACGGCGTTTCCATCTGGCGGCAGCCAAGCGCCGTCGTTGGTCCACAAGACTCCATATGAAATGGGACGGTTCCCAATCATTTCGTTTACTTTTTTTACAGGTACGGAGCACTCTAATGTTCTTTGTCTTGTTTTTTTGCCGCCCGTAGAATTTTCTGAGAATAGTAGAGGACAAGAAACAGGCGCCTACTACTGTACCTACTAGTATGTGTTATTGTCAACTCGGGTTGGAATATCACTCCGAATGAGAAGCTGACTAGCCGCCATTGAAACACAAGTAATCAAAGAGAGAAGAAGCCTAAAGAGAGGAAAAAAAGACTTCAGCTCCATGTGGTACTTTGTTGTGTAATCTCTCGTACGTTGTATACGGAGTACAGATACGTCGTACGGCATCTTCGGGAACGGTGAGAGTCGGTACACAGCATAACGTATGACTTTTTTTTTTCTTTTCTTTTTTACTTGTGATGATTCTTTTTCTTGCTTTTTTTACTGCTTGGTCCTTCTTTCTTCAATACGGCTCGGGTCCGTCGGCCTTTTAACTTGGCGGGCGCATGCATGTGCATTTACGAGTGCTAGTCGTCTTGGTGAGTACATAATATTATTGAACTACGAGCTCCGTCTGATGGCATATACGAGTATTTTTCACGCTACTGAAATAGAAACAGTACACTCTGTGTCTGTATAGAGAGTGAAAGAGAGAGAGAGAGAGAAATAAAGAACGAAAGAGAGAATAGAAACTCGTGTGCTGCACTTGTAAGCATCATCAATAGTGTGTGCCCTTTTTTTTAAACTTGTCAGTACGAGTACGGAGTACATACTCTTGCGCTGATTGCTTTGACGCCCACTGTCCCTGTCCCCTGTTCCCCTGATCGGCGGTTTCGGGCGGCTGAGCATGGATTGGCCGATGGCCGATGGGTCCAGGATCCGTGGACAAAGAGACGGCAAGTTTAGTGGAGGCAGTGGATAGCCTATAGGCCATTGAGCAATGAGATGACTGGAAAGCGGTTGGCTATTGTTGTTTGTTTCCATCGGTTCTCACCTGTCGTTTCTCCACTCCCATCAATCGGCCGCACATGATGAGACCTTGTCGATTCGCCCCGGCGTTACCATGTTTCTTTCTTTCTTTCCCAATCTCTATTTTCAAAAGTTAAATCGTGATTATAAAAAGAGGAGGAAAGTGGGAAGAAAAGTAACAAAAAAAGAGGAGAAAAAGAGGAGAAGAGGTTATACCAGTTTGGATTCAGGTTTGGTCACAACGTTGCATAGACACGTCTTGTACACACAAACCTGTACATGCACGTATTCAATTCTTGTTTAGATCATCGTACTTGCTCGTACTTTGCGCGTATACACAAGACCAATGGTGCTACTCTTCGGATAATCATGCCGATGATTCATCTTTTTGTTTACAGACGATGGGTAGTCTCTGTGCATTTACGAGTTATCCGTACACGTACTCCGTACATTTTCAATATTCAATCCCCGGGACCGTCTTTTACGGGCACTCTCAAGCTAATATACCGGGTACAATGGTTTCTGTGTGACCAATAGTTACAACCCATTCATCTGATGGACGGCATGGGAGATGATGATCAAACAATCTTAAAAGAGGTTGTTTCCATCGAGAGTTGATGTCTATGCATATACTCAACCTTGGTCAACTACAATGTCAAAGATTCAACCCAAACATGTCATTCTTCTTCCATCTCTCTCACATATAATTAGACAAACAGAAAGAAGAAAAAAAAGAGTAAAAATAACCATGTCATAATATCAACACGAGATACTCTGTACAAAGTACTCTATAGCGGCATGCACGTCGCCGCCATCCATAGACTACTCTGTACGAGTACATACACGTAGCTCCGGTCCCCCCC
>FYEV01001626.1:340279-389951 GCA_900188565.1 Geosmithia flava | reverse complement strand
CCCCCCTCGTACTCAACCACTCACACTCACAAAGCACACATCCTTGGCGTTGAACAATGGCGTGTTTCACAAACGAGGTACGAGCTACACCGTCAACCAGTCAACGACTCATCAGACCCCCCTCCCATCTTTTGTTTCTTTCTTTTCCTCTTTTTCTCTCTTGTCTGTTTTTAATTGGCAAGGGGTTAGCTGTCTGTGGCTGCGCCGCTGCACACGCACACACGCACACACACACACAAAGAGTTGTAAGTGAGAGGCTGAGCATGAATGGTGAATCACTAGGAGCACCAAGTACAGGTAAGCATGAACGAATGGTTACCAAGTGAAGTAGTAGAAGAAAAAGAAATGAGTGACCGTCCTGGAAGTTTGAAACGAAGAAGCACGTAGACTCGACATGCACAGACCGAGGTGCGACGTTACTGGTACTACCTGTGCAGAGCTGGCTCGACTAATACCGTGCAGAGTCAGTGGCTAGGGCTGCAATGTGTGACGCCACGCTGTAGAACAAAGAAGTGTCACCGTCGTTACCGTCGTGATCCATCGTCGTGTCTTTTTTCACTATTCATTCTTTTTCATTCTTTCTCATTCAGTCTCATTCAGTCTCATCACATATACGGCATCTCTTCACACCACAGGCACCATAATACTAAAACACCGACTATATGTGTTGATAACAATACGTGGTGTGTTGGCAAAACTATTTCAGTCATTCTACTCCGCCACTCTTTTCTCATCACGCCCGTTCAATGACCAGCTTCGTATGTCTGACAGTATCACTTACCCACCAAATAAAGCACTCATCAAGAAGGGTCTTCCCACTTACTCCCCTCTCCCCATCGTATTCGCTACCATTCATTTATTCCCGACCAGGCCAGCTCACCCACATGGTGTATGCACGCAACATGCACCTACACGTTCCCCCCGTCGTACACCGTCGTACACCCGCATCCAGTCACACACGACAAGAAGAGGAGAAGAGCTCACAACCTCGTATTTGACAACTAATCTATTTTTTTCTTTCTACCTCTGTCATACATTCTCTGATTCCCCCTCTTTCTCTCTCTGTCTTGTTCTTCTTCCCCTCCTTCTTGCTAACTGACTTGCTGCCCAGCTCTCCCGACCACCTGGTTTACCCACCCACTCACCTACCTCTCTGTCTGCTCATCCTGTGTGAAATACAATGTATCCACCCGTGTCTTACCTCCCAGTCGGAAAGACCTCCCAGTTGGAAAGAAATGAACGGCAACTTGCCAACACACATATGGTCGTGTATCCAGTTCTGGCATCCTCGTCACCCGTGATACCGGGAGACACTGCACCTCCGACTTTTCCGTGCTCGTACGACTTCCCACCTTCTCTCTTTCAGGTATCTGTTATGCGTGTTGTGAGGGGATGTGCGATGCTTGGTGTGATGCTGTTGGCTTGTTAAGAGTGCATGATGTCTGTTGATGAGAGGGGTGGACGGTGGATGTTGGTCTCGGCTGATCTTGTAGGTTGCATGTCGTGTGATGGCGTTGGCGGGGGTTGATGTTGATGATATCATGGTGATGTTTGATGATGGGGGGAGAGGGAGAGTAGACGTTGGGCAACTAGTTGAGTGTGCGCATCCTTTATGGACTCTTGATCTCTTTGATTTAGGGTAACCCTACGCTTTGAGGTTGGGTAGAGTGAGGGTATGCTCCGAGAGATGTACAAGTAGAGTTGCTGCCATGTTGATGTTCCTGCCCTTCTTTGGCACAACCATGCTGAGTCTTGACTCCAGCCTGTCTCGGGTAGAAGCGATGCAGATCTAGGGAAGCCATCAAGCATAGATGAATCAAAAGTCTGAGATTCCCATTTCTACATGTACTGATCAAAATAACAATCACGTCTATGTCTCTTCATTGGGTTCACAAAAAACTATTTCCAGTGTCAATGAAAACAGTTTCACTTTGGTTTCCATCTCCAATTTCCATTCCCCTTCATTCATACAAAAATGAAGCATCCATCGCACTTTTTCATTTTCTATTCAATGTCATCCAATGCTAGATCAAACGCCATATCCAATCCCTATATATGAAAAAGTAGAGTAGAGTGGTGCAAAAAAGCAAAAAATAAACTCCTCCGGACAGGATCGAACTGTCGATCTTCCGATTACGCATGTGCTAACAGTCGGACGCCTTAGCCAGCTGGGCCACGGAGGATGTGGATTGTCAGGGATGTGGATCCCTAGCTGACTTGTGTAAGCGGCATCTCACGATGGTACATGTAGCTGGGTAGATGGAATAGGATGAAACTACGGAGTAGAATATCTGGACTTCCTATGATCCCTCTTATTACTGCTGGTATGGTTCCGGCCACTCCACGAGTGTTTTATTCAACTATTACCACCAATATTTACTCCTCCGTATTGTATCTACATGTATCCAGTCTTCCATCCTCCTTTTTTTTTTTTTTTCTTCTCGTCGTAAGTCACTGCAGGGTGAGTAAATGTCAACATGGTGAACCACTTGCACATTAACCTCGCATGAACACCACTAAGACAATGACTTTGAGAAAATCCAAATAATGTCTCAAGAAATACATTTACACGTTTGTTGATATACAAGATGTCTAATACCACTCAACACTTATATATGAACCAGTTGAATATTGTCATGGCCGTTCGAGGTGATTTTGCAGGTGACTGTACAGGGTAAGCTACCTCACCATGACCGTGGTCTGCATATGCCAAGGGCCTGGCGCTTCGAAGCATGAACGGCAGTTTTCCCCGTGACCTGAGAGCCGCAAAGGAACATTGAAGAAGAAGCAAGAGAAAGGCGCCGAGAAAAGGAGTCAAAGGGGAAGCCCGTGCAATACAGGCAGACCCAAGTGACTCACAGACGGAAGGTATATCATCCGATAGTAGTAAGGATGTGATATAAGGATGCAGTAGCTGTAACTCGTAGCTGCATGCGGCGGGGAGTGACTAACGAAGCGCACGCATATGCCCTGTACTCCGTACATTAGATCCAATGGTGGCCTTTGCATCGTCAACACATGGTACGGTCGGCAAAGACTCCGAATATTGTCATGGGATCATGCTGAATTCCTCCCTTTTTTTTCCCTTTTTTGTGTTTGGCTGCCCCCCATCCCTCTTTTTCTGTGCTATTGTGCATACTCGTAAGCCACAGTATGTACATATATATGCATGGAACTTTCATGCGTGTTTTCGTTGCGCTTTCTTTGGGAGGGGGGAGGCGGCACTGATGAGAAAGTGAGGCTCAATGGTTGGTGTGGTGTGTTTGACTGGCAAAATCATTCGCCCAGCCTGTGTTGGTCAAGTACTCCGTACAGAGTACATGCCATGAGTGTTTTGGTGAATCACGCACACCACACGGGCGCGATGTGTGGACCACCTCCAAGTAGGTCGGAGAATTTATGATTCGACAGACCAGTACTACGTGGCCGCGGGTATATACACGTACATATATATATCATGACGATGGAGGGGGGCGACGGGTCCCCCGGGTCCCTCAGGGAGAGAGAGAGGGGGATGGATGGATGGATCCTTAGGGTGCCCTCGCCCGACGCCATTGGGCGTGACTATATGTAACGGGGCGCAACTTCTGCTGCTACTGCAAGGGTCATTACTACGGTGTATACTTTGATGTCATTCAAGTTCTTGTACTCCGTAGCTGTAAAAAGGGTGTCATGGCAGGGACTGGTCTAGACTGTCTACATAAGGTAATGGTCGACATTGGGTTGTGGGAGGGAGATATTACTGCCTGGGATCTGCGGAGTACGAGTACCACTGCTCGACACACACACACACACACAGAGAGAGAGAGAGAGAAACCTGCGTACTCGTAGGGTGATAACTTAGGCTGACTCGATGATAATATTCGGGATCGGCGAGGTATAGCGATGACTCCTTTGTTCATAAAATCGTACGATGTGTTTATCAGTATACAATACGAGGTACCGTGCCTATGTGCCCAAGGTCTAGACTTTCAGATATGACGACAGCCGGAGGCTCTTTCTTCGTCCCACGGGGTATTGCATGTCAAATAGTACATGTATTATTGGCGCACACGAAATGAAGTAGCGGTAGTAGTACATGTAGTAGCAGGGAAAATAGAACTCACCGAGGGTTGCGAAGAAGCAGGGACAAGCGGGGTGCGTCTGGTGGAGATGCAAGTTGCGGGCGCTGAGGGTCAAGTTTATTCTTTATGTTTGTTTCTTATTTTAATATTATGCTACACACTGTTCATTCTCTCTCTCTCTCTTGGGCGAATATTTGCCTCATAAACTTGGCAATAAGACGATGATGGTGATGATGATGATGATGATGATGATGATGATGATGATGATGATGAAATGAATGAGAGTTGAAATGTGACGAGTTCATATTTTGTTTGATGGTTTGCATTATTACCATGTACGACGAGTGCGATGCGGTATCTGCTGCATGTGACTAGGTTGACGTCATTCCTCGAGTACGAGTACATAGATCTCAACTCGTACGGTTGATAACGTGACGATAACGGCTGCGGGTGCGGGTGCGATCGGTCAGTAACGGGAAGACGCGGCGTAACGTGTCACAAATGTTGACATGACAGGGACTAGTTTCTCGAGTTGACGTCTAGGCGAGAAAAAGAAAACAGGTTTTTGTTCAAGAAGAGAGGGAGAGAGAGAGAGAGAGATGGAATAAAAAGAGGAAAAACTTCCCCAATGAATGCAGGTATCAATAAATGAGGCTTCGACTGATGTGATTCACAGGGAAGGAAACAACCATTATGTAATCACCATAAGGGCAGTGCATGCGTTTGTTCAGACTGAGGCTGCTTTTGTTTGCATCGAGGCTGAATTCTCAGGAACAATAGATGTCTCTGATGTCTCTCTAGTAATGATATAATACTACTAGTTACATGACTCAACATTTCGTACACTTTTCCCTTTTCTTTTGGCTGTAAAATGGGCGAGGGCGGGTTGTGTGTCAATGTACGTGCACGGTATGTGGGAATCAATTGTAAGAGTCACAGGGTCGATGCAACATGGTACATACATGTAACTTAATGATTGCGCCTACAAGTTCAGATGAGATGAGAGGCAAGGCTTTCCAAACCATTGGTTGACTGCGTGGTAAAGGTACAGCGGATATACTATTCCGTGGTAGGAGAGAATTGAATGTTTCACTTGCATTGACGTTTGGCTTTCCATTGACCCTTGCACTCTGCACTCAACTCTGCAAGAATCCCAATACGGTGCGGGCGGCATTAACTGTGATGAATGTTTATTACTATTTTACCGCTCTTTTCTATTATTTTGCGTGACTACTCCGTACTAGTAGTGCTATAATTGTACTGATGCACTACTAGTTGCATATGTATATGCTGTACCTTGCGCGCTTAGGGAAAAGAGAGGGGAACGTACATGTACGAAGAGAGGCATATTCCAGGCATCAAATTCCACCTATCTGGACCTTTCAATGCATGTACCAAAGGCGTGGTCCGTCGATGGGCGAGTCGGAAAGCTAAGAAGCTGGAAGGTGTGGAGAAGCGGCTGGCAGCGCATATGCTGAAATCACTGTACTCGTAGTCTCGTGCGGTACGAGGTTGCGAGGGTACGAAGGGATGTCAGGGATCAGATCCGAAAAGAGCTGTCGAGTGTGTTGGTGGCGACAGACGAGGGGAAAGAGTGAGGGGGGAGGGGGGGACACATCAAAATGGACCCCACAGCAGCACACCAGGACACAAGAAGTACCGTAGATTGGCTGTCTACTCCGTACGCATCATCTACGAAGTAGTCAATACGACTGAGTACGGCGAGAGGTCACTTCGCCGTGCGACGTCCTTTGCAGCCTCATCTTCTCCGTGTGGCGCAGCATAGTATTTCCATTCGAGTTACTTTGTGTGTGTGTATCTTGTCTTCAATGTGTGTGTGATAAGATGAAGACACCGTGACATTTGAATATCCCGCCCCGTCTGAATGGTAGCACGTTGACATCGGTGCCCGACCGAGAGAGAGATACCACGAGATGAACCGACGGGCAAGAGAAAATGTGAGCTACTCTCATGAGTTTGTTCTGGGGTGGTGCCCCGTCTTGCCTGGATCCACGTTGGTTTGCGGGATGTTGTGGGCTGTGGGCTGAGGGCTGTGGGCTCGACTGTGGCTGCCTAGTCGTGCCATTGAGAAAGAAAAAAAAAAGTCCTTGATGTCTGGTGCATGTGTGGATATTCGTAGCCTCACGCAGATGACGCATCAGGCCTATAAGAAAGCTCTGGATGATTGTAATGGTCCCTAGAAGTCCTACTTCAATGTTCCTACGAGTGCATGCACTAGGCTGTATCACTCAATTCGCATGTCGCACTACCCACATACTGTCTGCGTCGTATACATGTAACTATCCCCTTCAATGTTATGGGAGTCACTGAATTTGGGCAATGCCAATGAGAGAAAAAGAAAGAAGAAAAAGCAAGTAAACATCAATTGGTTCAATGTGGCCGTGCGTGTGTCACAAGGCTGCAAGAATAATCTGTAACACATTCTACATGGACAAAGCATGGACCATATTTACATTTCTTTTCCTTCTGCCGCCACTAATTGTCATTGTACTCGTACCAGTACTCGTACTCGTCGACGCCGCACGCATCGTCATACAGGTACGATGCTGGATGTACGAGTATACATCTTACGGCACGATCGCGAAGCCCGGCGTAGGCAAAGCTGGGTCGTGTCTCTATGACATTGGACGGTCAGGCTGTCCTGCAAGTTGAAATGGATTAAATGGCCAACCTTGATTCTTCTTTTTTACTTTTGGTACTAGCTATACTTGATCTTGGGCGGGGGCTTGTACAAGACAGCATCACGATATGAATGTCCGCTGAGTGAATGTACATTATCACCACCCGTAGCAGTATGTAGTACTTGTCTGCTACTAGTACTTCCGCCCGTTAAAACGCTTCCAGTGCATCCAATGTCCTCAAGTCTCTTGCATTGTACCTGTACCTGACATTGACTCGACAACAGGACTAGTCTGCCCTTCACCTACTACTACTAGTAACTACTACTACCAGGCATTGAGCCTTCGTGCAATTTGAACACTGCAATAGAATGCACGCATATAGCTTTCTGTGCGACACAAGGAGAACCAGCCAATTGCCCGTGTTGCGTGTACCACAAGATAGATGTACTACATAGTACTATTGATGGTGATTCCACTTGCTACTTGTACTGCATGTGGTCTAGTGTTATTTGATCCCTAGCCTCACATCACGATGACCATCCAGACCATTACTACAGGTACATGTAGTCCACCAAGCCCCAGCATCGCCGCACCAATGTACACCCCATCACCGCAACTGCAGCCTCAACATCATGCTCCCACGACCGCCCTGAACCTCCACGGTCAACAACAACGACAGCAAAAAAAAAACTGGACTAAGCCTTGGCCCTTGACCCCTTGACCCCCCCCCTGTCGTACCCCCTTTGTTTAGTACCTTTTTTCCTTCTTCTGTTAATCTGTGTCTGCCCGTGGTTAAGCCCAACGGCCTTGCTCATACCAAAGGTAGGTTATTCGCCCAGGACAGGACAGGACCCATACCGCAAGGGAAACGGGCTGTACTACATACAATTCAAAGTAAGGCAAAACAACGTTGTCGTCCCCCACCATGGCTCATAGCCATCACATAGGATACAGAAGATGAGGCGGTAAGTGGGTGAGTGGTGTCGGGCTTGTCAAAGTGAGTCTGGGCATTCTACCTGATTTTCTCTTTCGTCTTCCCCCCCCCTCCATTCAAGTTGGTGAAACCATCTTGCCCTCCATTTTCATATAAAGATTCCATTTTCTCCTTCTCTCTTCTCTTTCTCTTCCTTCTTCTTCTTTACTCCAAACAGTCTCTCTTCATTCTAAATACGAACCAACAAACAACAGCAAAGATCCTTCTGATCCTTCCTACTGCTCACCACAACTGCCGGAACCAACATACCCGACGCAACACCAACTTGTGCAGCAAACCAACAAACCACAACCACAACCACAAAACGCAACCATGGCAGGAAGTAACAGGTAAGTTCATCACAAAGTGCAGCAAATCCTTCCCTTCCCATCGTCCACTCCTCTTTTTAAAACCCACCTGCTCCCTCTCCCCTTCCATCCTTTAAGATGTCTGTACCTTAGGTCTTCCTTCCCAACTAACATATACCGTCCAACAAAGCTCCGGTTACTCCACCCCCGGCTCCTCTCGTGGGTCTCGTCAGTCAGGGTCTACCGGCTCCAAGCCCATGTCCAAGGCCGCAAGCGCCAAATCCGACGCCATGAACCGGTACCTCAATACCCCCGACCGCCACCAGCAGTTCCTGGGCACCGGAAAGTCGACGCACTCCAAGAAGAAATAAGACTTTTTACTTCTTTCTCTTCTTGGCATTCTTCTTCTTCTGCTGCTGCTGCTGCTGTGTGTTTCTTCTGCGTGGTGTTGCTGGCCGAGTTGGGCGCTACAGCCTGTAGCTCTTTCGACCACACTGTCCGTCGCTGGTTCGTGGGGCCCGTCAAGCATGGCCCTGATCGTGGCCACGGCCAACCCCCACTACCACGACCAACACCACCGAGAAGCGCGGCATTTGATCTTTTGCCTCTCCATCGTCTACCCACCCATGCTCTTTCTCAGTTTATGCCACCCCCGGTCGCGCTCTCCCCACACCACATACCCTGCCTCCACCTCACACGGCCCCCTCCCCGCTCCCCTGTCCCTACACTACCCCCCTGCTCCAACCTTAGGGATGACGGATACAGAATTTCCTTTTTTGGCGTTTTTGATTGTTAGATGGAGAAAATGGTTTGTTTTCCCCCACCAAGATGGCAACGTCGAATTATTAGTCCTTGTGTTTTTTGTTTTCGGATTTTGGCTTCTTTTGGATACTGCTATTCAGATTGTCCCCCCCTTTTTTTTCTTCTTATGTTTTCTTCTTTTTATACTCTTGTTCCTTATAGGTTGTTAAGTCATGTCTTGTGCTACATTGTTTTATTATTCGAGTTGTTTGTGGTTCGAACGGAGGGACTAAGATTGAACTAAGAAGCAACCGCCTGTCGTCGAATTACAGTTTCGGACCGTCGCGAACTAGTTTCATTTCCACGTTTTCAGCGCTCGATAGAGTTGGAAACATGTTTGGTCTAGAAGGAGTTTAATTGAAATTGAACATTGTCAAACACTCTTTTAAACCCGTGCTATGTCTCATGTTTGTTCGTCCTTGTTCTATCTACTAGCATTGATTGACTCTTTATGCTCGGCCCCGACCCCGCCCGTTCCTCTTGACTGCAAGTGCTCTTCACAGAATGCCTTGCATAGTTCGTCTTCGTCAAATGCCCTATCAAAAAAAAGAAAAGAAGAGACAAAAAATAAGACAAAAAAACATACAACAGCGGGTATTCGCTGGTCGTCACCGACCCAACTACTAATCCACCGCTTAGTGGCTTGACTCTGGGGGAGCGGACGGGACCCCGTATTTTCCACTAGCTATGGTCGTATGTGATTGTTTCCTTGTCATATTTTCTATATAAGTGGTCCTATTCACATTGGATCGAGAAAAAAAGAGAGAAAAAAAAGACCGTGCCTACTATCATTTAATTTTATCACTACACCTCGTTTTTCCTTTTCCTTTTCCCCTATAGTACATAACACCATCGTATATGTCTATCATGGCGATGGGGGTAGTGGAGGAAGGAGCAGAGGAAGGAAGTAACAGAGGAAGGAGCAAACTGTTGCGGGGAACCCGAAATTGCCTCTGAGGAAGGCACAAGGGAGAGCAGGGAAGGAGAGAAGTGTGAAGTGTGAAGGAAGGCACGAAGGAAGGAAAGGGATATATAAACAGACAGATAGCTCAGATGCCGAGAGAGGGATCCCTCTCGGATCATCATCAATTCAGACTTCATTTTCGCACTACTGTACGGTGCCCCGAAGATCGTGATCCATCCTACGAAATCCTGTCGCGGAGAGACGCTTCACAACCGAAGCGACCCGGACAATTCACCAAGTCTTCAGTGCGAATGGGATCACTCTTCCACATAGGAATCCTTGGGTTAGACAACGTTTCAGACATATAGACGTTGCACTCCCTTTGAATACCATTGATGTTTCCCCTCCATGGTCGCCGTCTCCTCAAAAATTTAAAATGAAAATGAGTTAGTCGGCGATTGGAAGATTAGTATGCATCAATTATATGTAGACGTAGATCCATTGTGTACACCCACCCATGAGGCTCAGGGTCCGGGGTCAGTGCACACTAGGTACTACATGTACAAACAGACGTCATTTCTAGCTATTTTTACACGTATTTCGTACGCACCATGGCACTACTAGTAGCAAAAACGAGTCTACGGAGTACCAGTACTACATGTACTATTAGGTACATATATTCTTGGCCGAAAAAAGAGTGGTCGGCGGTCTAGAGTTACCACTGCCTGATGCCCAATCGGGCAACGTTCCCACTATGTATGTACTTGACACGACATAGTCTCCACGTGTTTCTGTCAGACTTCAGAAAAAGATGAACGCATCGGATACGTGCAGTCGAGTCAGCTTGGCGTGGTTTATGCAACGGGTTCAAGCAGAAGCCCGCCTCTCGGGTATCACCATGTTCCATCTGATATGGCTCTTTAGACCCCGGGAGGGGAACCGAAGCCTGCCGGACCAATCTACAACCACGAGGCAGTCATGGGTTGGTGGGACAAACAAGGGCGGTGTGCTTGTGTTTCCCAAATTCGTGTGACACTCCGTTCCTGTTGTTCACAATAGTCGAGAGCCGGTTGGCTGAGTTGGTTTGGTTTGGTGGTACCCGAGACATGGCGGCAGGCACTTGGGTGTGTTTTTGATGGCCATCTCCGGCAGGCAAAATGGGACAATGCATACATCCATAGTATGATGCGCATGTGCCATGTGAAAATCAACATGTTTCAGCCTTACATGGTATATCTGCATGAAAAAAAGAACTCCATCTCTGTCATTGTTTACTGATTGTGGAAATTTCCAGGGGTTGGGCGTCTCATGGTTAGGTGCCGTGTGCGACGACATCATGTGATTTTTTATGATACATGATGCAGTGCTAAGACGTACCGCGTGTAGTCAAGGCTGGACTCGAGATGCGGGAGACTTGGGATGTGGGAGAGAACAGCCAGTCGCATATGAGACATGCTGTTCTACCGTATAAGAAACCGAAAGTACAAGAGAGGTGCAACGATGCAGGATATGTGGTGTTTGCGAAATCTTTAATAGTACATGTACTACGTAACCATCATAAGACGAGTTGTGATAAATGTGAACGTACGTTCGTATGTTCCATGTCTCCGACCACGGCGACAATGCTTTATTCTTGTGATCAATCGACATTAGTATATATCTGTGAAGCTCGGGCACTAATGGCCGAGGGTCAATCTATACGCAAACGCCACTCACACCATACGCGCTCTAATCTACCGTCGACGGTGGTACACGGATGACACGCACATTTGTGTGTTTCTCTACACCTCATAGATGTTTGCCCCAGCTCTCACTTCACTTCACCTTTAATGTCTATGTATATGCATGTATTACATCATGCCTTCTACAACGCGGTCAAGTGAGAAACCATTGGCTGCTCTTGCTAGCATGTTGGCAGTACGGAGTAGACGGGTTAGAGAGATGGTAATACATGTACATGTATTTACAATCTTACACCCACACTTACGACTATGTGAAGGTGGCTGAGTTTAAGGTAATGTACCCCGCCGCCTTTGTTGGATGATATGTACTTGATATATCAATTGTATGCCCCGGTACCTTCCAACTGGACAGTACGAGTACAGCTAGTGGTAGCAGTATCACTACTGCATCAAGTACCTGTATATCTGTCAGGCTTCCAGTCGCTCAGCTATACTCCGTATGCACGTTTCCGCATCTTGCATCGGCCATTCCAGCAGCCGGAATTCCCACCCCCCCCCTCTTCCCAAGGTTCGAGACCTTTCGCCATACATTGATGTAAATCCTTACACGGATAAGGCCGTCTTATTTACCTTCTTCCAATTCCTCCCCTTTCCCCATATTATTTCATCCATATAGGCGCGACGATTCACATCACAGTAGACGTCGGTACGCTCTAACCTATGACGGAAGCACCATCGGCCTACCACGTTTGAACACGATGTAATGTGGTGGGGAGTATACAAATACTAGTCGCAGCCCATAGAGTATCCGTATAGTTGTACGGAGGGGCGTGCCGTCAGTAAGGTACAATACCTGGGTGATGAACAGACATATTGATGTATTACCGTATATTCGGAAACCAAGAAACTAGGCAATTCCCACTCCCATGGTGCGCGCACCGTTGCACTCGTGTGTTCAATCAATCCCACACCCAGCGTGCATTTATAACATGGAACCTTGAAAATCACTACGTCCTACCTCTGCGTCAGATTCTGTACTTGACAGAAATCCTTCACGGTGTATGGCTATGGCAAAGCACACCTTAGCATTGTAGACCGCCTGGACAACATCGAGCCTGCCATAGAGGCTCTTTCGATAAATGTATATATTCCACGATAAATAATAAATGTGAATACTCAACAATAACTAAATTATCTATATCAATGCGTTACTCCCCATTCACTGTTCAGTTTTTCTTCCTTCTCTATTCTTTCTTCTTCATTCTCCTCTCTTCTTTATCATTCTCTCTTCTTTCTTTTCGCCTGGTCTTTTCATCTGCTACTACTTCTGTAGTCAACGCGTCCTTTCTCTCCAAGATCTCTTCTCTCTCGACTATTTGCAATCATGGTTGGAAGCAACACAAAGTCAGTTGGATACATATTCGGAGAGCATTTTCTCTCTTGGTGCTCTCTCTCTCTCTCTCCCTCTCTCTCTCTGTTTCCCCTCCCCATCCTCTCTCTTTCCCTCTCTCTTTCTCTCTCTCTTTCCCTCTCTCTTTCCCTCTCTCTTTCCCTCTTTCTATTTCTGCTCAAACTTTTCTCCCCTTCCTTTTCTTCTTCCTATTCCTTCAATTACCTCTTCCTTTTCCTTTTCCTTTTCCTTTTCCTTTTCTTTTCCTTTTCTTTTCCTTTTCCTTTCTCCTTCCTTTTCCTTTTCCATTCCTTTTCCTACTCCTTAAACTTCCTTTGCAAAATCCGCTTTCATCTGAACTTTACCTGCTAACCCATGATCCTCTCCCCCTCTCCCATAGCAGCAGCAGCAGCAGCAGCAGCAGCAGCAGCAGCAGCTCAGGAGGCTCCTCATCCTCCTCTGGACATCTCTCCAACTCTAGTGACACCACTTATACTAGCTCTGCCACCTCGGCATCCTCTGAATCCGCTGCATCCTCCGGTTCCCGCGACTCTGGATCCCACTACGCTGGATCCCACCACTCTGGATCCCACTACTCTGGATCCTACAACCCCGGCTCCTATGACTCCGGCTCCTACAGCTCTGATTCTCGACCCTCGGAATCGAACCAATATTCCATGGATCGCTGGGCAGAGGAATACGACCGGTACCAGAACTTCTGCGTCAACGGCAATTGAGGGCCCTAGCTTGCGTCCCGTCAACGTGTGTACACGATGCTAGTCATGATGACCACGATGATTCTGTATTGGTGGTAAGTACTACATGCACCTACATGTATACATCCATGCAAGTATACACCCACTAATAGTTACATTGAACACAGGTGATTGACGGGACTCTCTCTCCCATTCTCACCACATTCATCCAGTCTTTACAAAGTTTACCTCTTTTTCGCTTTTTTCAATGCCTTCACTTTCATTCAATGTTGTTTTCTTTCTCTGATTCCCTTCTCGTCTATCCTTATTCGGCCCTTTCACTCATTTAACCTCCCTTTCTTTTGTTATTTTGCATTCAATTATACATGTATAACCGCATCGAATCTTTTTACACGAATGGCACATTCATGGTGTGTCAAGGAACCACATGTACCGGGTTGATTTGATTCTTCTCATGTTCGATTGAAGGTGCAGATAGATACAAGAAGAGTCCGATATTATTACATATTTTTGTCCATGTTCCCCAAAGTCCCTTCCTTTCCCTTACTCTAGACCACATCCGGTTTAGAGCTCACATATTATTGAACTTCTGATGTTTTGAAACAATGCATCCCTCTCATGTGCACTGTAAGTGCAATCTATTCAGCCTGCATCTCCCGAAGCATGCTCGTGTACCCAAACCTCTCTCTCTCTCTCTCTCTCTCTCTCTCTCTCTCTCTCCTTCGCACAATTACTTGTGCTGTCATGATTGGGGAAACAAGAGTGAAACAGAGTATATGATCCAATCAATGTCTACGACCCTTTCTCCCCTTTCACCCCTTCATGCCCTCCTTTACGTTTCTTCCTGTCCACTCTATTGGTTATCTCACAGGGTCATCGTATTGACTTGATGCACTAGAGCAATTCACATGCAGTGTTGTCATGCTTTTTGCGCCGGGTACGACATGGGTGTCTATAGCCCCACGGTAAAACGAGCTACCAGACCCCTAAGTTGGGTCAAATCATCACTCCAGTCTGTACAGTATTGCAGTATTTCGCTAAGATACCATGTACATCCCGCACCCTCGGCCATGTTATTACTGCCGACGCATCATCACGTCGCTGACCTTCTTCTTTCTTTTTTTTTTCCCTTTCTTTTTTATATTCTTTATGCATCACCCCCTCCTTGGTGTGCACATGGCTAATATCTCCGTCTCGGGTAAGGCGAAAGTATCATCCTGTCCAGAACGGTGCCGTTTGCTCATAGGCGGAGAGGGAGCTTCAAAGATGGTAGGCTTGCGAGGGGCATCACCCACCCGCATGGTGGCCCAAAGTACGGAGTTACAGCCGTGTGTCTCTCATTCGCAACGATCCCCTTCGACCCAGTATGAAATTCTAATTCCATGCAACCCACACAAGCATGCACAGCGCAGGTGCGTTGGCCTGACTGACTGTCGGCTTGAAGCCCCAGAGTGCGGCGGCAAGCCGCTAGAGGGGGACAAACGTACATGCACATCGACGTACGAGTCTTAGCTTGCTACATGGGTTGGGACGAACCAATCACTCCCATGCGCAGGCTGTGCTTCTGCTCTGGTTAGGAGCCTCACCTGAGCTTCTCTCCCGTGAGCGAAGAGTCTCTCCATGTCCGTTCGTCGGTGTGCATATGCAACCTGCCCGCAGTGTCAGGAATGTGTGTTGCGATGTGCATCTTTTCCTAGCTTTCCAAAAGGTTCCAACGCCTTCTTTACCGCTTATACACAGCAACAACAAGGATGAAGGGATGGATGAATGAATCGCTCATCTACATGTACGTAGCGCGTTGGTCACCCAAGTTCGGGTATGCACTCGTACCTCATCTACAGTGACAAACTCGTCATCCCGTTGATTAGGCACCATATGTCACGTCGCCTCCCTCCCCATGAGGAGTAGCAACGAAATCAACTTACTGTCCACGCGGTCAGAGACGAGATGAAAAGCGGCCGCCGCGTACAGCCAGTGTGACAGGGGTGTATGTTATACAGGCAGAAATAGTTGCACATTTCTCCTTTCCATCTTGTCTCTCTCTCAAGTCAGTCAGCATATGCATGGAGTCCATTGCCGTGTATTACGCATCTGTGACATTCTCCTGGAAGCCCAGCAGTGTGCCTCGTAGTTTAATTTTTCGACTTCACCGTCTGACACAGCATCACATCCATCAGGGCATTTTGTTTACGTTGACGTGTTCTTTTATTACATGTACTACTAGGATAAACCAGACTGGAGACTGTTACGGTGCAGCAACTGAACGGTCAGGCGTTTTTTGGTACCGGTACACACACACAGCCCTCTCCCCCTTTCCTTCGGCTCATTATGCAGATTCATCAAGAGGAAGACTGGACCAGTGTCGCCTCCTGTCCCCTGCTGGCCCAGGCCAGAGACTCTCCCAGACAGCCCTGAGGTTCTTGGGAGCCTCACACACAGGGCGTTTTAAGACATGGTCGAGGAAAACTTCGTCCTCGTCTTCTTGGTCGATCTCATCGCCAAAGTCAGTAAGGAGGTGCAAACCGTAGCAGCTAGTAGTTGAGGAGTCGTACGCGACCTCGCGGGCGGATACGCCAACGCCACCGTCATCGTCTTTGAGTCGCCAGTCTCTCTCGCAGACCCAGTTGCGGGAAACCCATTCTGACATCTCCCTCATGGCCTTGTAGTCTTTCTGGCTTGGTATGGCCGTGACGTCGTCCACCTGTAGTTTCAGACGTTGGATCTTGTTTTGGCCGTTGTCGCTGATGATGCGGAAGATGGACCGCGCGAGGTCTCCATCCACGGCACAGTTGATCAGGTGCCTCCGCAAAATGAGGACGTCCTCTCGTCTGCTCAGAGATGGTTCCGGTCCGACAGCTGCACCACTTGGGTCCATGGGCCATTCGCTTTTGCAGCCGAGTCGTAGACAGACGAATGTCAGGGCTGGGAGTCGTGCAATCTCGCGGTACATGGAAACTTCCTTGTGGTCGCCCTGGCTGCGGGGGATCCTGATCTCGAGCTGTTGCAGACTGCTGCACCAACGATGTAATTGCTCGATGCGCTGGGCGCTCATATCCGATAGCTCAAGTTCGCGGAGGGATGGGCCGTGCCGTTCGACCATGGTTCGAAAAGCGTCGTCGTCCACTTCTCCCTGGAGAGTAAGCTTTGCGAGGGGCTGTAGACGTTGCAAAAGCTGGACAAGGCTGTCGCCCACGCCTTGCTCGTCTAGGTCCAAACTCAGCGATGTAAGTGACGACAGGCCGTGGCCAGCAGGGCCGGCCAGTCGGTTCAGGTGGCGCACCTGCTCGACACCCGCATGGCGCAGCCGTAGGCTCTCAAGATGACGGAAATCGTTGAACCCTTCAAGGAAGATCACGTCGTTACGGCAGCCGGACAGGTGGCGAAGCGAACTCTTGGGTAACGGCGTGTCTGCCACATCCTGTGTCCCTCTGTTCTTGGGACCTTTCCGTTCCAGCCAGTGGTTAGCGGGAATTCTACGAATTCCAAATGTATCCAAGTCGAGCTGGGGATGGAGAAAACGGGAGTCCAATGTAAGTGATCGGAGATTTGGCGCGTGCGAGACCATGCCCACGACGGCGTCTCTGGTGAAGCTAGAGTCTGCATCTCTACCAAACAGCTTCCAGCAGACTGTCATGCTATACAGGCTCGGAGGTGTGGCTAGCATGAGCTCGCTGAGATCGATCGGTTGCGATCTTTGTCTCGGTCCGTTGAAGAGGTTTATAAACGACGAGACGTGCAAGCGGACTGTCGGGTGATGTCTGTGCAGCGCCTCCAGTAAACATGCCGGTAACGTGAGCCTGCACTCGTATATGACATCAGACAGCCCGGGGAGATGGCGACTGACCAACTTGGCAATGGACTTGAGAATCTTCCCCCATCGTCGCCGATCGCCTAGGGATTCGGGAATCTGGTTGGAAGTCAAAGACTTGGGGCCAACCGGCTCGTGGAGGCCCTCGCGGATATCACGAGCTATTCTCCCAAACCGTGGCTTCGCAGCGCCTTCCCCCGTCACCACCCTAACCTCAACGTCACGTGCGGTAGCTCGGTAGCGCTCGAGCTTTTCAACAGGACGAGATAAATAATATTCCGGGGCCTGGTAAAGCTTCAAACAGCGCACGTAGGTGGACGAGCCGGCGGCGGCTAGCTGCTGAATGTGGCGCCGGTACGAAGGGTCACAGACCTGTTTGCGTTCCAATGGAATTCGTATGGATCGAAGACGATATGGTGCCGTGATGGAGGCAAAATTGACGTTTGTCAGGGAAAGGGGGGATAGGTGCTCCTTTCCATCGGAGGCCAGGCATTCACACACCCCATCCAGGGCAGTATAAGGCAAGCACTCCAGAGGAAACTCAGGCATAACCGCACAATGTGTGGTATTGCCGCCGACGATGGACGGTCAGTTCACTTACATGTATTGAGCTGGTTTGGGGGGTAGGGCGGGACTGGGCAAGTTATAGGCAATGGCCTCCCTCCTGCTCGTCCAGTTAATGTACGCCGAGCAGTTCGTGCAATCAGTCCCATGTGCGGGGTCACTGGCCATTAACCCAATAATTGCACTTTCCCTCATTCATTGAATGGGAGGACCAACTGCATATGCACATGCAGCTTTGCGCCCGGCTGCTGTGTAGCCTCAGAGTGAATAGGTTTCAATGCTGTCAAGATGGGAAGGAACGAGTAAGTCCACGTGAAAACGATCTGAAAGATTTGAAGATTGAATCTTCAAAACGCAAGTGCAAGCGCAAGTGCAAGTGCAAGTGCAAGTGTATTCGTTTTCCGTCTCTCTGCTTTGAATCAGCGCAGTGACTCTGTCCAACGTGTGTATGAGTTACCAACACCAGAGGTTCTCGTCGACCCTGGACCTCGCGATGACTGACGATTGACGAGTCACGTCATAAGAAACGTGGCAACGCTCATCTAAAAAGGAAGACGACTGTAGCAAACACTGGACATCGTCTCTTGAACCCTCGGCAGATTCATGTAGCCCAGCATGATTTGTAACAAACGCTGAGTATACCTACACCTCCTTCAATACAAACATACACACACACACACAAGCACACAAATGCCAACAATCTTGGACAAACCAATTCAATATCCATTGTAAATCGAATTTATAAAAAAGAAACAAGACAGTCAGGTAATAAGCAGGAGTAAATAAGAAATCATACCAACAATCCAAGCCAAGGGAATGATCAGAAGAAACAGTGTAAAGTAACCTAAGAATCCAAGAGACCTGAACAGACCCAGAAAAGTAACGAGAAGCAAAGAAGCAAAACGCAATGTAAGAAAGGAAAAAAGGCAACCAAATACCAAAACACCATCCATGCTTTATGCTGTCCTGTCCTGTATGTATTTTTGTATAGTCCTTGTGGGGGGGTATGGGGGATTTTTGCGCCCAGTAGGTGCGTCTATTGCATTGTAGAGGCCATGTCGAATGTCGGAAATGAGCCTCGGTAATAAGAGGTCTCCATGAGCCTCAAGAATGAGGTGGAGTATATCGCTATCGTGGAAGGAGAAAAAGGAAAGAGAGATTATGAAAAAAGAGGCAGAATGTATGACAGAAGGAGAAGGGAAGAGGAGAGAAGTAAGAGAGGGAAAAGAAGAGAAGGAGCAGAAAGGGGAGACATGACAAAAGTCTACCAAGTCTCAGCAATGTACTGGCCAGCCTCCTTCTTCAGATCCCAAAAGTTGCGAGCCTCTTCCCTCTGAAGGTTCCCCTTGGCCATTGCCACGTCGACCAGGGCCTCCTCGACGCCCTCGCCCATGCCCTTGCTTGAGCCACAGACGAAGACGCGGCCGTCGATCGAGTTGACAATCTGCCAGACGAGGTCGGCCTGGTGCCTCACCTCCTCCTGGACGTAGCGGCCCTCGCCACGGCGGCTCTGCACCACGCGCTTGACCTCGTCCTCGTGCACGCCCCATTCGCCGCTGTAGATCTCGTCGACGAGCGAGTCGCGGATACCCTGGAGCACCCACACCTTGTTGGCGCAGTTGGCCTGCTTGAGGCGGCGCTGGACGAAGCCGCGGAAGGGGGCGATGCCGACGCCAGCTCCGATCAGGAGCATGGGCCCGTCGGCCTTGAACTGCTTGGCCAACGGGTTGGCCATCAGCCCCTTGAACATGGGCACGTACAGGTTGGGCGTCTCGCCGCGCTTCGTCTGCTCGATGAACCGGTGGGCCTGGCGCTCGAAGAAGCCGGATCCGACACCCGTGCGCTTGCCGCTCTTCCAGTCGTGCGTCTCGTGAACAGTCACGGCGACCTGAACTAGGCGGTGCTGCTTGTCGTCGTGCGTCTCGTACGCCTCGTGGGGGTCGTTGGACAGGGAGTAAAAGCGCGGCATGAGCTGGGGAAGCACAGAGAGGAAGTCTCCCAGAGGGGGGTGAGCGCTGGGGAAGGCGTGCAGAACCTGAGAGACGGACACGTGGGGGCCCGTGCGGAAGTCGCAGAAGACGCCCTGGCCCTCGGCCGAGCACAGGTACTTGAGGATCTTACGCTCGTTGTCAGCCGAGGCGTGCTCGGCCAGCAGACGCAGCATGGCCTTGGTGGGCGGGAACGACTGCAGGTCCACGGTCCAGCGGAATAGGTCCCGACGCGTGGTAACGAGGGAGCGGGCCTGCTCGTCACCCCACACCGTCGGCCAGCGGCCCTTGTTCGTGCGCATGAGAACGGGCTTGTCACGCTGGAAA
Source organism: Geosmithia flava (assembly GCA_900188565.1). Taxonomy (NCBI): domain Eukaryota; kingdom Fungi; phylum Ascomycota; class Sordariomycetes; order Hypocreales; family Bionectriaceae; genus Geosmithia; species Geosmithia flava. Next base: position 369,784 of record FYEV01001626.1, on the reverse strand, counting down.
CGGGGGACCATGAGGGTGTCGAGGATGTCCTCGACCACGTCGTCGCCGTTGGGGGCCATGATGCCAATGGCTCCACCGACGACGAAGTCGGATCCGTCCTCGTTGGGGTAGTCGGTGATGTCGATGTCAAAGTGGTACGTGCGCTTCTCGGCGCCGGGCTTGGTCAGCTCGCGTGTGTTGTGGATCCTGACGGGGTGGACGTGGTATGGCGGGTGAGGCTGGACGAAGCGGGGAGGCTGGATGGCTGTGTCGACGGGGACGAAGCAATTGGCCATTGACTCCTCCTTGTGTTCCTCCTTGTGTTCCTGCTTCTGGGTCTCAACCGTCGTCGTCTTCTCCTCGACAACCACTGCCGGTGCAGTAGTCGTCTTGTCGTCGGTCGTCTCAATGGGGGACTCGCCCAGGGACATGCCAGAGTCGGTTGGTGAAGGGTCCTGAGAAGCCTGTGCGGCAGGGGCTGTGCGGACGGGAAGGGTGACGGGGCGGGCTATGGAGGTGAAGGAGACGTTGGACTCGGGCAGGTCGGGGACCTTTGTGAGTGTGACGGGGATCTCGTTGATGGCGAGGCCGAGAGATCGGTAGGCCTCGTTGTCGGGCTGCTCGACAACGACGCCAGGACGGTTGGTGGAGTCGCCGAGGCAGCAACCTCCTCCGCAGCAGCGCTGGACGAACTCGGCTGTGGTCTCGCCGGTGATGCGCTGGATATCCCTCGCATTCTGGGCAATCAGCCTGGTCGAGGCACGACGGCGATGGGGCTTCTGCGAGGGAGCCTTTGGCAGCTCATCCTGATCCTCTGAGTCGTCGGAGAAGGTGAGAGAGGGAGCAATGGACGGTGCCTTTTGCTCATGAGCAATGCTCTCTGCCACCGAAGCGACAATGTCGTGGACGGGGGCCGGGGTCATTGTAACAACTGTGGTATTCTGTGTGGTGGTTCTGGTTGTTGTAGTGGTGGTGGTGAGGATTTTGCGTGGGAGGACGACACGCTGCAGACTATTTCTGGTAGTGATAGATAATGGTGGTGGGATCGAGGGAGTGGCGTCGCGGGGCAGATACGTGGTTTGGCGTAAAGTGGGTTGGTAGCAGGGCGCGCTGGGGCGGAAAGGACAGGGGTGGTGGTGGTTGTTGTGTATTACTCGTAGAGAGAGTGGATTAGGAGGAGCAGGAGAGGGTGGTGTCAGGAAATAGGGTCGGAAACCAAGTAAACGATGGGCGAGGACATGAGGTTGAGAAGAAATGGTGGGCGACTGATTGATATCGGGAAGAGATTGATAAAGGTCTGTGAAACAGTAAGAGGGAGGGAAGAGAAAGGGAGAAGAAATGAAGAAGTAAGGGGGGGGGAGGAGGGTAAAATTAAAGTTGTGTTAAGTGGTGTGTGGTGTGAAAAAATAGGAATAAGAAACGAGAAGGTGCCACCAAAGAGGGGGTACAGCCAAGACAAGCAGGAGTCAGAGTAGTAAGGTACTAGTAGCAAGTACTAAGTAAAAGGAACATGGAAAGAGTATGAATCCAGAGAGTAATTAAGTAGATAAGTTATTAGAAGAAGGAAAGGAAACAAGACCGAAGCCCGACGTCCGGAGACAGCAAAAAAATGCAAGAGTCCAAGACGCAAGATGATTGAATCAAAGGGCAAAAGGCATGTGGGGTGGTCTGTGGTCTGTGGACGTGGTCCGTGGTCCCACGGGGGGATGCATTTACACTGTGTACATCTGTCCGGTTCTGTGCCAGTGTGTGTCTGCTAATGGTCCCAGCGCCAGGGAACCATGTTTTGGGGGTTGGAGTATTCCAGTGTTCCCTGTATCCTCTGTGCTCTTCTCTTCAATCCTGTCTTCGTTCAATGAAAACAAAGAAATCACACTATGATTCATGGTTCAACAACATATGATGACCATTAATGGCATCATGTTGCACTTCTAGTACCCCTTGACCGAGTATTACCGAGGCCTTTGCACCTACCCGACAACCTCTAGCGCACGTGCAGCATCATTACAGGGGACTAGTACAGGAGTCTACAGGGGACCTCACAAGGTGCTTACAGGGGGCAGCCCCGGAAACGGGGAGGGCGAGGTCTCCAATCAATGGATCAATGTCGTACAGGGAGAGACACGCCACTGGCACTGCCCTGTGCGACCACTAAACCTCCATGGACACACCCACTGTACTCGTACGCTGTTCCGGGGGGATGGAGCCCTGAGTACGAGTACGACTACGTAACAGACTTGCGCAGCGGCATGATGATACATGGACCATATTAGTACCATTGGAAAGATTCATGGCAATACTTGATAAGAAGTGATATAAGAATGATGCAGGTACACTTTACCATGGCAGAATGTCAATAATATCATAGTGCTTCTATTTACCCCCTTCTTCCTCGACATGGTCTTTGGTCATTGGAGGATGAAAAGGAGGGATGACGCCTTGGAAGTTGGAACCGGGGAGGGGTGCCACTTTATCAATCAGTCAATCAGGCCAGTAATCAGGCCAGATCGGTAAGCATTAAAAGTTATCTGTACACATACTCGTACAGTAAACAACTACGAGTATTCACATACTATTATGCCTCTATTACTCTGTACTACGGAGTACACCTACTCATGCCTGTGGTATTTGTACTCGGTACACGTGCAATCATACTTTCCGCCACCATACCCTCGGGCCACAGTGCCCCCAATTCAACCACTCCCCAACAACCTACCAACGCCGTATTAAAACACGCCATTGTCCCAAGAGGTGGAAGCACATCTTCCGATACCGAATACGAGAAACCGTGTCCGTTCCGTCCTGATAGGAAGTCGCCCATATCCGTCCCATCTCCTCTAGCGGTCTCGGCCGACTTTTTGATGGTCAATCCCACCCGCACGCTTGGGATGCAATCTGTATCAATCTGCAATGCAAGCTCTCCCACTCTTGAATCTTTCCTCTTCTCCCCCCCTCTTTCTTTGCTTACCTGTACAGTAATAGACTGAATGTTTAATGCCAAGTGAGAGCCACTCACCCCCACTGTTCATGCATGCTCTCCAGGTCATGTGCTCCCTTTCACGTCCAATAGACCCCCTCTTTCTGTCATCTTTCTACTTTTTGTTACTCTGTCTTTACCATTTGTCGGTATCCATATCTTTTCGTCTCATTTCTAATCCTTCAAAATGGTTGGGGGTGGTTGAGGATGGGAGAGTTGGTGGGCGCTTTGCTATCTGTACCTGTGCGAGTACTCCGTATACACATCAACAAGTACTCCGTACTCGTACGACTTCCTCCGTTCTAGGACCAGGGAAAAAACAGGGGATCTTCTATATCCAATCGGATCCATCCAGATGGTTTCCTTTTTTCCTTTCTTATGGTGTGTGGGAACTTTTTTTTGAACTTTCCCTTTAGTGCCATGTTTTTCATTTCAGTCCCGTATTCAACCTTTCCCTCCCTTTTTTTTGTGTTGCATCCTTCCGTTATCTGATCCTGGCATCTTATCAATCCGTGCAATCAATCTATGCGCCATCCGGAGTAATCTCGGTTCTAGAATCACACTCTCTCGCCCCCTCTGCCGATTTCGGACGTATGGGTGCCCAGTCACGTATTTTCAAGTGTTATAACACGGAATACCACTCCGTCCTGCCGATGCGCACATCTCGGTCATGTAAGACGTTGAAGCCGTGTGGGTTGTCTTGTGGGTGCGTGTATGAGTGGGTGTGCTCAATTTACTTCCCCATTCGGTATTTGCATGCAGCCCTGTATTACAGTTACATACCGGGTCATCATTGACTGGTAATATACCGTATACCTACTCGCGCGTGCCATTCGAGAATCAACAGAGCAGTCATTGTGAGCCCTCTATACTGAGAAAACCATTGTACTCGTTGTAGTGTTGTATTACTCCCATTCTCCCACACCATCCATCGCTTGCACTACCTGCATTCGCTGCACCAGTACTCGTGCACACTAATGAACTAGACCCATCCCTTGTGCCGGGTGAGACTTGAAAGACATGAGGGGACCCTGCGTAAGCTACAAAATTTTAGTGTAAGAAAGTGAAATTTCTGCTCTGCTGTGCTGCCTGCTGTGTGCATGCTGAGACCGTTTCCGGATGGATCTGATAAGATCTTTTAGATTAAGAGAAAATTTCGAAGATTGTGACAACCACCGGACCGGCAACACTGTGCGCAACGCTATACCAGCAAGTCCGGTACTACTATTTTAATACAATTGCTAGTCTACCAGACATTCCATATTAATTTCAGGACAATCCTAAACCCTCCTTCCCTGAATCCAGTCCCAGTAACAGGGGTCGGGGAACCACTTGTGTGCGTGTGTGTTGTGCTGTGTGCATGGTTCCGGTGTGCCCGGGGTGTTATTATGTTTTTCATTATCAGATCCGCGACCAGAGTATGGAGTATTGGTACCGTGTACTTGGGTCGGTCTCCTCTTCTCTCTACGAATTACGACGTACACACACACACACACACACACCCAGCCCCCCCAGGGCCGATCCAGAAAATTAAAAGCGAGTCTAGAAAGAAAAAGGGGGAAATGAATTCTGACACACGGAACTTTTCCCCATGGCCCTGGCCGCATGGCTCGCATGTCACCTGAATCCTGCGCCTTTGTACGTAAGTTGGCATATGCTTGTGCTTTTTTTTATTCTACGAGTAATAGAGAGTATTATGAGTAGTAGTGCTAGAATCATACCTGTACATGGCACATCCTTGTGTTTGTGTGTCGTGCGTCCAACAGGTTTTCTTGCATTGTATCTTGCGTCTGTTGTTGGGGGATTTCCCGGGGATCCGGCAGGGAAGCCTCGGTTATTACATGTACGAGTAATACTCATGTGTGTCGTACGAGTGCATACCTGTGTACCTTGCCGGGATCATATGGGGTGACAATGGAAAGACGAAGTTCCGATATTTGATTGTCAGTGTACTCTCTACAGGTAGTAGAACATCTCATGTTTAAAATAACACATAGACTCATCGAAACCATGAGACACCGAGGTTCTACGCTCGGCATGTCCTACCGTTCTCGGTGTGTCGTCACCGTGACCCCTGGAAGCGAGCGAGGCGAAGTAGCAAGTCCCAGGGGTGTGTGTCTGTCGGTTATTTGAACTCATACATACTATCTGTACGAGTATTGCTCCAAGTTCTGGCGGTGACCGAGATTGTCGTTTTTAAGTTGAATGGCAGAGTTGTCCAACTTTACATCACCCGACATTTACTGGCTTCCCTGCCCCCCTTTCTCCATTGTCCGGAACCAGATCCAAGTGGTCAGATTCTTTGTGTGCGGCAGCTTTTAGCATCACGACACATGGTTCCAATTCTATACGTAAACTGAAGAGAAAAAAAAGGGGGGGTGGGGAAGGAGATCCGGTAATCAATCAAAGCAGCATGATGGGCAATATAGACGCGACTATCAATCACTGATCATTGAGCATGACATCGTATGTACGAGGGACTCACCGACGTTTTCACGCATTGGCCATGATGTGCGTGGCTGGTTCTCATGAGCACTACTACTTCTAATTACCCCAAGGGTAGATTATTACAAGACTTTCAGCTGTCAGGACATCCATTAGACAAGGAGCCGGAGCGGCGGGAAGGTCGGTAAAGGGGGGGTGTTGAGAGCATCTACTCTTACTCCATACTACGAATACTCGTCCCAACAAGTCTTATTATCGCATACTCATACCAGTGTACAAGCACCGCTCTCTTTAATACTGCCATTAATAGCAACCAAAGGAAAACGTCTCAAGTGAAACGCCCAACGCATCCGTTGCTGAAACGCAAGCATTCAATATTCCCTACAAGTTTACGACTACATTGCATCACGTTCCAGGCCGACCTCACAGATCAGCCGGCATAGCATCTCATGCACACCAAACGGAATTCTACTCCGTCCCCCCGTCCTCGGTTCCCCCTCCTCAAGCTTCCCTACAGGTGAAAAAGGCTTTGTACTCCGTAGAATAATGCAAAAGGCGCACACAGTAGAGGAACATGAAGGGAATCAGCGTGCGGAGTAAAGAAAAACAAATAACAAGTTTTTAGTCTTCTTTTTCCTTGTGTCCAACAACAACATTCAACTGCATACGGTTTGTCCCCTATGAAGAGGAGAGAGGGAGGGAGGAGCTCCGCACCACTCCTATTGACTACTCCTCTCTCTGTATGACTTGTGCATATTTGGGGCGTTGCGAAAATCGGAGTGCCCATTTCAGTGCATGGACGTGAACCAGTAGGGAGAGATGGAATCGACATGACAATGGGGCCGACCGTCTGCCGTTGAGGGGACACGGCAAGAAAAAAAAGGCCAAGGGCACTTGAAGATAGGTTGAAAGGGTTTGTATTACTGTTTCGATTTCTTTCGTCTTCTCCACGTTTCGATGCAGTCTGTTGCTTGGCAATTTGGGGCAGATGACCCTTTTTACAGGTTTCTATATTTCAATCATTTACATGGTTGTAATATATGTAATGTTGGTATTGAAAGGAGTTGTAGATAGCTACATGTATTGGAAATAACAGTTGTAAGTGAAAGAGGTTGAGTGTAAACAATAATGTCCGTGATGGGATCAGAGATGATCTGATTACTGAATATATGTTCTGGCTATTCTGACTACTACTAACCCTGTATAATGTGTGTTAAGATTTTCCTCTGACTGCATGCATGATAGGACCCGGTGACACCATAGACGGCATGCATGGCGATAGAGAGCACTGGGTCCAGGTCCGACTCTGGGCCTGGTCCGTCTGGGAGCATCTTTCAAGACGATTTTCTGCGAGATGTGACTGAAGACAACGTCACGATGCATAGTATGCGTGACTATCGGTCAAATAGGTAATTGGTGGTCTTTCTCTCTCTCTTTCTTTCTCCATTCTTGCCTCTCTTTTTTGCCTCTCTCGAGTATTTAGCTGTCGTGACTACCTACATGTAGTAATACTGATGTAGGGACGAATTGCCTATCCAGAGTTTGCCCCATGTATGAAAGACCCCACATCATACATCATGTGAGGACCCGTTGGGCATGAAGATTCAGAGTCGACTCGTGGTAGTCGTGGCCAACTCCCTGGGAGAGCTCAATATTTACTGATTTATCTGTTGCATTGGGTACCGGGTAAGCTCCTGTGTATTGATACATACAGTTCAGGTCACGAGCCAGCTTCTGCACGCCCATTCAAGCACAGGGAGCTGTCAAGAGTTGTCAAGGGTAAATCGATATTATATCGTCTACCTGATGTAGAGTTATGATGGCATGCAAACCATGTTACATAGAGTTAGAACGTTGATCACGGGTAACGTCAAGGCAGAGAGAAACTTTAGAAGATGATTTTTTTTTTTGCACATTTGATCGTGACGCCGAAAAAAAGAAAGGGGAAAAAGAACTATCAACGATAATAGCAAGAGAAAAACATGAAGAAATAAGAGAGATGATAATGCGTAAACATAATAAGAAAAAAAGAACAAAAGAGGTTCTAAAAACAATACAAAAAGTGGAAAAACCACACCTGAAAGAACCCAAACGCCTCCCGCGCCTGATTGTATATGTTGTGTGTTTTGTTTGTCAAAAGGAAAAAGAAGCAATCAGTAGAAAAAGAAAAGCTTGATAAACCTCCTCCATAATCAATGTCCATATGAGCATCTCCCTTAAGGAAGCATACAACGTGTGTGGACACTGTTTCTGGAAGCACACAACCAAAAAGACTTGTCAATGGCGGTATAACAATCCCAGAAATGATTTCTTTTTTTCTTGTCGAGAGAAGAGAGAAGAAAGGGGAAGAGTACAGAACCTGTCATGCGTTGTTGTTTTTATACAGGGTAGGCTTTGACTCTTTTCTTTTCTTCTCATCATCATGTAGTATTATTCTTAGGTCGACTTCTGGACACGGTTGAAGATACCGGCAACGAGACAATGGTCACGCTCGAAAGGCTCTGTAAAGTTGTTGGTTAGAATGATTCAGGGAAGAGTTGGAGGTCAAAGGGAAGAGGAAAGGAGAGAAAAGAACATACCCAGGGTAAGCTGGTACTTGGGCTTGATGCCATCAGCACGCATCTTCTGGACCTCGTTGGCAAAGACCTCGGCAGCGGGGGCAGTGCTGTCAATGCAGTTGGCCTTGATGGAGATGAGGACACCGCCGCCGGCCTTGAGGAACCAGTTGGCGTTCATGGCGACGATACGGGCCTGGTCGGGCTGGGCAACGTCGGCGAAGATGACGTCGACCATGGGGACGACCATGCGGTAGCGGGCGGGCTGGCGGGCGTCCTCGACGATGGGGACGACGTTTGTGCGCTTGGACGCCATGCCGACGAGGTCGCGGCCGGAGCGCGACGAGAACTCGACGGCGTAGACGTAGCCAGTGGGGCCGACGAGGTCGGCGACGTGGGACACGGACGTACCAGAGGCACCACCCAGGTAGAGGACGCGGGAGCCGGGCTTCATGTAGATGTCGTCGGCTCCACCGGCAATGGCGGCGCACAGCTTGCTGCGGAAGGGGTTCCAGGTGCGGTACTCGACCTTGGTCGTGGTCGTGGTGCCGTCGTCGTTCTGCTGAGCCTCGTCCACCGACACGCGCTTCTCGCCGTACACGGACTCGCCGGGCGTGATGTTGCGCGTGGCCAGGCCGTCCTCCTTGCCGCCGCGGATGACGAAGACACCCGCGTGACGGTGAGGCTCGACAATCACCTTGGCACCGCCCTTCTGACCGCCGGGACCTCCGCCACGACCGCCGCGACCGCCGCCGCGGGGACCTCCACGGCCACGGGGAGCACCCTTGCCAATGCCACCTGTAGATTCACATTCTTCGTTAGTCATCGTCATCAAAGAGTAGTAGTCATCGTCATCATCATCATCGATGAACTAGGAAGGGGTGTCACACCCCTCCTCCATCGAGACACATGATGAGGGAATCAAAGAAGAAGAAGACATACCACGACCACCACCACGGCCACCGAAACCTCCACGGTCACCGCCGAAACCTCCACGGCCACCGCCAAAGCCTCCACGGCCACCACCTCCACGAGGACCGCCACGGCCACCGCCGCGAGGACCACCACCACGTCCGCCGAAGGGAGGCATGATCAAGGTTGTTGTGTAGATGTGTTTTTTTTGGGGGTGTTCGCCCAAAAAGAAGAGATTGCTCAATCGAAAGAGATGAGCAATTGAATTAATAAAAGAAGTAGGGGATTGAGTCCCAGATGATCCTTGCTTGCTCGAGTTACAGAAAGGTAACGGAGCGGTTCTGTCGGGGGGACGTCTTTGTATATGGGTGGTTGTTGCTAGGTGCAAAAGGGCCTCTTTTTTTTTTTTTTTACTCTCGAGGCAAAAGAAAAATTTCTGAAGCTATTTTTTTTTTTCTGCCGCTGGCGGCGGTGTCTCCACCCAATTCCGAGAATTAAGTGGGGAGTCAGGATAAACTTTATCCCGAACCTTTGCCACGATTGGAGGGGTAGACTTTGTCAGCAGCAAATGTGTCTATGTTACGTTCACGTGATACGGAAGTAGTTTATTGTGTAGTCATGTGACACACGAAACTGTAAGTGCACATGGGCGACCACGAGAGAAGTCACCAACTGATCATGAGAATGATGAAGATTCTTGCAGGCTGTAGTAATACTCGTATACGCTATGTTGGAAATTATAGAATCACCATGATTATTTGTACTTGCATTGTATTGTATGCAGTTGAATTCGAAGTTCATTTTCATCTACGACTTGCCGGAGTTTTCCCTTGTAGTAAGTAGTAGTAGCAGTAGTAGTAGTGTACGAGTACTCCGTACGTGTAGTAGTAGTAGTGAGACCCTGCAGCACACGCTACGAGCACAGCAAAAATCGGAGGGCAGCTAAACCCTAACAAAATACCCCAAAGTGGATAAGCGACTTTTTTGTGTGGCCTGTCCACCCCCCCGGCAGGAAAGGCACCTTTAGGGCAAAAAGTTGGAATTTCTCAATCTCTCAGTTCAGCCGAGCCCACGACGACGTCGAACCGAAATCCCCGTCACCACCACAACCACCAATACCGACGACATGGTGAGTGATTGCCACATATTCCCTTTGATCTCTCTCTCTCGATACGAAGGATTCTCTCTCCTCTCTTTGAAGAGGGACTGTTTCTCTGTATTTCTTGCGTCCAGTCGAACAGGATGAAGTTGTCGAAATTTTTGCGGGGAGGAAGGAGGGGAGACGAAGGAAGAGGGACGTGATGGATGGGAAATCTCCCACACAGAGCATCCTCTCTTTGGAAGATGTCGACATTTCCTCCATTCCCTTCTTTCCGTGCGACAGAAAAACAAGAGACGCCTCTTCTCCTTCTCCTCGACCGATTCAAAAAAGACTTCTCTCTGGGACACACGCGCGGACACACAAGAACACGAGAGAGAGAGAGAACACACCACGAAGACATACACAGAGATGGGAAACAGAATGACTGACAAGTGATGGCTTCATAATAGGTGCGATACGCTGCGACTGAGATTGAGTCCGCCAAGTCGGCCCGCGCCCGCGGCTCCTACCTGCGCGTCTCGTTCAAGAACACCCGCGAGACTGCCCAGGCCATCAACGGCTGGAAGCTCCAGCGCGCCATCACCCTCCTCGAGAACGTCAAGGAGCACACCGAGGCCATTCCCTTCCGTCGCTACGCCGGTTCCATCGGCCGTACCGCCCAGGGTATGTTTTTCACACTCTTCTCCCTCGAGAGATGGACACCCATCATATTCTCATATCTCTTGTCACCCAAGAGAAAGAAGGAAAAAAAACCCACTAACATATTTCTCTCCAACAGGCAAGCAGTGGGGTGTCACCAAGGCCCGCTGGCCCGTCAAGTCGGCCGAGCACCTCCTCGGTCTCCTCAAGAACGCCGAGGCCAACGCTGATGCCAAGGGTCTCGACACCGGTGCCCTGATTGTCAAGCACATCCAGGTCAACCAGGCTCCCAAGCAGCGTCGTCGCACTTACCGTGCCCACGGTCGTGTATGTTTTGCCTTTTCTGTCTATCTTCACTCTGATCATCATCATCTCTAACACCGTCCCAGATCAACCCTTACATGTCCTGCCCCTGCCACATCGAGCTCATCCTCACCGAGGGTGACGAGGTCGTCCAGAAGTCTGAGCAGGTCGTCGGCCGTGAGGAGGTCCGCCTCAACTCGAGGCAGCGCGGTACCCGTACCCGCCAGGCCATCACCTCGGCATAGATTTCTTTTTTTCTCTCTCAATCTCAAAAAATGTCTTCCTTTTACTCTTTGTTTTTGTGAAATGGAAAACAGCAAAGAACTATTACCTTTAAACAACCCCCCGACCCTCTCTCTTCTGTAGGGAGGGAAAGAAAGAAAAGAGATGAAGAAATGAAATAAAAAAAGAACAAAAAAACACTTAAGAAAGGATTCCAAACAAAGAATTCGATGATGGCCTTGAAGAAACGATTTCAACTTTCACAAGAAAAAAAGGGATTTGCATGATGTCTTTTTTACAAGGAAAAAAAAGCGGAGGGGAGTTTTTAAAATCGGAATACAAATCAAAACAAAAAGCCAAATGGCCCCCCTCGTGAATGTGTTTTGATATTGTGTCTCTTTCATCTTCCGACATCTAGGCCTCTTCCTCCTAGATACAATGTGCTCTCTCCAACATTGTATGGCAGAAAACCATGGACTTCAAGGAGCATTGACAGGTATTTTACTGTAGCAGAACCAAATCTACCAAATCTACCCTACTTCATGTACATCCGTCTTCATGCACGCAAATGTCATCTTCCCTTGAGCAGTAGAAGCTAGTAGTGTATTTTCTCTAGACGAAGTCGGTGATAATAATAAAAAAACGTATATCCGACAGAGAAGAGAATGCCCCAAACTCCATCGCCCATTGTCCAAAAAAAAAAACTCCGGCTCCAAAAAAGGGAGCATAGACACGATATGTGTGTGTGTCATCCGTTACCAGTGTAAAATGCATATACTACTAATAATACCAAAAAGAAGAAGACAGAAAGGGGTATAATGCCCATGAGAATATACCATGCCGCTACACACTATTCGAGTCGAGGACCCCAGTGAATCGCCCACTACCCGGGCGCTGGACATCGTCAACTATGGCCTCGTCCATCACGGCTTGGCTATAGACGCCTGTCCAGCCAAACGCCATTCCGAGGTCGGTTAGACTGGTGACCTCGTTGGGCTGGATGAAAGGAATAATGCATCCGAGTAGTTTCCCCTGCGGCCGTAGAACCATGTCGTTAATGACCTTGTAGATGCCGCCCCTTGATTCCTCGGGTAGCTCATATATGTTACTCGGTAACAGATTTCTCGTCAAGATGTGGCGGGCCTCGATACCGATGTAGCCGCATGACTTGATGGATATTTTCTTGATACGGTAGTGCAGCTCGTCCTGACGCAACCGGTCTGCATCGGGAACGAAACGCCGAGAAAAGGCCATGATGCGTGACCGCTCCCACCATTGGTTAGGCGTCTCCGCAGCATTGGTAGCGGTAGGAGTATTCTTAATGGCTTCGTCCCAAAGATTGTCGCGGCGGCGGGGCGAAAAGTGTTCGAGCAGCGCGGCCCACATGAACCAGTAGGGGAAGGGTGACTGCATTTGCTCAACGACCCCCCCAGGGACGGGAGATGGCTCAACACCGCCTCCGCCTCCGTCTCCTCCTATTCCTCCTCCTCCTGCGGGAGGTTCGGTCGGCAGATGCTCCGTGGGCGCAGGCAAGGGGGGGTTATTGAGCAGAAGGCCCGGCAGATGTTGGGGGGTTGTGTACCACACCCGGGGTGTCAAACTTGGGGACCCAGTGAGTGATACTGACTCGAGTGACAGCTTCTCAAGCGACGATAGTGCCATCTGGCGCGTCGCCTGGAGGAGGACGTGGGGCGAAACCCAGCAGTTGTTGAGAGATAAATTTTGTATGTGTGGTAGCCTCAGCAGCTTATGAGATGACTCTATCACACCACTGGGCGAAACCATGTCCCGCAAGTCCTCGAAAAACGGTGCCGGAAGGACATGCTGGTTGCGCTGGTAGGCGCCGAGGCCGAATTCGCCGCCACATATCCACTCAAAGTGCAGGCTCTTTATTCCGGGCTGTTGACCAATGTATTCGTCGAGCAGCTTGTAGGCGCCAGAGACAGCTCTGAGAGGCGACACAGCAAGGTCTTCAATGGTTGAGCCGTGCTGCTTCGATATCTTCCGCCAGTCTGCAATCACAGCTAACGATACGTTGGAAAGGCTGGGAAAGTTCTTCCACAGATGATCGTTGTAGAGAATACTGAGATTGCAGCTCGGTATCTTGGCTATGGTCAACGTGGTGAGGTTATTGAGAAGCCCGGCCTTGGCATTGTCTATCATGGAGATGACGTATGACTGGATCATGGCTCGATGAGCCCATCCTAGCTCCAGGAGGAGCTCCTTCTGGGCCTGCGTGAGTGGCGCGGTTGGTGCTCGGGGAGAGGAGGTTGAGGACAAAAGTGTGTTGAGCCGAAGGGGCACTGGTAGATGCAGTAGTGGTGGCTGTTGATGATGTTGTGGAACGGCAGGCGCGGCCGGGGCACCGGCAGGCAAAAACCCATTATCATGGAAGGCTTCAAGATCCAATACAGCTCGAGGAGCTTCGTCTTGGCTCTGCCCTCGTCTAAATCCGGCATCGTCTTCTTCGGGATCAGAGTTGTTGAAAGGATCGGTGCTCAGATTGAGGGCCTCCATATCAACACCCTCGGTCTCGAGGATGAGCCGGATTGCCTCATCGGCCTGGGCGCCATGATACCCTGCACCGGAGACCATTCTTTTGAGAATCGAGTAGTTGTGCTGGACATTGTCATTTTCGTCATCCCTTTTCGCACGACGCAGACGATTTGCATTGGAAACGGTGACAGTGTCGCGGCGGTCATGTAAATCTGGCTCGTTTTCCGCTGGGGCAAAGGAGGCAAAAGTCGGATGCTGCGTTCGGCCTGCTTTGATCGCGGCCGCCCGTATATAATCTGGACGAGAGCCAGTGCAGCCGAGGCCTGCGTCACAATAGATTCCAAGAGTAGTGACGGTTTTGAGGCAGCGGATAGCCTCCTTCATGCCGAGTGTCTCATCGGCAGTCTCTTCTATGCCCTCCAGATCCAAGTAGCGCCGGTACGACTCGTGTGGCCAGCGGTAGACTCCCCAGAAGGAGGGAACAGCCTCCTGAGTGAGCTTCACTGGCGGGTGCGCGAGGGAATTGTAGTCAATCTCCAGAGACAGGGCAAAGCGGAGGATATGGGGGCCGAATGTCTGGAAGATGCGCATGCCATCGTGAAACAGAGAGCTTGGGGGGCGTGCGGTTTCGTTCTGAGAGTGATGTCTTCCGTACAGCTCGGACCGGAAAGGCACGACAACGCTTCTGAAATACTTGACCGAGACCTGCCTGTCGAATTCATGGCAAACCAGGCGCAGGTTCCTAACGTCGGCGCGAGTGAGGAACGAGGTAATGATTCCGAATATCTCAACTGGAATACCCCCCTCGGGCCACCATCGATTCCCGGATTCCTCCAAGCTGCCGCCATGGCCCTCCTCGGCATTATGGGCCATTGTTCTGCGTCGCTTGGCGGGCCTGGGGGAGGTGCCGTGGTTGTCGTCGTCGTCTTCGTCGTTTTCAGATTCTTGGGGCTTGGTTTCAACCCCTTGTGCAGGGGTCAGTGAATCAGCCTCCCCGTGATTCTGGGTCGTTGATTCCAGTGTCGGCTGGTTGGATGACATGTTGATTTGGTTGGCGGGTAGCGGTTCGTGCTCTGGGCCCCCCGCTGGGCACTAGACGTAGGCGTGTTACTCGTACACTACGAGTACGATGCCAGGCCGCACTTGTATGTAATGCGGATCGAAGAGAAGCAGTCCATGGCACGGGGAGAAGGCCAGAAACAAAAATATTTATATATATAAAAAGAAAAAAGTATGTATGTGCCAAAATGCAGAAACTGAATCGGTGAAATCAAGGTCAAGTGTACCGGGTTAATCGAGCCTTGTAGCGTAGCGCAAGAAGCCGAGGGGCTTGTGTGGGCGAAGGGCCATATATCCGTATTAATATGGATTGAATGGTAAGGAAAGCAGCGGCGTGACGTTGACGCAGTTTTTTTTTTGGTGGGGAGTGGCGGGGGGAAAACAGCTAACGCCTTTTGGCCCAGTTTTTGGGGCCCCAATGAATGCTCCATCGCTCCTTCCTGCACGATGCAGCCGGACCAGGGGAACGGAAGGGAAAGAGCTAATCAGCTGGTCGCCGCACCTGCCGCCATTTACACAGCGTATGCACAACTGTTACTAATCAGGGAAGTATTCAGCACCCATCACCACGCACACACACCCATGATGTGCCGTCTTGCATTGCTAGTACCATATACCTGCGATATGTGTACTACTGCGGGTAGGTCGCGGTATTAGCGGAATGTCAATATCATCGTCAATGACAGGTGCTGTTACAGTAGGACAATTGGAATCCCTGGTGTAACGCCGCAGCGATACGAGATAACCTCACATTTAGCACACCAAGACAAACTCCCCTTGCATACCCAGTTGCCCACATGATCACACGTGCCGTCATGACTTGCAATATGCAATCTATCTCGTACATGAGGAAAAAAAGAAGGTACACGGAAAAACTAACGTTCAATTACCTTGACTTCAACAGGGAACCTCATGAGACGATATTATACATATAGTATGAAAACCATTTTCCATTCCCAGCATCCACCTCTTGTCGTCGGGATCAACCCAGAAAAAGCAAGCAAGCAAGAGACAAATAAAAGCGGGTTAAAAAAGTAATGATTTCTCTTACAAAAGAAAAGTGACTCCTTGCAACAAGAACACACGATAGATATATACAAACATACACCGGACCTTGGTGCGACAGCAATCGACTTATCACCGCCCTTCGAAGCCATCCTGCTTCCATTGACCATGGCCCTGCGGGATATTCTGCGAGTTGCCTCCCGCCGCAGCTCCTCCTGCACCTCCTGCACCCCCACCGGCGGCCCCGGCGGCAGCGGCCCCTCCGGCAGCAACTACAGTGGACCCCAGCTGGCTGGCGTGTGTGTCAAAGTCGGCTGTCCCGAGCCAGTACAGGGATAGGAAGACGAGGACGTGTAGCGCAAGGCAGTACGCGGCAAACATGTTGCGGCTCGTGCGCGACGCCATGACCATGCGCGTAATGGAGTAGACGACACGCTCGGGAAAGCTCATGCGGCGATAGGCGCGCGCCGACTCGCGGCCCCGGAATGCTGCAAACGGTGACAGGTTGGACTCGTACGCCTTGCGGTATCGGTCCAGCTCCATGCCCGGGCTGCCCGCGCCGCCGCTCGTGCCCATGGCCACTGTCGATGGGTTCGGGTTCCCCGTATAGGCTGACGACGTTGTGGCCGTCGCGCCGCCGCCGCCGCCGCGGTTATACGTCGACACGTAGCGCGTCTTCTCATAAAGGTTGAGATTATCCTTTTGCAGCGCTGCCACCTCATGTCGCAGCTGCTGAACCGCCCGATGGTTCTCCGACAGTTCACGCTCCAACTCTGAGTTTCTCTTCTTGAAACGGTCGCGCTGCGCCGTCACCATGGGTAGGATGCCCGATCCTCCACCCATTGGTTCGCGCTCACCGGCTGGCGATGACCTTGGGTCTAGGCCGCTGATTATGGATGACGTCGGCGAGCTCCTACCGCCGCCTCTGCGTGTTGTAGCCGGCGGCCCACGCGTCACGTATGTTCCGGCCACCGATGCGCCCGACGGGAACGCGTTGGCCCCCTCGGTGTGCATCGTCTCCAAATCGTCCTCCAGTTTCTCGTTGAGGTTTCGTGCTTTCTCTAGCTCGGCGTTTGTCCTCGACAACTCCTCCTGGAGATCTTCGAGTCGCGTGTTGATGCCCTGGTATGACACACGGAGCACCGTGAGCTCGTCGCCCAGCTTCTTGTTGCGTGCCAGTAGAAGCGTCTCCAGTGTGTCCTTCTTGCCACCTTTAGTGTCTTCACCCAGGTCGTCACCCGCATCGTCGTCGTCTCCCGTAGCAAACTCGATGCTCTTGAGTACCTCGAGCTCCTGTTTCAGCTCATCGTAGTCACCCCATTTCTCCACCTTCGTCTTGAGAGACTCCTTCTCTTCCTTGAGAAGGGTCGTCTCCCTCTCCAGGGTTCGGAGCCTGGTGTCGAATTCCCGTTTCACCGCTTCTTTCTCAACCCTGGAGCCGTCAAGCTTCCGGATGAGCGACGAGTTCTCGGCGCGCATGCGCATGTATCCTGGGTCATCCTCCAACGACGTCTCGTTCTGGTTGGTTACGGTCGACTTGGCTTGGGCGAGGTCTATCCTCAGTTGCTCATTCCTGGCCTCCACCTCGGCCAACCTGGTGCTCGTGCGCTCGAGGTCCGAGTGCAGAATCTCCATCTCAGCGCTTGAGACATGGCTGCGCTGCGTGCTCTCATCCCCGCCGCTCTTTCCCAGTCGCTGGTTGACCTCGTAACTGGCCCGCATCTCGTTGAGCAAACGCTCCTGGTTCTCAGCCTTTTCCTCCATCGTCTTTTCCTTAGCCGCCCAGTTATCCGTCTTCTCCTCGAGGACAGCGTTCCATGACGACTCGACGTCCCTAACACGCTTCTCGAGGTTGTCCTCGACCTCCCTGCGCGCTGTTCGCTCGCTCTGCAACTTAGACTCGGTCTCCTCCAGGGTCGACGTAACCTGGGAGAGGTTCTGCTGGAGGTGCTTGTTCTCTTCGGTAAGCTTGGGGAGCGTATCTTCCGACACGAGCATGGAGTCGACCGAGGCTTCGAGTAGTGGGTAGGGGTCGGGGACTTCGGAAAGGGACGAGTATGCCTGCAAAAAGGCCGAGTTGACGGATTTGGAGTGGTTCGTGAGGACATCAATGAAGCCCTGGTATGCTGTATTACTTGATGTTTAGAGTCTAGGTAATACAATTGATAGACCTGGTAGGCAGTCTTACCTTTGAGTAATCCCTTGACTTCGCTCAGTTTGGACTCGTCGTCCATTTTTCGAAACTCCTTCGTCTTCTGAGCCAGATCCTTGCGCTGGACCGTCGAGTCTCGCTGGTAGGCCACAATCTCCGACGCCGTGTTATCGAGCTTGGACGTGAGAGTCGTCAAGTCGAGATCTACCACCTCTGGTAAGCGCCATGCACGTCGCCATCAAGGGCATAGGGTTCCCTAAAATCGGGCGTGAAAAGAAGAAGACTACTCACTCCTCCATACCGAGATGGCATGCTGGAACTTGTTCTCGCCTTCGAATGTAGGCGCGGGCTGCTGCGGCTCGGTCGGGGCTGCCGCGGCAGCCTCCTCCGCAAAGCTCACTGGGTCCGCCATGATGAGGAACCGATCGGGAAAGAAGGATTCATCGGCTGGACGAGCAGACAAAGTATTTCGCAAAATGAAGATGAGAGTTGTGTGTGTGGTGATTTTGTTGTCGCGCGCTCAATGGCAGCAGAGGCCGTGGATGTGAAACGTGGTGAAGTCAACGGCTTGCAATTCGCCGCCTGACGGGCCAGCTACAAGCTCCCTGTTGTGCGCCACATTTTCGTGCCTGGCACTGCGCCTCAGTTCAGCCTTGGGGAAGAGCGGCCCGCGCGCCCCTCGTGGGAGCTCCGTACAAGCCACAGCCAACAACCCCAGCTGTTCGCATCCGTCATCATTGAAACCCAGGTCTGTTCGATTGCTGCAGCTGGTGATAATACCCTGTTTTTTGCTTTCTGCTGGGTCGGCCTTTGGTTGCGACCATGAAGATTGCGTCCTCCAAATGATCTCACTGCGCAACTACCTGTCGCTTCCACCGTCATGTCATCAGCTCTCCAGGAATCCTCGAGGCGCGATGATGGGCCCTTCATCCTGAGGCCTCTTCTCGACGAGGTGCCTCTGTCGGCAGATGGGTCAGAGGCAGACGTCAAAATCAACTGCATCGACTATTACGGTAGGTCAACTCGTTCAGTAGCAGGAGGACGTCCATGTAACTGACCGAGACAGATAACAACTTGTACGTCGGCACCAGCGCATCCGAGCTATTACACTTTGTCAGAATCCCTCCCGACCCTAGCGATCGCACCGGACGTCCCGTATACATTCTCGCCTCTCGCCTGGCCCCGTACTATGCAGAACCCTCGGGTGCCTCTTCCGGGTCGCTCCCCGGTGTCCAACAGATCCTCATCCTCCCTCGCGCGGGTAAAGCCTGCATCCGCTGCAACTGGACCGTCACATTCTACTCTCTCCCGGAGCTCAGCCCCGCCTACGGGAACCGCAAATTGAAGAATTGTAGCTGGATTGGCGGCGTCGACCTGAACGAACCCCTCGATGGACAGACAAACGACGGCCGGCCCGCTGCCCAGACAGTGCTCGTCTCACTTAATAGGCTCATCCAGGCCATCCGGATCGGGGAGGAGCCACGAATAGTTCACGTACGTCACCTATATACTTTGTGAGTGGTCATCGCGGACAATCGTTTTTCTGACAATTATTATTAGGATATCCCTTTCCCCGGAAGCACTCTCTCTGTTCGGCGAGATTCTATTGCCTGTGTGGCCGACTCCAAGTCGTACCTGCTCCTCGATGTCGAGAGGCAATTGAGGATCCCCCTCATGAGCATCTCGTCGTTGGACGAGTCGCCGCCTCCCGATGAGATGGGGCATGCGCAAAGCCTACCTGCCCCCTCACCAAGCGGCGGCGTCACTAGGAGCAATTCCTCGGCACATAGCCGACCGTCCATGGGCGCTCAGAGCCACAGTCGAAGCACAAGCTTGGGTGCGTCCGTCTTCCAGCCCGATTCCGGACCGTCGACGCCGTCGAGGAGCCCGCCACCCGGCGAAGATCCTTCGTCAACCAATAAGCCGCTTCCCAACCCGCCTTCTAGGACTGGCACGCCATCTCAGTCACAAAGACAGGTTTTCCTAAAGCCCCATATTGCATCGCCCACGCCCGAAGAGTTCTTGATCATCAGGGGTACCAGTCCAGTCGAGCCATGTATCGGCATGTTTGTCAACCTGGATGGTGATCCGACCAGGGCCCCCGTCAGCTTTGAGCGGTATCCCAAGGAAATGGTTGTCGACTGCGCCTCGTCGGATCCTTCACAACCAACTCCGCAGGACGATGATGACGGCTTCGTTTTAGCGTCAATGGCCAAGGAGACGGAACAAGGGATTCGGAATGGAATCGATATTCAGCCACTTAACGCTTCGGACGGGTCGGAGAACGACCGATACTGGTTGGAAGCCGAGGGCGTCGACGGTTCTGCCGTGTACGGCATCCGGTCCCTGACGGGCAGTGATTCGACTGAGATGGAGGAAGTCGTGTCTCGGCTGTGTCAGAAGAAGTTTACGCCCTTTTCGAACAGCGCAGACACATCTACAGTGTCGCTCAAGAGCGCCGACTCGCGCACCGCACTATCCATTGAGCGGCTCTCCAAGGAAAAGGAACTGTTTGACTCAGACTCGCAGGATGGAGAAGCACTGCCAGAAGGGTGGGAGGCATCACGGGACACAGAGGCAGAAGAGTTCACACGGCGCCTCGCCCAGACACAGACCCAACTGGCCGTGTGGGTGGGCAACCGCATATGGTGGGCGATGCGCAACCCCCTGGTTGTGCGGTACGACTCGGTACTAGAGGCGGCATGCCCTGCAGGGTACGTGGAATCACAAAAGATTGACCGACGCGCCGTAGTTTCGGTGCTCGGAGCGATTCGACGACGCGAACCGCAGACGGAACTCGAGTTCCTGACGTTTAGCTATCTCAAGCAGAAAATTGGCCTGCTCCTGCTGACCAGCCTACTGGGGTCACCTACGGGACAGGAGTTCTCGGACGGTGAGATTGGCGTACTCGAGGAGGTGCTAGTGGAGAGCAGCCTGGACCCCAGGGTGGTCCTGTCGCTGATACCGGGGGTACGCAACGAGATTATCCAAGGACGCCGCGGGATATGGATATCGGGCGGCATTAAGAAGACGGCCGATGCGTTCATCCGTAGCAACGAGTTTGAGAAGTCGTCTCGAAACGGCGTGGGTAGCCTGAGCCCTCGGATCCTGCACCTACTGCGCCGGTTCCTGATCAAGTGGCGGGGAATGAAAGGCCTCCCCAGCGTGTCGGAGGAGGTGGAGGTATTCCGGACGGTGGACGCGGCACTGCTGCTGGTGCTTCTGGAGCTGGATAAGTTGACGCTCCAGACAGCTGGCGGCGGGACCGTGGGCGCGGGCGGTGCGGTGCGCAAGGAGCTCAACGAGGTGGTAGACAAGGGCGTGGACTGCTTCGAGCGGGCTGTTGGCCTGCTAGAGTCGTACCACCGACTCTTCATCCTGAGTCGACTATACCAAAGCCGTAAGATGGCAGGAGATGTTCTGGGAACGTGGCGACGCATCGTCGAGGGCGAACGCGACGACGGTCAGGAGCTGCGGGACGGCGAGCTACGGGTGCGCGAATACTTGTCGCGGATCCGCAGCCAACCTCTGGTGCAGGAGTACGGCGTGTGGCTGGCGCGACGCAATCCCAAGCTAGGCGTGCAGGTCTTCACCGAGGACAACGGGCGAGCACCGCGCTTCGAGCCAGAGCACGTCGTCGACATTCTGCGCGAGGACGCACCGGACGCGGTAAAGTACTACCTCGAGCACCTGGTATTTGGCAAGGGCAGCACGGGCTACGTCCGAGACCTGATCTGGCACTACCTCGACGTTGTGGTGGGAGACTTAGAGTCGTCAGCGGACAGACGCGAGGCCGTCATGGCCACGTACGACGCCTACCGGGCCCTGGACTCACCCAAGCCCCCGTACCGACACTTCCTGGAGGACAACGCGCCCCCAGCGGCAGAGGACGTGGGCGACGTGCACCACAGCCGGCTCCGGCTCCTGCAGCTCCTGAGCGGGGCGCACAACTACGATGCGGCGGCCATCCGGGCGCGCATCGCCGCCACCCTACCAGCCGACCTCCTGGTGCCCGAGGCCATCATCCTATCAGGCCGGGAGCGCAACCACGAGGACGCGCTGCGACTCCTGGTACACCGCCTGGGCGACTACGACACGGCCGTATCGTACTGCCTAGGCGGGGGCAAGAGCATCATGGGCAGCGGGAACATCCTAGGCCCAGAGCTGGCGTCGACACCGCCCACGGCCGAACAGCAGCAGCGCCTCCTGTACGCCGTGCTCAACGAGTTCCTCCGCATAGACGACGTGAGTGACCGGGTGGAGCAGACGGGTGCCCTGCTGGAGCGGTTCGGCGGTTGGTTCGAGATTGACGATGTGCTGGGTCTGATCCCCGACTCGTGGTCCGTGGACGTGGTGTCCGGGTTCCTGGTCGGTGCGCTGCGTCGTCTGGTCGTGGAGCAGAATGAGGCTGCTGTGCGCAGGGCTCTGAATGGGGCGCAGAATCTGAGGGTCAGTCATGATGTTGTTAGTAAGATGGATGAGTTTGGCGGGAGTGTAGAGGCCGGGTGAGGGAAGTGAGCAGATGTACATGGATTTTTTTGAATTGGCGCGTTTTGTTCTTCTTTCATATAAATATTATTTCCGTTCCTTCTTATACCATGGATTACACCAGTGACTCTCAGATGCTGTGCCTCCCCCAACTCTACATTCTTAACACCAAGCGTCTGTTGTTTCGTTTTGTTTTGTTCTTCATATAAAATCTATTCTTTGTTCTTTCTATATAACGGACTACCAGCACGCACACCTACTCTGCCACCACATTCTTCAATATCCCAACAACAAGCCACCTCTTCCTCATACTGGGATCCTCCTCCTCACCCTCAGGATCCCACTCTCTCTCGTTGCCATCGCACTCCCTCTCCCAGATGCACTCCACCTCGAGCCCGGCATCGCGTCGTAGTGCCTCGGCCTCGAAGAAGCCCGCCATCTTGGCTCGTCCCGTGTGGAACCCCCCAATCACCCATGCTCTCGAGTCCGGTCCGGGTGCCATGAAGTGTCCTATGGATTTCCGCAGGTTCTCGTGCTGCCATGGCATCCATAGACAGTCGCATGCCATTACCCTATCAAACTTTCTTTGATCCTCGCTCTTTTTCTCCTCGCTGCGCTCTCCGTCCTTGGAATCGTGATTATCGCTGCGCTGGCTCTTTTTCTCCTCGCTCCGCTCGCCGTCCTGGGGAAATACACCCCACTCATGGCCCTCGACCTCGATATCAGGTGCCTGGGTACCCTCAACCGTGGTGTTCCTCTTGACGTTCCCCCTGAGCATCTCGAGGACCGGTTCAGAAGGGTAGTCCGTGACCAGGACGCGCTGAGCACCGAGTATGGCGGCCATGATGCTCGGAAGCGCAGTGCCAGCTCCCAGCTCCACGACAGATTTCCCTTTGACATTGAAGTCCTCCTTGGTTCTCGCTGCGCTGGCTTTTTTTATCCTCGCTTCGCTCGCTGTCCCCTCCGTGTCTTCTTTAATCCCCGCTTCGCTTTGGGTCCCCGCTTCGCTCGCGTCGAGTCCGAGGCCAAGGGTGTCCCTCTCCACAAACTCCCCCATAAGCAGACTGGCATTCCACATGTAATGGCTGAAGAGCCTCCTCTCCTTCTCGGCATTCGGGTCGAACAGGTCAAACTTGAGAGGGCGGGGCAGATGCGGCGAGGTGTACACGAGGGGGTGGTCCGGGTCGCCGTGCTGGTTCGTCACGTCGTCTGGGTAGATGACGCCCAGGGCCGAGGCGAGGACGTCTTCCGGCTCGTCTTCCTTTGAACCCGCTAGGGTTATTCTTGATGTGAGGGACATTTCTGATCCTCGGGTGGTGGGGGGGTTTGTTTCTGGTGTTCTTGTCGTCGTTTTGTCGAGGCAGGTTGTTGTTGGAGGGGGAGGTTGCTCTGCTTGTTGCTGTTTGTTGGAGTGGGAGTTGCTGTTGTTCTTGTCCTTTCTGTCAGGACTATCGTTGCTATTGCCAAGATGAAAGATGTATTCTTGCCCTTGCTTCAGAGTGTTTGCTCCTGATGCTTCTGTTGCTCCAAAGTAAAAAAGCAGTGGTGGTCCGATAAAGATTTCGTAGTGGGGTCGCGTGCCCCTCACACGTCAGAGCAGCCAAGCAAGGACAATTCAAGAAGAAGACAAAATGAGAAAATAAAAGAGACCAAGAGGATGGACAAAACACAATCGAACACACACACACACATTGGATTAAAGAGAAAAAGACCAGTCATCACAGAGAAATAAATATAAAACACCGCTCTGCGGATAGGATTATTATTGTGTAACCCAAAAGACCTGGGCTTAATGAATCATGATACTCGTATAGCCAGCAAGTTGTAAAAAACAGTATATATCCAAATAGGAATTTCCAAAGAGACAAAATGTCCAAGCACTAAAAAAAATCTGCCAAACGCCTATGAAGAAAAAAATATTCATCCATCCGTCAACTCTTGCCAGAGTAGATATATATATATATATACATTATTGTATCGAAAAATCCGATACGTGATATAGACAAAGAAGCAATAACCCAAAAGGGTTGATGAAAATGTTCAATCCCGAAAATGTCAAGAGGGTATCAAATAAGAGAGGAAAATAGTAGAGAGAGAAGGGGAGGAAGATGGACATCTATGATGATGCACCTTCCACTGTGAGCATCTCTTGAATCTCTTGCATCTCCTTGAGTTGATCATTGGTAGGGTCGTCCGAGATCCAGGGACCCTTCTCCTCGTCCGTGGCACCGAGGAATCCCTCTGCGCGCTTGACAGTCTGGACATCCAGGTCGGTGACGTAGTGCTTCCCGTCGCCGAGCTTGAGACGCATCTCGTGGTCGACGCAGAGGAGCATGTCGTCCTTCATGAGGCGGCGGGGCCCGTCGAAGCAGGCGAGCACGCGCTTCTTCATGTTGGCGGCGCGGGGGGAGTTGTCGCCCCACGAGGCGGGGTACCTCTTGGGCTTGCGGTCCTTGCTCCTGACCTTGATGGGCACGCCACCCCTCGAGTGGGTGAGTCCACGCGACTTCTGCACGCCGTTTGGCGGGTTGACCCTCTGGTCGCCAAAGACCTTGGGGTCGTCGTCCTCATGGGACTGGGCCGGGTCGGCCATGTCGGTGTCGTCAATCTCCTCGACGACCGACTCATCGTCGTCGTTGCCCAGGTCGGCAGGCGAGGGCTGGTCCAGCAGGTCGCCAGTGGTGGGGTTGACGTTTGTGATCTTGTGCCTGGCCAGCGTCTTGAGCACGGCCTTGTCGTTCTCGACCTCGGCCAGGTGGTGGGCGTTGACGGCCTCGGCGGGGTCCTCCTGCTGAACGATGCGGAGCACGCAGTCGTCCAGATGCTCGTAGAAGTCCTGGGCGTTGGCAAAGGTCTGGGTGCAAGTGCTGCACTTGCCGGTGGCGTCGGGGGCGTAGCCCGTCAGCTTCTGCTCGCCGTCCGAGGATCCGCTGGGCGTCTTCTTGCGGCTGTTGGGGGGCGTCTGCTCGACAGCGTGGACCGAGGTGAGGTGCCTCTTGAAGACGTCGGCGCGGTTGAATGACTTCTCGGCGGGCGAGCCGGAGCCCGGGCAGAAGCCGCACACCATGGTGCCCTTGTAGTGGGTCAGGGTGTGACGGTTCTTGTCGTACTTGCGGGCGAAGCCCTTTGTGTGGTACTCGCAGGTCTGGATGGGGCACTTCTCGGGACGCTCATTCTGGTGAGTGAGCATGTGCGCCTTGAGATCCTTGAAGACCTTGCCGCAGTCGGGGTAGGTGCACCTCTGCTTCTCCTTGCCCTCGTCGCCGCTGTGGTACTCGGCCGAGGCGGGGGAGACGAAGCTGCACATGCTGGGGCGACGGGTGTTGGGGTCGATGGGGGTAGTGGCATAAGGGCTGTGGGTGTAGGGCGTGTGCGTGTGGTGGGAGTAGGTGGCGCCATTCTGGAAGAAGGGAGAGGCGCTGTCGTTTCGCAGCATGGGGGAGGATGATGAGACGGCGGAGGGTGATGCTGGGAAGTTTGTAGGTTGGTGGGGTTGCTGCTGCTGCTGGAAGGGTGCATTGAACTGGGGGATTGCCATGGGTGGGCCGCCGATCTCAGGATGGATGAGGGAGGGGTCTGATATGGTAAAGTTAGCATCCATGATGGAAGGAAATGTGTCGGTCATTTTGAATATGTGAAGATGGTGATGATGATGAATGTACAAGAAGGAGAATGACTAGTACTAGTAGAAGAAGAAAAGAGGAAGAATAGAGGAAGGGTAGAGAGAAAAAGGGATGGAGTGTGTTGAATAGTAATAGGAAATAATAGTGGCAGTGTGGTAGTGTGGTGCCTTGGTAGTGGCAGTGGTAGCGGCAGTGGTAGTGGCAGTGGGCGTTGGGGTGGTAAAAATAGTGGCTCTCTCCAGCGACGGGTTGGTTTTTTAGTTCCAGTGGTAAGCGTGCTGAGCACATTTTACCATGGCGCGTCGTCCAGTTGGATGGATCCATCCATGGATTGGCGCTGGACGATTACTCAAGTGGAAAAGCCACCAGCACCGGGAAAAAAGAAAGGTGGCCAGCGTCATTAGAGCCAGTAGCCAACCACCAGCCACAGTGGCCCAGTCGATGACCAGCCAGCTACCAGCCAGTTGACCAACCTAGCCAACCAGACAGCAGAGACAGGGCCACTGGACCCATAACAACTGCACCAAAATGTCTCAGATAAGGAATGGGGGAGGGGGGGAGAGGATTTGCCTTGCAGTGAGGAAAGAGAGATTGAGAATAATACCCCTTTGAATCCTGGATCGAAGAAAGGGAAAAAAATTCCCATCATCGCAGGCAGCCACAAAATGGTTGAAGGAGAATGGGAGGGGAAAAAAAACATAATGACGTGAAGCATGTGCAATGACCAGGATGAGCATGGGGGAGAGGGTAAAGAGACAGGGGGGTCAAGGATAGTTTGGGGGGGTCGTAGCTGAGAAGAGGGGCAGCAGATGACTTGTCACGTCAAAGCCTAGTGGGTCTGCGGTGAGGGAAAGATGGTGTGTGGGAAAAGAGGGAAACAAGACGGACGTCGTCTTTGAACAGTCGTCTTTGAAAAGGGAAAAAAATGAAAGTAAAGAGAAGAGAAGAAGAAGAAGAAAAAAAGAAAGAGAATAACATACCGACAAATCCCTTGGATTGCTGATGAGGACCAAAATCAAATGTCGCGGCCAAAGACTCATCGAGAGTGGCATAACCGGCAGCACCACCAAAGTCGGCAGGGGAGATGTATTCGTTCCCCACGATGCTAGGATGATGATGCATCTGCTGCTGACCGTGGTGTGCTGCCGCTGACCCCGAAGACCAGTCCTGGGCCATGCCGACGGGGTTCGACTGCGGTGATCCAGCTGCGGACGAGTCGGCCGAGGCTGTGGACAGACCCGACGAGGGCATGCCGTTCATGTCGTCTACCCCGTACTCGTACAGGCTCAGGTTACCGGGAGATGGTGCTGCTGCGGCGAATGATGCGTACTCGGCGTACTGTGCAGATGGGTCGGCTGCGGCGTAGATGTGCTGGGGGGCTTGGTTGTGGTGGTGATGGTCAAAGGTCATTTGCGAAGGCGTGAGGGAGGAGTAGTCAAAGAGCTGGTGAACCTCCATGGGGGGAGATGCTGTGCTGTCGCTGTGACTCGAGTCGTAGTTGTCCGTTGATGTGTAGATGTTGTCGTGAGGGAACATGGTGTGTGTCATGGATTGATCTGCGAGGGAGACCATTGTGTGTGATGTTTTTTTTTTTTCTGCGAAGATGTCCTCCGAGGTGTTTTGTTCCCAAATATTATATATAATATATATGATGACCTTTTACTTCTTTTTTTCTTCTTCTCCCAGTGTCAGATTATGGGGTTTCTCTTTGTGAATGTTGCAAAAAGAGAGAGAGAAAGTAAGTAATACCTTGGGGATGTGTAGAGAGTGAGAGAGAGGGGGGGAGAGAGGTATTATAAAGTAAAGAGATGGAGAGAGAAGATATAACAACGAATGTAGAAAAGGATGAAGAGGGAGGAAAAGTAAACAAACGATGATATATATGAATAGTGTTGTGTGTGTGTGTGAGAGAGAGAAAGAGGTAAAGAGGTAGAATGATGAAAGACAAGAAAGGGAAGTCGAAAAAGAGGAGCAGATGCCAACAATGATATATTTACTGAGTCTACCGAGTTAATAGTACTCCCAGACACTTGGGGCCAAGCTATGCAAACCAAGTAATAGTAGAAAGGAAAAGAAAAGAAAAAAACGGCGACGGCGGCTCCAGTATCGGCCGGCATGGAGACAATAAGGCGGAGTACAAAGTATCTCTCTCTCTCTTTCTCTCGGAGTACAGGTAGTAGTAGAATAACGATGCTGGGGATCCATCCAAGAGAGAGGGGTGTGAGTGTGTGTGAATGTGAAGATGAGCAAGGGTGGGGGTGTATAATAGATTTGGGGGGGTGTATGGGTGTGTACATGGTAATATGGTGTGTGGGACGGGAGGGAGGGGAGTGTGGGTGGTAAAAAAGGAAAAAAAGATGATGGTGTGGGTGTGTGCATGGGTTGAGGACGGCGACGTCCATCGTACCCTGACCCAAGCCTCACTTTACAGGTTGACAGGGGGGGGGGAGGACAGAAGGGGACGAGATACGGAATACTCGTACAAACTACGAGCACAAGTTAGATGCAGGTATGTTTTCTTTTGCAGTGCATCTGTAGGTGTATAAATCTGTATTTAACCTGTATATCCTTTTGTGACCTTGGCTGCATTACTATTTTTGAGTCTTTTGGGTTCTCTCTCTCTCTCTCTGTGTCTTCATTCTGACGTAGTCATCATTATCTACATGTTTATATACAGAGCATTACCCGTACAGACACAGGCAGGTACAACCAGCTAATAAACCCCCGTGATACCAAAATCCCATACATCCCCTTGTTGTATCCGCTTCTCGCGTTCCTCACTCCAAAAGGGTAATAGAAGTCGATCAGAGTAAACGACAGGGGGTGTATAACTAACTACCAGTACGAGTATTGCCAGGTAAGAGGTTTTAATGGAGGTAACGGTAGCTGATGAGCTGTTCACTACTCCATACAAGGACATGTCGGTGGTCGGATCGGCGGAGCCGCTGTGTATCTTTTTTTTTTCTGCAATAGCAAAGGGGGTGGGTGTGTGATGTACTCTCCTGCTGGTAGTGCTAACTATGACTACTAGTACTCGTAGTTATGGTACACACACCCCATGATGCTACTCCGTACTCTCACAAAGGACAAGGTACATCTACTAAACCTCCCAATAATAAGAAGAAAAAAGAAAAGAAAAAGCACACAACAGAGGGTCCGATCCCAATGGTGAGGAACCATCCCGGGTCATCACTTCATGTGCGGTTACGCCAGCTAATATCAATCATCTGTACTCGTACGTACACAACCGTCCACCCCCCCTCACAACCTGTCGTCTTCCGCTTTTTATCCCTCCTCCCCCTCCTCACAATCCCGAATACATGGTTACGACGTACAAAGGATTCAGCGATCCTGGGACTCCCCTGTCATCCGTCTAGGTCGTACCTGTTGACAAGTTGTACGGCACGGGCTGAAGCCGGTTGCACTCCTCACTTTTTTTTACGGCCGACCCGACTGAGGGGATAAGGGTTGTCATCATTATTGCCTACATGGGACCATGATACCCGTAGCTGTACTCGTACTGCAATAACAAGAAAGAAGAAGGGGGG
>FYEV01001626.1:287798-333556 GCA_900188565.1 Geosmithia flava | reverse complement strand
CCCCCTCCCCTTGTGATGATAATTTGCGAGTACCTTGCCTTGGGGGTGTAAACTAAGGCGGCCGCTCTAAACAAGGATATTTTACCCCATTTATCTGTATTTGTACGGAGTAATAATAGTCGTAGTCAAGTCTTGTTGGTTCTAGTACAGACGACAAAACTCCTGATGATGAGGATGAGAGACCCATATACATACAAAAAAGGACACTTTCTAAAAGAATTCCCCGGCATTCAACAACGGATACTATGCGTACCTGTCCGTAGTCGTAGATCTATTACTCCCACACACCCATGACCATTGCCAACTTTCTTCACCTCTTTCCCCCCTGGATCATTCATTTGTTGGTTCCAACCTGTTACAGTACTTCTGTGTTCCCATATATTATTATACTCGCACTTTTTAGATAATAATACCTATGTTGTACGAGTACGAGTACAGTGTACCACTCTGTACGGAGTAGTCGTAGATAATTTGCCTACCCGCCCAGATCCTTGTCAACAAACCCCCCCCTCTCATAATAATGATCTCAAAGAGACATCTCCCGTACTCCGTATAACACTCTATATTAACTGCCCTGAGCGCACCCTGCAAACCCGAGAGACAATGCCCTTTCGGCCCCTCCCTTCCGCTGCGGCGGCGTTAACGGCCAAACCATTCCCATGGTACTCGTAACACTCTTCTTCTTCTTTCCTCACATATTAGTATTATGAGTACGAGTATTAACTGTAACTCCTGCCCCGTTTAAAACACACCCATTCAATACTACGCCGGGACATGGTAGATTACGCACACGGATCTGGGTTTTTTTTTCTTTTCTTTTTTTTTTCCCTTCTCTTCTTTTCTTTCCCCGCCTCCTCGCAAGCAACGCGTCTTTTGGGATGGGAAAATGGATCACGTATTATTCTCCGGGGGGCTCTCTGACCGTCGCCGTTGACCGTACCAACCTGGCGGGCTCTTATCTGTGCCTGTTGTCAATGCGTTGATATTGATCAGAGGATGGACGAGAAAAAAGCAATGTTTTCATGCACATGATCTCAAGCATTACTTTTGTATACTGAGTATATTGTATTGTCATCCATCAACATTAAAACACTGATATTGAATATACAAGTACTACTACTGTAGGTTCTTTGGTGATGAACCGGTTCACAGGTGAAACTGATGCTAAGCTACAGGTAAGCACAGCTAGATTGATAATATCGACGTAATACGGAGCCAACGGAACCAACTCCGCACTCTACTCCGTAACTCCAGCTCTAACCTCTAGGTCTTTTTACCTACGCGTGCTAGCACCTTACAGGCACTCCAAGACTAGCACTTTATGAGTTAACAGCTACTCCGTACAAGCGTACGCGTTACAACGCCAACTTAGCACATGCAAAACATCTTGGCATCAACTGATCTCATCATTTTCTACGCTTGACTATCCCATCTATAGACTCTGTATCCGTACAATGATCTATGTCTAATGTCGTACTCGGCGTGACATGGATCTTCGGTGCTTCAAGTGTTTCCCTCCTAGACTGTACTCGTACCTAGTCGTCCGTCCCTAGTTCTCCGTCCCTAGTCTCTTTTTTTCCCCTTCTCTTTCTTTCTCCATTCTACAGATAGATTATGAGAACTGTCATGGCTAGATAATGCATCTACCTCGTTATAGTAACCAGCTGTGTACGAGTATTCTGTAATGTACTCGTAGTTCCATGTGAGCCCACTCGGTATTACTCGTAATGCCCCAGAAGAAATGCCCGTCTCCAAAAGAAGAAAGTAAATAATTTACCACATCTGTACAAAGACATCTGTACTACCCATCTTCCCATGTCGCGCAGATATTTCTGGTTCGTCGAAATCCTCTTTTCTTCCCATTTTGACCTTTTTTCCCTCCCCCCTTCCCCTTCCTTTCCCTCCCCTCCCCCGTTTAGGTAAGATCCACCTTTCTCTCAAAGTTGCAACTCTCAAGTCAAACCCCTGCTAAGCTGCCCGATTGGTTCCCGAGAGGTGGGTGACAGTACTATGGGACCCCTTGTTCGGACTCGCCGAAGGGGACCCAGTTCTTGGGACACACACACACAACATGAACCTTTCCCCTCTCCCTTTTTTTTTGGCATGGGGGGGGGGGAAGGGAACGAGCGAAAGAGGGGGGGTGTGTATCCGTCAACATCTCCGCGAAATATACGGAGTACATGTAATATACGACTACGGATTGAGTACGGAGTACGGCAACGACAATCCCCGTAATGAGTACGTAGTATTTGCGTTATTGTTCAATCAATGGAGGAGTATCGTGAGCGTCATCATTCTACATTTTCCCTCCTACTTGCAGAAACCCACACGCGTACATACTTACAGCGCACATACCTGTTGCATTCATTATCCGTACACTTCTCTCTCTTTCCATGTTGCGGAATGTTTTGCTGTGCTCACGCGTAAAACGTCTGCATGTCTCTCTTATTACTCCCATGTATACGGAGTACTCCCCCAAAGAAGAAGGAAGTGGTTATCAGTTACTTCTATACTAGACATCATCATCATCATCACCACCATCATCACTACTGTCTTAGCCACAACACAACTCGTTGTCCAACACGGACATGATATCCTCATCTGGCTGTCAGGGCTTCAAAAAGCTCTGCCGTTACGCCGGTCCCAACCTTGTTTCTTCCGTTTTTGTTTCCCTCCTGTCTATGAATCTACGTGTTCCATATGTACAAATATCTAAACTCAATGGTTCAACTCAATGGCCTCAACCGCACCCCCCCTTCTCCAATAACTAGTATTACAGCGTTACTCCGTACTATGTGCCACATTGCCAATTGTATACACTAGTGATAGCCCGCAACTCTATGAGACCCTCTCCCTCCCTCCTTCGTTTAATCACAGACACACACACACACACACACACACAATGTTCATTGGCTCGGGCCGCGCTCCAAATTACTTGACAGGCAAAGAAAGGCATTGGCAACGACAGTCGTTTCTCCCCAAGGTTTGCGTTTGACGCCTCTACATGTGTGTGTGTGTGTGGTATCCCATTCTCAGCTCAAGACAGGTGGCGGTGCAACGTGTAAAAGTACTAGAGCACTAGTAGTAATACCCGTACAATCACATACCTGAATTGTGGCGTCACAGAAGACTCACTCCTCACGATGATGTGTGTCGATCAAAATGTCCCCTGACGTTATCAGTGCAAATCATGTTTGTCACATTGGTATGATTGTCTACTCGTACAGAACGGTACGAGTACATATTGCATGTTGACATGATACTTTCGGCTAATTGCCCTCCGGGTAAAAAGGAAAAAGCGGCAAAGTCTGGGTGAATGATGTGCATGCACCATGTCATATACCTGATGTCATCTTAAGTCGCGACCTCCAACGGCACCTGTAAGCTGTAAGCTGAGATTGAACGACGTCAACTCCACCTAGTATTGCTACAATTGCGTCCAGGTTATCTGGGATACGACCATCTTGGAAGCGACGGTCTTTTCTCTCTCTCTCGCTTTGTTCTTATCAATGGAACCCCGCGGGACCTCTCGTACGACTTTTAACAAAAAACAAAAACAAATGTTGGCTGTGCCTGCCAAGGAACAGGAACACACAAGGTAGATTCTTGAACAGGGATAGACCCTGTAGGTAAGTATCACCTCTATCTGATTATTATTCCATAGTGGTTTGTACGAGTGCGCCATTGTGTTTCTTCCTTCTGAGACGTGGGATGCATCTAGAACCCCTCTCTCTACGTCGTACCTATACTCCGTACTCTGTACAAGGTATTTGTTGGGTCTCCCCAAACCTTTGATTTAGAAAGCAAACAGGTATTTTGCCCCCCTAATGATGATGCAAATAAAGAATGAACCGTAAAGGAGGAGGGGTGTTTTTTTCTTTCTTCTTCTTCTTCAGATCGTACCCGGGTATATATCCTCAAGTAGACAAGTGAACCACATGGTGTTGGAGGAGGAAACGAGACAGGAGGAATCTAGTATCTCTTCGTCTCTCGTTCTATGTAATACGACATTTGCTACATGTATTTTCACCTTGCACGACTGGGATTGACCTTGTTGATGTCAAAGGTAAAAAAAAAAAAAAATACATGTACATATAGATCTGGGCTTGTCTCTGCCGTGCTTACATGTACGATCATGTACGATGGAGTGTCACCACCTTGTGCACTTACATGTTAGCCGTACACCAAGGACACTAGTATGTAGTTTACCGTAAATCTGGAGAGAGAGAAAGGAGGAGAATGCCTCTTTTGGAAATATTCCCTTTTCTGATATCTCTTTCTTCTTTCCAACTTTTGGATGCAGGCCATCAGTGGTGTTACATTGACAATACGAGCTGAAGTTTTTCCTACTAAGATCTAGAGTGAAGGAAAACCAGAACAATGATATACTTTCCGTCACTTCCGTCACTATATGCCAGAATAACCTTTTTCTTTGTTCAAAATACTACCATGTACTCGTACGATGACCTGTTATTATATACACATCTCATCATGTATTCAATGTTCGAGTACAGTCGATCGGGGAAGTTGTCTTTATTTCTGTCCGTTGCCGCCACTTCAAGCCATAAGGCTGGTTCGGCTCGGGCGAGCCTGCCTAAAGGGAAGAAAGATAGAAAAGCCACTTGCGGCTATCATATGCAAATACATGGTAGGCATAGTAGCCTCGATCTCTCCATGTTCCGTATTGTATCAAGTACGGAGTACATACATGTATATACATATCCCCATGTCCCAAGACGCCGTCTCTTTTTTTTTTTTCTTCTCGAGTGACATACCACACCAACGGGCGG
Organism: Geosmithia flava; assembly: GCA_900188565.1. Taxonomy (NCBI): domain Eukaryota; kingdom Fungi; phylum Ascomycota; class Sordariomycetes; order Hypocreales; family Bionectriaceae; genus Geosmithia; species Geosmithia flava. The sequence goes on along the minus strand of FYEV01001626.1, from coordinate 328,766 downwards.
ACGACAGCCGAGGCCCAGACCCCAACCTTGATCTTAGCAGTGCGGGAACGTGACTTGTCATTTGTTATGAGATTCTCTTGGGTGTACGAGTAACTTGTGAGATTCTTTGTGTGTCGCCGTACCGTTTCGGAGTTTGGAGAAAAAGGCCGGCCGGGTGGGATAGTACTCGTACACATCATGTTGTGTAAATAAATGTACACGAGTCAGTCTGCGACATACATTGTCCCACGGGTTGCAATATCAAAAGTCGTCATGCAATAGCTATATCGAGGATAACAATGCTTGAATCATTTCCATGCGTTTGAGAAAAAGCACCCTACTGACATTGCATTGCATCCTTTGCTTTACCGCCTCTCCCCGGTTCTTTTTCCATCTTTAGAAAGAAAAGAAAAAAAGATGTCTCCTCTTCTGGAACACATGGATGTGCGGACAAAGGACATGTTTCATCTCAATTGTAGAAAAACCCCCCTACCAACAACGTTCAGAACGGCTTCACCGGCCCGTAGGTTTCTTTTCTTTTTCTTCTTCCTTTGGTGTTGGAGACCAACAGGGCCAAACTGTGTAATGTCAGTGCATATGCTATGCAAGAACTGCACACGCCCCCTCCTCTCCTCTATTGGGTTCACCGCAGACTGCTGCATCACGCATACCTCGCTACCCATTCACGACGTAATAATAACCTGTACGAGTTATATATACGAGTACGGAGTATCCGTCCGGTCCCCCCCCCAATACCGACGGTAAAAACATTTATATGTTGCGCAACATTACACACATACACAGATACTCTGTACTCGTAGACAAGAAAGCGCGGCCGCCGTAGGTTAGAAGCTTTGTCCATGTCGAAAACTCTCCCCCCCACACTTTGTTCTTCACCCTAAAAACTTTCCGCGCGCCTCTTTTTTTTTTTCCCTGAGAAGAGGGGAAAAGAGACGAGAGTAATGTGACCTTGGAGGGGCGTATAAAGCAAGAGAGAGAGAGAGAGAGAGAGAGAGACCTGCAGCACAGACCACGGACCGAACACGTAGGTTGGGCTTCCTCTATCGTGTTGAAGTAAGACATACAGAGAGGGGAAAAGAAGACAATTGAAGGGTTATTACACCGCAAAGTTCAAACTTGACTTGCATGTCGACATATTACAGGTTGACATACGGCTTTGGAGGCGTTATTGTTCGAATGTCTAGACCTTGTGTGTGTGCGTACGGACCATGTTACGGAGCAGAATCCAGTCAATATTACCACCGTAACTATGGCGCACGTAACTTGTACGCGTACCTCTCTACACTTTCGCTTATGGCGGAACCGCTTCCGTTGCCCATTGGCCATTACTCATCTCTACGGAAGATGCCACGATATATGAACAACACAATATAATATATTGGCTTACACCCCCCCTTCCCCTCTTTAAATAACACTCTGTAGGTTCGAGTCATAATCCGACAATGGTTTTTTTTTCGCTGCATGTAAAGTGAAAATAAAAAAGAAGAAGAAACTATCGGCGGGACCTGGGCGGGTTAGTAGCGGAGAGAAGGTGGACAAAAGAAATGGGGAACTGTGTCCGCTCCGCTCCGGATCGAACCGTTCACCAGCCCATCATCAGTTGCTACTATCTCGGAGGAACGATTTGGTCGCAGCCGTTCTCACACGTGGGGACTCGAGATGCGTGGCGTTTTGCTGAAAGGAATCTAGATGCACGGTGGCTTTTCTTAGCGAAGAAGTAAATTGATTTAATCACCAAGTCATTTTTGGTTTACTTCTTCTTTTCTTTTTTTGTGTCGTGAGGGTATACAGGGTAACTCTGGACTCCAAGAACAAACCCACCTAGATGATGTAGACGGCTGAGAGTATAATGACGTGGAGAAGACATTCACACGGGTCAAAGAAAAAGAAGCAGTGGTGCATGTCTAAATTCCCTCTTCAATACATTCGAAAACGAACTCGAATTTTATAGACTGTTTCCCTCGAGAGTAAAATAACAGAGAATTTGACAAATGAGCCGGACCGTGATACAGTCAGTCTAAACGCGTGTCACGTGCTCTATCTCCAAACCGTGCGTCATTCCTCAAGAGTGGGTCCGCGGCGGTTGAACGTGGCTTCAAGGAGCTCTCTCATCATCGCCTGCTACCATTTGAGCCGAAACGATCATCGACCACCTCGATCCTTCTCGCTCGTCGCCATCTCATAAAAGGAAAGATGGACGTGTAGAGACGTTTACCGACGAGTCTTTTGTGCTTCAGCGAACAAAAACATTCAATCTCCTCCGATGCCGAAGATGCGGCTAGGCTGGTACGCCGGGGTAAGCAGCTAGCTAGCTCTATCTTGGGGAATATCAACGGGACATTCGGAGAGTGTCATGTTGCGACCGGGAAATCTACACACGGAAAAGAAATGAACGAGGGCGATTACTGACAGAATGCGCATATCAGGTCTCCACGGCCCTCGCGGGATCCGTGGTACTCTCGGCCTTTCACCAGAGACCCAACTTTTACTCGGCCATGGTCTATCTATCACAGAGCAACTTTTGCCTACTGGTGAGTTTGCCCACACAGAAGAGGGAGAAGAGGGAATGATATACAATACTGACGCGCTGGTACAAGGTCCTGGTCAACTTCACACTGTTCCTGTATAGCAGCTTCCTGTACGGCCTCACGCGACTATGCTTCGGGCACCTCCGGGCCATCGAGGTCGAGCAGCTGACGGAGCGGGCGTGGTTCGCCATCACGGAGACGTGCCTGGCCATGACGATATTCCGCGAGGAGATTGGCGCCTGGTTCCTCATCATGTTCACGGCCCTGGTGAGCGGCAAGATCTGGGGCTGGATCGCCGACGGCCGCGTCGACATACTCGAGCAGCAGCCGCCGGCCAACCCGCGCCTCTTCCACCTCCGACTCAGCTTCTCCGTCCTCTTCAGCGTCGCCTACGACATCTTCATCCTCCGGTACGCCGTCAACACCGTCATCCAGCAGGCCCGCCCCAACATGATGGTCATGTTCCTCTTCGAGTTCGCCGTCCTGTCCACCGCCTCGGCCCGCACCGCCCTGCGCTACCTCCTCTCCGTCACCGAGCAGAGCATCGTCCGCTCCCAGACAGACTCCCGCCTCGCCGAGAGGAGGCGCGAGGTCAGGGCCCAGAGGGAGTCCATCCTCCGACAGAGGGAGCAGGCTGCCGCTGCCGGGGAGGAGATCCCCGCAGCCGCCGCGCAGGAGCCCCTCCCCGATGAGGATGACATTGACGAGATGGACATTGAGGTGCCCGGCTGGGCTGCCAAGGGCGAATGGGTCCTGTGGCTCGATCTCTTTACTGGTAAATACCTATCGCGGCAGTTCCTCCCACTCTTGGCCGATCCAACTGACTCTTTCTTGTTGCAGATATGATCAAACTAGCCATCTACAGCGCATTCTTCTTCATGCTCCTCATCTTCTACGGCCTGCCCATCCACATCATCAGGGACCTGTTCATGACGTCGCGCGACTTCCTCAAGAGGCTGAACGCCCTCTTGCGCTACCGCCGCGCCATCCAGGAGATGAACCAGTACCCCGACGCCACGGCCGAAGAGCTGGCCGAGGAGAACACGTGCATCATCTGCCGCGAGGAGATGCACCCCTGGGACCCCGTCGCCAACCCGGGTGCCGTCGACCGCGTCCGTCCAAAGAAGCTCCCTTGCGGACACACGCTTCACCTCGGCTGCCTCAAGAGCTGGCTGGAGAGGCAGCAGGTCTGCCCCACGTGTCGAAGCCCCGTCGCCTCCTCGGAGCGCAACCGTCCACCCCCCGCCGGCAACCGTCGTCTCGGCCTCCGCATACAGCTCGGTGGTCCAGCACAGGTCCCGCCGCAAGGGCAGCCGCAGCAGCAGCAGCAGCAGCAGCCGGGCCCTGCCGACCGTCATCTCCAGAACGCCGGCGTACAGAACCAGAACCCGCAACAGGGTCACGCTCCGCAGCAGGGGCAGCAGCAGCAGCCCGCCGCACCCGGCGACCGCCCCCGCATCTTCAACCTCGGCCCTCTGCGGCTGGGATTCGGTGCCAACGGCGCTCAGGTGCGCGAGCTAGCCCGCCAGTTCGGCATGCAGCAGCCCGCGGCCGCGGCAGCCAATGCCGCTGGCGTCCATCCCCAGGCAGGCACAGTACCCCCCACACCTCAGCCGGGTACCACAGGTGACAACCTGCAGACGGCGGCATCTCTCCTCCACCAGGCGGAGCAAGCGCTCCAGAGCGAGATGCAGTCCCTCAGCCTGCGCCAGCACGAGCTCCAGACCAGCCAGCTCCTCATGGCGGAGATACAACGACTACGTCAGCGCCAGCAGCAGCAGCACGACCAACCCATCCCCCATCATCCCCAGGCCCCCAACCTGACGACGCCCCTGATCCCCCCCAACGCGGCGACTTTCCCCCACGCTCCGTTTGGCACGACTCAGTTCCCCGGATTCCCCGCGGGGTTCCCCGGCGCAGCGCCCGCCCGCACGAGCAGCCCCTTCCTCGGCCGCCACGGCACGTCGCCGTACACCACGTCCATCCCCGCCGGGAGCGCCGATCTGCCAGAGGGCGTGGTCCTCCCCCCAGGCTGGTCACTCATGCCACTCCAGCGTCTGGATAATGTCCTCCGACAGCCCTCGCCCCAGCCAACGCACACCAACATATTCGCACCTTCTTCACCTGCACCCCCTCCCGCGGCAGCTTCCGTTCCTACGCCTACACAGCAGCAGCAACCTTCTTCTTCTGCCACTGCAGTACCAACTACCAGTACAAGTGAGCAGCAGGACGCCACCGGTGCAGGAAGACCTAGAGCTGCCGAGATGACAACAACAACGAATGGTGCTGTCTCCCCGCAACGCCCCACGGCTCGGGCTGAGCCAACGCCAGTGGTGAGTCCTAGTCCCGTGGCGCCGAACTGGGGTGGCTCATCGCAGTTGTTTGGCTCGGCGAGCAGTGCTGGTCGATTGGACCCGGGCGATGCCGCTTCGCAGGGCGAGTCGGCTGGTTCGGTGAGTGGGAGTACCACGGCTGCTACTACCAAGGCTAGAGCTGCTACTGTGGAAGATGGGTCGGATGAGGATGATGACGCGTCAGAAGATGAGGAGGAGGAGGAGGATGATGACTGAGTATTGGTGGTTGTCTATGAGAATTGTCCATGTTTCATTATAGCGAATTGAGTTCTTTTTCATTCTTTACTTATTTTTACGCGTTTTATATGTCTTTACTTCACATGTCTATTTCTCCCAACACCTTTTTGATCGAGGTCATAGGCCAAAGTACTGGGACGTTATCATTGCCTTTTCTCCAACCCTTTCTCATTTCCTCTCGTCATCATATTAGCTTTTGATATTAAACTGTCGTGGTCCTGGTCACCACTACTAGATAGTGTTAAGGGTTGACCAAGATGAGCGAACACTACTCGTTAGTACATGTAGTACGGGTAGTAGTAAGTATAGGTAGCCTGGGGTGCGCTGGTGCATGCTACGGAGTGATACTAGTGCTATAAACATACCCTTATAGTTGAAAATACGTCTCCAATCCCTCAACAATTCAAAGCCTGCCCGGCTAGCTCAATCGGTAGAGCGTGAGACTCTTATTCACGCTTTCACCAGCTGAATCAAGTAGAATCCACACATCTCAAGGTTGCGGGTTCGACCCCCGCGTTGGGCTTTTCCTATAACAACATTCGATTGATTTCTTTTTTGCTTTTTTGAACTACAAGCATTCTTTTTTTCTTCGTCTCTTCTACTTTGTATTCATTTCCTCCTTCTTCATTCATTATGTCTTATTTCATTTCATTCTTCTAGTCGTTTCTTTCACTTCTTCTCTGACACTCCATTCATTCATTCATCCTGTAAACTACCTATCTGTATACTTCATTTCTTCATCCTTTATTGAGTGAGGCCAGTTATAAGCAAACTACAACAGCACTACAATCACTATACTCAACACTGATCCAAAGACATATATACACAAAATGGAAAGCCACACCACTCACATCAAACATCATACATCAGTTAAACCCATATTTGGTCGTAGCCATACGCCTCCAAGCCATCAAATGCCCAGAACCCTTGGCACGTCTCCATGTCGGTCTGACCATAAAGATGGGCATACCCAAGACCTCGTCTACCCCTCGCCTCTCGAGGGCCGATCTCTTCTCAGACGGGTGCATGGCCCCCATATCTGGTCGATCGACAAAGAACAACTGGCCCATCTGCCCTTGTTCGTGGTGGGCTTCATCATTGCCCCTCAGGTTCTCAAAGAGAAGGTACGTCATGCCCGCCGTGGGGCTGGTGCAGTAGTCTAGGATGGTGGAGCGGAACCCCTTGCCCTGGACGATGACGACGCTCGACAGCGACAGCTCGCGCACCCGCGTCTCCCTGATGAGTCGTGCCAGGTCGGCTTCGCGGACGGACAGGCCCGATAGACGGCACCTCCTCAGGGTCATCGGTGGTTTCGACGGGTCTTCCATGTCCTGCACGACGGACTCGAGAATCTTCTCCGAGTTCAGGGAACCTCGGTGTGAGCCCACCGAAAGCCCACCGGTCCAGAGGTGGTGCAGATCCAGGTCGCGCAGACTCTCCCTGCACACGGAAAGGATGTTCGCCACGCCGGTGAACTCAACCTCGTCCAGGGCAACCTGGTCCAGCTCGTCAGACGTCCAGGGAATATAATCCCATCCATCAAGGTCATCCCCAATCTCCCCGCCATCATCATCCTCGTAGCGAGATTCCCTCCAATCCTGAGCACACATGGGCATACAGATACTCATGGAGAGGGAGGTGAGCCCGCCCAAAGCCTCTATGAGACCCGCATCCGTCCAGTCTATCCTGTTGAGCTGCCTCCGCGGCACACTGCACTGGTGCATGTCATCCTGGTTGAAGACGTTGAGCCGTCTGACGCGCAACCTGCTCGCTGCCAGGGCCTGCATAACCGTGTAGAAGGTGTAGATGGCGCACTGCCAGACGGGCTTTGGTATGGGACTCGGTCTGACGCCCACGAAGTCTGAGTCCCCCCTGCCCATGGCCCTCACGGGTATCACCCTCTGGCCGCCATTCTCCGCGCTCCGAATCACGTTTACGCGCAGCGTCAGCGCCTCGAGAGGTTGGTGACGGTTTCGTGCCAACTCGTCAAATAGACGGGTGAGCAGCTTCAGCTCTTTTCCCCATGGCTGCCCCTCACGTGGATGTCTGAGCTCGTCCTCCTTGGCGATACCGGTGATGGAAATGTCCCCCACGACCGTCGTCAACCCCGCATCGCGCACGTCCTTGGTCCACCGAGTCAGCGACGCGGGCGTCAGATCCACGTTTTTCGTCGTCAGACGTATGTGGTTCAGGTAGCCCGGCGCTGTCCACAGCTTAGCGGATAGGCTCCTGCTCGTGAGGCGCAGGTTGCGTGCGTCTGCCGCGCTGGGGAGGAAGTCGACTATGACGTGGATGATGTCGACTGGGCATGTCTCGAGGGGGAATGGTGTCTGGTTGGGTCGTTCTCCTTTCTTTGCTTGCATGTTTTTCTCTTGCTCTCTCTTCTCTAGTTCTTTTATTTGCAATCTTTTGGATTTTCTTGTTGGTCCCTCCATCTTCGGAACCGGGTGGTTGTTCTTGTCGTCGTTGTTGCCGTTATACCGTCTTTGTCTTTGTTGTCGTTGTGGTTTCCAGTATCGTTATGAACGTGAGTCTGTTTGTCTCTTCAATTCAGACTCGGTTTCGAGTAGGTTGTCGTCGCTAGTAGGTTTAAATAAAAGGAAAAGGAAAGTGCAGAATTGTCAAAATGAGGGGAAACTCATCTCCAAATAACCCCATGCACTAACAGCCGAGGCATTCACGTCACGAGGTACTCAGGGATGCGTGTGAGTGAGTACAGCTATGTTGGTTGCATGTTGGGTCAAGATCCAAGATATATGTGGCGTCTGGTTGAGTAGGGAGGTAGGAGGTAAACCTGCACGTCATACCCTGTCGCGTGTCCCTGCCCTGTGCTTACGCCGGTGACTCAAATAGGCAAGTGCCAGTGATGAGGTTGATGACAGTGGCAACGATAAAGTGGTGTATATATATATAAACGAAATGCCAGGATACAGTAGTTTATATAAACTGATATGAGAACGCTTATAACTTATAACTCGTATACCTGCACTTACTCCATTGAAGAAGCTTCAATCCTAGTTTCGACAGAAACAGATTCGCGGCTATGCTCGATAACACAAAACATCTCATTAGAAAGCCCAGAAAAAAAGACGGAGAAAAGAAAAACAAATAATCAAACTAAAAAGAAACATAAAGACGAAAACAACTAAAAAGAATAACAAGAAACAATGGGATAAAGAAACAAAGTCGACAGGAATGAAAAGCCAGAAATGGAGAGAGAAACACGACCCCATAGACGGCCGCCTACTCCATCGCGGACTCGAGTAACCTCCCCTTTACACCGGGAGAAGCCACCAGCTCACCGGACTCCTCCCCCCTAACCGTAGTGGTAACCGACTCCTCCTCCCCCTCCTCTCTGCTCTCCTCTGCAGACGTAGAGCCAAACTGTACAGTCTTTCTCGGCGTAACATCATCCGCGGCACCATCGCCGGCACCAGCACCAGCATCTGCAGCAGGCGAAGCAGCAGTGGTAGAGGACATGGAAGGCGAGAATGGTGTCTCTTCCGTTGCCCCTGCTGCTGTTGTCGTTGTTGGTCCCGCAGTAGAGCCACCGACAGGAGGAGACCGTAGTGCTATTCGAGAAATATACGTCGGCGACTTGGCATCCTCAGACCCAAAGGGCATATCACGGTTGGGAATCACCCCTCCACCTTGGACTGCTTCCCCTCCTTCTTGAGCAGCTGCAGAGTCACCACTCAACTTTCGAAGAATGTGCTCATGCTGCTGCTTGGCGAGCTTCTGGAGCTGCAGCTCTGGGTCCTTTTGTGACACATGTGCCTCGTTAGTTTGGGGGCACAAGCAGTCTGCGGGTGTCCACCGCCTCCCATGCACACATACCCAGTCGGACTGGTTTGGGACTCCCTCGGCCGGTGGAAGGACCACCATTCCAGAACCGTTGCCACTCTGTCCTTGTCCCTGTCTCTGACCCTGCCCACTTGAGCTGGCCTGCTCACCACCACCACTGCCACCCCCATCGTCACCTTTGTCATCATCTTGACCCCAAAAGTATGACCGACCAATGGGGGCTGGGGTGACGGGTAGACTTGGGCGCTCGGCCTCGGTGGGGAAGTCGGTCAACTTGAAGCCTCCTGTCCGTCGTCGCTGGGGGCCTGAGGCACCGGACGGGGAGGCCACTTCCTGTTGAGGGGAAGAGACATCCGCCACATTGGGCCCCAGGCTTCTCACACGACGATGCTTCTGTAGGCTGTCGACGTAGCGGCCAATCTGAGGGACTTGATCCCACGCGTTGTTGAGCTGGAATGATGTCCAGGGTCCAACAGAGGGCTCTGCAAACTTGGGCGTTTCTCTTGTCGGCGTAGCTGGCGCCTCGTCAACCTGGTCTGGAGGCGCAACGTGCTCTGCAACAAATCCAACTTTTAGCGGATAGGATCAGGGGTACAATGTCACAATGTTATACTCACCCTGCTCGGGGGCCTCCTCATTCTGTTCTGGGGCAGGGGGGGACGGCTCGTCTTGTTCGAAAAACGTGCGTGAGGGGGGTGGTCGTCGGTTCTCCCACGGAAACATGGGCTTGGGTGGTTCGGCAGGCGTGGTGGGCTCCTTTGGAACCTCGTACCACATATCCTTGGGCGGACTGGGATACCTTGGCGGGGCGACAAAGGGCGCAACATCCCGAGACATTGGATAATGCGCAGATGGAAGGTTGATTGCCTCGGGTTTCGAATCGGCCGGCGGAGGTTGCCTTGGAAAGTGTATTAGCAACGAATTGACTTGAGTGGTGGACATTAAACGAATCCTTTGACCAACCGTTGCGCATCCCAAGTCTCCTCCAAGATAATTGGTGCCGGAGGAGGGGGTTCAGTGTAATGTTCAATGTGATGTTCCGTATGCTGTCCGGTATGAGTATGTTCAGTATGAATATGTTGAGGGGGTGGTGTTGACGAGTCCGAGGGCCCGGATGTGTGTTCTTCAGGCCCGGGCCTGTCAGGCCTGGCAATGCCATGCTCCGCGGCGAACAAGGCCTCTTGCTGGTTAGAAACAGAGGAGCCCGTTTCCTGCAGGGGAGCAGTGCCCATAGCAAGCGCACTAGAATGGTGACGTTGGCGGTGCTCATGGGTAGTGGCAGGTTCCTGATGAGGTCGCGGTACTGTGGCGGGGGATTCCTGTACATAGTCTGTTAGCCGGTGCTGGGTTACGAGATGAATCGTTCATTCTCGATATGGCGGGGCGTACCTTTCGATAATGCCTATCATACACAGCCCACCACCTCCCAACCATCTCATCAAAGGGTGAGTTTCCATGAGGCGCATTCCTCCCAGCAAACCAAGGCTTGTTGGATCCAATGAAATGAACCATGTTGATGCTAGACTGAAAGTGACGGTAGGCGGGTATATACTGGTAGTGGGCCGAGGGAGTGACGTTGTAAGTAAAGCTAATGCGGCGGTGGTCGTTGCGGAAATGCATATTGAGGAGGCCCTGATCGGCGCCGTCAAAGGAGATGCCCCTTTCAGCCATGGCCATCATGGCGTAATAGTCGCCCATGTTGGGGGTGAGGACCATGACGCCCGTGTTGAACAGGTCGGGCCATCCGATGTCGGGTGCGGCAGCAAAGGGGTCCTCGATGGCGAAGAGCTCATCGGGGGCACGATAAGCGACGATGTCGGCGTCAATGTAGACAATTTTGGAGAACTGAAGCTGTTTCCACAGATTGATCTTTGTGAAAGCTGAGTGGAGGTCGGCGCGGTTCATGAGATGCAGGTTTGCGGGGTGGGCGTTTTGTATCCTCGGGACAGGGATGACATGATCGTAGACGGTCTTGAATATCCATGTCAGTATACATACTTACTAGGTAATTGGGTATGATAAGCAAGGCAATTGGAGCAAGAAATGTACCTGGAGCTGGGTTACCGAAGCAGCCGAGACGGTATCGAGCGTGACCAAGACGGCCAGCTCTTTCGTGGTGTGTGCATCGCGCAGAGAGTGAGCGAGAACAAGAGCGCCTGGGGTTGGATCAAGTCAGATGGGAAAGCGCTCTTAAGCATGCGGAGTCGGGAATAATACCAGGAAGATACGAATCGCTCAATAGAAGCTGCAGAAGTGGTCAGAGAAGAGACGATTCAATTGAACGGGGACAGAGGAACTGTTTACCGTCGCGTAGACGTGGGGGGAACCCGTCGTCATTGCGGCCGTTGAGAAGTAGCGCGTTGCATACTCGGGAGAATGGAAGCCGAAAGCTGTTCTAGGACCAGCCTAGAAAGGAGAGTCGCGGTCGTGAAAAAAAAAGGAAGGAATACTACAAGATGACAACAAAGGATGTGTGTTTGTGTGTGTGTAAGGGAGAGAGAAAGATAGAGAGGAAATGTCGTCGGAGCGAGAAAGAAGGGGAGGAGGCAAAGACGGCAAGAGAGGAGGAGGAGGCAATAAACAGCTGACTACGACGCGAGTTGCCATACACAGTACGAAAGCGGAATACAGCTTGTAGTACTGCATCATGGCAGGGGGAGTAAGGTATCATTCTTTTTTGTCTATTTCTACCTGATCTGCTCTTCATCATATTACTAGTATGCAGCATCGACAATTATCTTTAGCCCGATGAATATCATATTGACGATTATAAAATTATTATTTGCTTTTGCTAAGCTTTGGCATTGCCATGTACATGGAGACAAAACAGAGCAGAGCTATTGTCTCAAAGCTCCCCCAAAAGCTCTCGTAACACGACGTCATCACAAAACAATTAAACAAGGCACAACGTCGCGTCACACACACTCTTTCCTCCTCTTCTCGCTTCCCCAGATTTCCTCTCATCTCCTCTTATTTTCTGACCCTTTTCGCCCCATTTTCGCCCCCTCGCGATCGACAATTGCTCACGGGGACAAGCATGCTTTGATGCAGCCTGCAGGTCTGATGGTCTGTGGCTAGCCTGTTGGTCAGCCGGATTGATTGGAGAGGCGGGAAACCTTGGAACCCCGCACCGGAAATGGAGACTCTCCAGTTCTGGAGTCGGATATCTCCACTGGGGACTGGGACTGGGACCCCTTCGGATCCTTGACGAACCCCATACTTGTCGCCACCCTTGCAAGGCATGGGATCGTCGTCATTGTTTTTCATCCGAGAATCACGTATAAACGGGGTTTGGTTTACAATAGGACTTGTTTCAATTAACGTAGCAATTGCAGCGATAGTACTGATCGAACCCCGAATAACCAACACTACAAATCCTTCTTAAAAGCATGCTCAGGCTTATGCGTAGTCTCATAATCGATATGAACATAGGCACGCTCAATATCCGGCAGACTCTCCAGCTTGAACTGCAGGGCCTCGGCGACATCGTGGGCCTCGATGAGTGAACCCTCGGGATCCATGACAATGTCCACCTCGGCAATGAGCCTAGGGCCAGAGTGGTAGACGCGCACCGTGTCGATGCCCAGTATGGCATCCGAGTGGGTGAGGCAGACGTACGTGATGAGTTGCTGGTTCTCGACGGGGGCGGCGACGCCCACGAGTAGGAGGAACTCGCCAAAGGCGGTGCGCAGCCAGATGACGGAGATGAGGACAGACAGGATGATGGCGCCCATGGGATCGATCCACCATACGAGCTTGGCACCGCCGACCGAGGTGAGCACACCAAAGCCATTGATGAAGAGGTCGTTCCGGTGGTCCTGCCACAGGATGTTGACGTGGCTGTACTTGTCCTTGAGGGCCCAGCAGTACAGGAAGAGGGCGAACTTGGTGCCGAAGGCGACGCACACGGCGATGACGGATGGCAGGTGGAAGTCCTTTGCCTCGTCTGCCTGCGCCAGCTCCTGCGCCGCAAAGGCGATGATGATGAGCGACACCGCCGTCATCAGGAAGCAGAAGACGATGTTGCCCACCGTCTCCAGACGCGCCTTGCCCGCCGGGAACCGCCGGGGGTCCACGCGCGCTATCGCCCGGTTCGACAGTATCAGCGTCACGTTGCTCAACGGGTCGAAGATGGCGTCTGCCATGGTCGTGAACAGTGACAGAGATCCCGACGAGATGGCCGCGTACAGCTGCAGAGCCGTCAGGAAGATGTTGGCCGCCAGGGACCCCCACACCGCAATCCGCACTTTCATCTCGTCATCTCCTGCCTCCTGGGCCGCTTCGGCACGGTGCTCCTCGACTGACTTGAGCATCCGTTCTATCATGGCATTTTGGTTCTCGTAGAAACCCTGTATCTTGCGTCGCGACACCAAAGGGCTCTTCTTTGTTGATGAATCCTGTTGCTGTTGCTGCTGCTGTTTGCGGGATGACGACAATACTGATGGTAGAGCATCCCTCTTGCGTGAAGTGTTGGCTTTCAGCTGCGCAATGTCCGACTCCGTCTTGTATGCCAGTGATAGACCGTAAGGGTCATTCTCCAGGCTGACGTGGGGGAAGCGAGATTGTCTCCCCGCCGTCACCTGGCTCTCCACATCCGTGGCCGCCGGGTTGGAGTGGTGTCTTGCTATGGCGACGCCGACATCTTGCTGCTGGTGCTGCTGGTGATCCTCGCCGATGCGGTGGTGCTCGACGCTGGTGCTATGAGAGACGAACTCCGCTGGCGAGTGTGTTGAGCTGTTGCGACCACCCCGGTCCATGTGCTGTAGATTGTACACGTTGGGATGGTGCGTTATGGTGTTGGAGCCATCTGGAGTCATGGTGTCGGGCAGTGGGAGGTTTCCCCTATCCTGTGTATTATTTGTTTGTTGATGGATTCACTCTCTCTTGTTACATGTAGAAAGAGAGATAAAATGAAAAGATGGGGAAAAAAAGAGAAAGAAAGAGGGGTGAGGGGGGAGGGAGCACGAGTTGTGTGTTGTCAGCGGTGTGTAAGCTCTCCCATCGCCTCCCAAGCTTTGATGGCGTCCAGCCAACCCAATGTCAGGGTCAATCACTTTTTTTTTTCCTCTTCCCTTTCTTTTCCAGGGAGGCAGCCGAGCACGCGACTGATCCGAGTGGGCGAGACAATCAATCATACATACCCTTGGCAGTCTACATGATTGATTTGCAAGTTGGTTGTATCATTTATCTCATCCTCTTATCCAGTCACATCAACGTCATCAATGCATCTACACGCTATTACCGCTAGCTACATGTATTAATACCGAGTATAACACCGTACTTATACCTTGAAAGACAGACCAAACAGGATATTATCTAGACTCTACAATATCAAATATGATGCGTACACGTAGTACAAAAGAATGGAACACCCCAACACCCAACATCTTGTTTAAAAGGCCCAGGAGAAACATATTATGGGGACCTAGACCCAGACCCTGTAAGGAGCACGCGCCCTCCTCTCTGTTTGTCTCCCACATTTCCCATCCCGTTACGTCCGTAAATGCCTATATTCAATCAAGGTGGTGTATTAATATACGGGTTTGTGTGTGTGTCCAATCCAATCCTCCATGATTTGAAATTGATCATATCTCATCCCACCAATAATCGACTAGCAATCAGCACGTGTGCATAGTATTAGGGATACTATTACTACTACGGAGGTCGCTATTAAAAGTTGTTGCTAACCCCCCTGTAAATAACAACGCTTCGGAAAAGGAAAGAAACCCTTAATAGAGTAATTCGTACGGTAGAAATTATATCTCTAATAATAGTAAGACAGGACGTGATAGTAACCTTATAGCAGACTACAGCGGTCTTGAGGTAGGCTATAGCGGCCCTTGTACTCCTTTCAAAAGAGGTAAAAAGGGGGGTAGGAAGGTAATAGATACCTAAGCTAGAGCAATTATATCTAGTAAGTAGGTATGAATTCTCTCTTGGTTACAGGGGGTCTAACAGGGGGGTTAGCAACAACTTTTGATAGCGACCTCCGTAGTATTGCTATCTGTGAATTCAACTTGTCTTCCACGATACGAGTACGTACAAGTTACACATTGCCAAAGATACGGAGTCCATGTCTCTGCATCACCCTCTTCCTCCCCTATCACATAAAATGGTCAAAATGTACGAGTAAGGTACGAGTAGCGTTGATAAAAGGCCATCATGGATATCTGACGTGGGGGCATTTTACTTGCCATCTTGCCATCGTTGCATGCATATGTGGAGGCGAATTGACCTTTTACAGATACTAGATCAAGGATATACTGCTACTACTATAACAAGAATAACTAGTAAGTAATACATGCAGTAAAAAGAGAAGAATTAAAATAAAAGAGGGAGGGAAAAAAGGAACGGGAGGAATACAGTACCGGTAGACATGTGCTATTCTGCATATAACCCCGAAGTACTAATACCTAGCATGATCCCCCACCCCTCTACACATCATCCTCAACGAGCACGACAATTTCGAGACCACACGGCAACAGATCAAGAACAGACACACCGGAAACAAACACAGCGCACACTCAGTGGATAGTTCGTAGGATTCATACAGCTCCGAGATATCGCTCGCTAGCAAACATGCTCAAAAGAATGGACAGGGAGAAGAGGAAAAGAAGCCAGAGGAAGACCTAGGGAAAAGCCTAGGACGTATAGACAAGACGCCAACACAAGTCCACCAACCCGCCAACACTTCAAAGCTTGGCCTCGACCTTGTCACTGCGCTCCAGGATCCACGCCACCAAATCAGCCGTATACTCGGCCTTGCAAAAGTCCGTGTGAAGCTGGTGGTATCCCCCCTCGTAGCTCTTGGTGACCCTGTCCCCGACCTTGGTCTGCTGGTCCACCCAACGCACCGCGGCATCGTAGCTGCACGTAAGATCGCTAGTGCCGTGTTGCAGGAGGAGGCTCTGCACGTTGCTGCCGACCTGGACGGTACCCGAGGCGAGCATGTTCGTGCGGTCGAGCATGGACGCGAGGCCCTCGAGGGTGCCTGTATTGTGGCAGAGGGGGTCGTTGCGTATGGCCTCGACGGCCGCCGGATCGCGCGTTATGTTCTCCGGCGGAATCACATTCTTCATCTGGCGGCGCGGAAACACCCGCCCGGCCAGGCGGCCAAAAAAGACCTTGAGCACGCTCGGCTCCGCGTCGGGCGTGAAGCCGATAAAAGGGCACTCGAGGGCCCAGCCACGCACCTGGCTGACGAGGTCTGTGTAGCGCGCATCCCCCATGAGCGTGCACACCTCGCCGCCGCCCATCGAGTGGCCCATGACGAAGAGGGGCGCCTTGACTGGCTCGGCCGTCAGTTTGTCCTGCACAAAGGCGGCAATGTCGGCCAGCACCCGGTCTGTGTTGCCCGTGAGCCCGTACTCGGACGGCCCCCGGGCTGATCGGCCCCACCCGCGCTGGTCCCAACTGAAGACCTTGATGCCCCGCGCTGCTAGGAGCGGCATGAAGTCGTTGTAGGTGTTGATGTGCTCGCTGTATCCGTGCACAAGGATGAGCTTGGCCTTGACGGGACCAGTAGGCTAAGAGGCGGGTAAGTCAGCCAGTCAATCAAAGTCAACTTATCACCCTGTCTTCTTTCTTTTCTTTCTTTCCGTCCTTTTCCATCAACCATTGCCTCATTCTTACCGTCCAGGTTTTCGAGTACAGCTTGACGCCGTCGACTTCAAACTGGCTCTCACTATCGGTCGACATGATGTATATATTATATTTATATTTGCGTGGATGAAAGCGAAGGAAATAGAGAGAAAAAGGTGGGTGCCGAGGTTTGTTGATGATTTTACTTTAGGAAGTTGAGCGACTGTTGAAGAAGGATGAGAATGAGAGGAAAGAATCGAGGGAAAGCAATCTGTCGTCGTTAGATACCGTAGGCAGTAGTAAAAACGTGACTGCTTACGAATTGGCACGGAAGAAGAGTTGGAAGGAAGGAGCTGATGACCCCGTTGATGCCGAAATAGTCGTACAGACTGTCATCTACTAACGAACACGAGATGTAGCAGCAGTGAGTGAATTGGCGGGAGTTGGAGCACTCCGGAGAATATTACGTTGCAGGTGGTTGGTTTTCTTACAGTACTATGAGTGCTAGTAGTAGTAGCATGTGACAAAGGCCGAGCAAGTGGGACTCGGGGTTCATTAATGCCGTACTGTAGCTCGATTCTCATGTGGAGGTGTTCAACGGCTTTTATGTGGTGCTACTACTGCCCATACCACTTCCAATCCATTGATAAACAAAAATGTATTGAGAGTAGAACATGGTAAATATATAAACAAAAAGGCATCGTGCTTCCCCTATACTCGTACTCCTTTTTTTGTCCTATGCTCCATCATTCGAGAGTGGAGAGCTGCCATATCAACACAGGGTTTTCTTTTTTTCCCACATGGCCTTGAATACCAGCCAGACAAACGAAAAAAAATACAATATAAAAACCACTGTGTCTTTCTCTGTTTGACAAAAAAGAAGCATGCATAAAATATAATAATAATAGTGATGAGAAAACGGGGATGCCTTGAATTACGGCTTGGATTGGTCATCCTTGTTCTTCTTCTCTTCAGCCTCAGCCTCCTTCTCGCCTTTCTCGGTTTCCTGCTCTAGCTCCTCGTCCGCATCGCGAGTCTCGAGGTCCTGCTCCAGCTCCTCAGCCTCAGTGATGTGAGCGTGAGCCTCGCTGGGCCTCTTGTCAGACGTCACGTCGCCGCCGCTCATCTGCCACTCCATGAGCCTGCTAAAGGCGCTCTCGGTGTCGGCCGCGAGTTCATTGTAGCTGCCAATCTCGGCTACCTTGCCGTCATTGTTGAGTACGATGATCTTGTCCGAGCGCTTGATAGTCGAGAGGCGGTGGGCAATCGAGATGGTGGTGTTGTGGCCGTGAAGGAGCTTGGTAAGCGCCTCGTTGACGAGCGTCTCGGACTCGGCATCCAGGGCCGACGTGGCCTCATCCAGGATCAGAATATCCGGGTTCTTGAGCAGGGCACGCGCAATGGCGATGCGCTGCTTTTGTCCACCGGACAGCTGCGAGCCGCGCGCACCGACCTGCGTCTCTAGGCCGTCGGGAAGGTCGCTGATAAAGTTGCAGTTGGCACGGCGGGCCGCAGAGACGATTTCCGCGCGCGATGCCTCGGGAAGTCCGTAGCTAATGTTCTCGGCAATCGTGCCGGAGAAGAGAACGGGCTCCTGGGACACCATGCCGATGCGCCGACGGAGCGACTTCACGTTCATGGTCGAAATGTCCACGCCGTTGATGCTGATGGAACCCGCAGTCGGGTTGTAGAATCGTAGAAGAAGCGATGCGACCGTTGATTTTCCGCCACCAGAGGGACCCACGACGCACACGTTGCTGCCAGAGGGAATCTCAAAATCAAGACCGTTGAAGATCTTGACAGCCGGTCGGGTCGGGTATGCGAATGTCACATCAGAGAACTTGATGGGACCCTGAGCTGACTTGACGGGCACGCCAATGGTCTGGTGGATTCCGGGCTTGCGGTCCTGCAGCTCAAACAGCCGGCTTGCCGCACCAACGCCCTTCATCAGTTCCGAGTAGAAACCGGACACACCAAACAGACTGGACCCGGCAAAGGCCGTGTACATCATAAACGACGTCAGATCTCCCAGTGACATGCTGCCGGACCGGACGAAGCTGCCTCCGACGACGAGCATGGATAGGACTGTCATGTTACCGGCCCAGCCCGTCGAGGCGAAAAAGGTGGCGGCAATGAGCGACTCCTTCTTTCCAAGGGCGAAAATGCGGCGGATCTGCTTGTTGTATCGGCCCACTTCCTGCACTTCACCGACAAAGGCCTGACTAGTCTTAATGTTACCCAGGCGCTCCTCAGCAATCTTGGTCAGAGTACCCAGGTTCTTCTGAATCGACCTGCTGACATTTCGGATGGCTCGACCGTAGAAGAAGGCGCCGACGGCGATGGGCGGGAACATGAGGAACAGAAGTCCAGTAAGCTGCGGGCTGGTCCACACCATGATGGCGAAGCCGGCACCACCGCTGAACAGAGCCCGGAGACCATCGCTCAGGTTCTGTGTCACTGACTTGCCCACAATGACCGTGTCGGAGCTCAGACGGGAGATTAGGTCACCCACGCGGTTGGCGTCAAAGAACTCGGCGTCCTGCACGTACGTGCGGCGGTACAGCTGCGAGCGGAGTCGCGCAACGACGCGCTCACCCACAATGCGCAGCAGGATCACACGGCCAAAGTTAGCCATGGCTCCCACCGTCAGGATCGTGCCCAGTCCTACGAAGAACTGGTTGAGCGTCAGGCCAAACAGCCGAATGTCTTCGATGTCGCCCTTGGTAGAGATATCCAGTATCCGTCCGACCGAGAAGGGGATCGACATGGTCACACTCGACGAGATGACCAGGAACACAAACGCCAGGCCCAGCCAGCGAATCTCTGGCTTGGCCACTTGAAGTAGGCGCCAGATCTCGCTCGACCCCGAGCTTCCGGGACCCTTGCCCTCCTTCGAAAGCTTGGCGCTGAGGTTGACCTGCGCCGCGCGGGCAGCCTTTTCACTCTTTTCAAAGTCACCCGGCGCCTCGTCCTTTTGTTCTTGTTGTTCAGGTGTTGTTGTAGTTGTTGTTTTGGAAGCCTCTTCCTTAGTCGTCTTGACTGCCTCACCGAGGCGCGGACCGACAGAAAACGCGCGGGAAGCAGTGGGCAGACGAGAAGCACTCTTCAGGGGAGACCATGTTGCCGTCGGCTTGTCGCTCCTGGTGCCTCGGTAGGCAATCCTTGAGAGGGAAAATGTCGGCAGCGGAGATGACGACGGCGCATTGTGGAGAGTTCGAATCGATAGGGGAAGACGGCTTTCGCCCTTGGAGATGTTGGGCAGGGTCCTGCCGGTCAAGGCTGGCATGGACCACGGCGCCGATGCCGTCGTGACATCAGCCACTCGCGGCAGCAGCGCTCTTCGCACCGGACCCGACAACATGACGCACACGGTCTCTCGCTTCGTCGAAGAGACGAGAGGGGAGGGAGGGGGGAGGAGGGTGGGAGGAGCGGAAGAGCGCAGAGAGAGCGCTCAGCTGCGCATTGTCGATGGAAAAGAGAGAGGTCAAGCCGAATGGTAAATTTGCCCGGATGAGGGGGCGATGTTTTTCTGGTGCGTTCTCTCAATGATGAAATGGGTCCGAAGTCGAAGGTTAGGATTGCGAATGGCGTGGAAAATTTGGGTGGAGCTTGAATGGAGAGGACTTTCCTGTCTCCGTCTCCCCCATGTATTGCCCCTTCCTAATCCAATTCCCTCGCTGCTCGGCCGCGGTCGGAGTTCCGGCTTATTTTTTTTTCGCAGTCGCTCTTTTCGGTTAATAAATGCTCAACTTTCTAACATAAGCTCAGCATATGCCATAAATTGACTATTTGATTGTCTCTGCTTCTTCTTCTCTTTTTTTGTCGCCTATTTGTAAGCTAATAATAATGTTCAAGTTCCATATATGTTTTTTCTGCAGTTACTGTATCCCCGAATCGGGGTTGTCCTGCATTACCAGAGACGCCTCCTGATCACACATGAAAATCCGACCCAATCCCCCAGTAATACATCTTCTATACCAGTAATATACATGTACTACAGTAACTAAACGAACAATGAATGCCCTTCCGATGATCCCTCAATACAGAAGGAAGCGATTAAAACAAAAGAGTTAAACCCCAGAGAGCTCACGCTCACGACTTGGAGGATTCTTGGATCAGAGCATCGACGTCGGCATCAATATCGTCGCCGCCAAGGTCGGGAAAGTCTTCGACGCGCCGTCTTTTGTTCGAGCCGTTGGAAGTCACCGTCATAGTCTGGTACGCCGGCTCCTCGGTCTCGGCCTCGGGCTGTTGAAACTCCTGGTTGCTCTCGGGCAGTTCAACGGGCTCCCCATTCATGGACGGCGGCGTCAGCGCCTCCATCTCGGGGCGGTCAGGTTCAGCAGCATCCGGGTTGACCGTTGCCGAAGACGAATCCCCGTCAGCCGGAGTGCCATTGTTGTTATCCGACGACCCAAGGGCTTGCATGATGGCCATCTCCACCTGCTGCTTTTTCTCTTCAATCTCCTGCTTGCGGGTGGAAAACCGCGCCGCATCCTCCCTGTCCTTGTCCAGGGCGGCACGGTTGGACTCCAGGAGCTTCTCCAGCCCTTCGACCAGCCCCTCACGAGCCTTAACACAGTCCGCAACGGCGCTCTCAGCATGGGCCAGCGTGTTCAGGAGACCATTCAGACGGGCCGCATAGACCGGAGCCGACGGCACCGGCGTAGAGGGGTCCGTCTGTTTCTCGTATTCCTGGTCCGCCGAGGAGACTGTGGCCCTGAGAGGGATGCTGAGCTTCTGGGCCGACTGGTGTGCTGTCACGAGCGGTGCAAACTCGGAGGGAACGCTGGGGGCACTTCCAAAGGGAGAGCCAGTGAATCCAGGCTTGGAGGCGCCTCTAGCTTTGTCGAGCTCTGCATAGTCAAGTCAGTTGCATGTTCCAATACTGGCTCAGCATCAATGATTCAAAAGAGACATACCATCAAGACGAGATTCAATGGCTGCCTGAATCGGGGGTTCGAAAATGGTTCTGTCTTTCCAGACCTCAACGACCCGTCTCAGCTTGCCCTGGATTTCGGCGGCCGCCCCCTTATAAGCTATAGACGTCGCCTCAGCCACGACGGGGGAGAATGCAATGATAAAATCTTCCTTGTGGCGGATCCTGGATTGCTGGGCCACCTCTATTAAGTATACCAATGTTAGAGATGATCCCCACGAATATATGAAAGTAGAAGATGACCATACCGTTGACCAGGTAGACTAGACTTAGCCGCCGTGAGGCGGACGAGTCCTTGAGACGCTGCATCCACAACTGAACTGTCCTGTCGGCATGTCTCCTGTAAAGCTGTATCAGTATTCTATCGCAGTTGCCTTATCACATGGAGAGACAGGAGGGAGAGAAAAAGAAAGATCAACTGGGGGCCTCGCATACCTGTGGAACATGATCCATTGGGCAGCTGTAGCGATGCTGTCATGGCTATCATTGAGGGCCGAGAGACGGGCCAAAACAGCGTCGTCGTTGTAGGCCATGCTGTCAAGGTTCGGGTAATGAAACGAGTTCTGAGGAGCTGAGCCAGAAAAGAAGATGGATGGCCTCGGTGAGATGTGACGCGAGATTGTATGGCCGTCGGAGCGGGCTTGCGTCTACTCGTACAGATATATTGGTTTGTTCTTAATCTCTGATGTACGTCGCTATGACGATGAACGCGCCTACGACAAACAGACAGAGGGAAAGCTTAAGGCACGAGAAGTTGCGAAATGAAAACTGTAGACCAAGGCATCCAATGGCTCGCGATGACCAGCTGATTTCGTCCGACCTAGCGATTGATAAAGAAAGAAAATGGCCGTGACGTTGATAGAAAATATGGTCTACGGGGGAGCGTTTCGTAGTTGTTTTTGTGAGTTGAGAAGGCAACGATTGGGGTATATCCGTCGACCAAGCTTGATACATCTCGAGAGTTGCATAATCCGTGATAAATGCATAGACTCTCGGTGATTCAGTACGTTTTATGCAATATACACAATGGAGCTAGACCCACATCCCCCTGTCCATGGTCAGTCACCGCCCGGCAGATTCCACCTCATCAGGATCACGACCACGTACCTGCTTTAGTTGGATACGTTTAGAGTGCCAGTTCACTTCCAAGCTATTCGCCCCATTCGATAATAATACCGTCCATACCTCAACGTCCTACCAGCTACCCATCTCGCATCATTCGATAGAGTAGTGTGCGTCGCATCGCTACAAATACCACACCCCCTTCCATCGTCTACGACCCTCACATCACCCTCTCCTTATTCAACATGGCCGACAGATTCCCCTCTCTCGACGAGTTCGACTCGGGCGGTATGTATCTGCCCTTTCCACCATGTCGTTTCTATTAGAACGAGGAGCCTAACGCGTGTATTCCTCTTTCAAAGCACAAACCGATGTCAAGGATACCTCAGCGGACCCCTCGGCCGATGATTTCCTAGCCCGCGAGAAGGCCGCTCTTGGCGATGACGCCGACCAGTTTGCGACCGCGCAAGATGCGTCGGCCCTCGATGGATCAGGCGGCGACCTCCTTGGCGAGAGCGAACCCGCACAGTCGACATTTGAGTCCCAGTTCCCCGACCTTGCTGGCCAGGATGCCGTGAGTTTTCAATCCGGAGGAAACAACTGGGGAAGCATGATGAACAAAGAAGAACAAGCGAAGCTGACCGCCAATACATATAGGGCACTGGCCTCCCCCCCGGCGCCCCGTCGATGACTGGTCCCTCGGTGACGTACAACTCTGGTTTCGCGACTACTGTTGAGGACGAGGACGAGCCGGCCGTCATCAAGGAGTGGCGCGAGCGCCGCAACGCGCAGATTGAGAAGCGCACCCAGCAGTTTGCAGCCCAGCGCGAAGAGACGATCCAGGAGGCCCAGGCCAACATTGACGACTTCTACAACAACTACAACAGTAAGAAGGAGAAGGAGATTGCCAAGACGCGCAAGGAGGCCGAGGAGTTTCTCGCCAACCAGGACGACACTGTCTCGGGCGGCACCAGCTGGGACCGCATCGCCAAGCTCGTCGACGTCAGCGGCAAGGGCTCCAAGGGCGGCGCCAACGGCTCCGGAAAGGAGCGCTTCCGCGAGCTTCTCATGGGCCTGCGAAAAGACGAGAAGGCGCCCGGTGCGACCGGCTACTAGAAGGGCCCAGAGGAGGGGTGCATGTACATGGGGATGCGGTGGCTTTGAAGATGAACCTTGGCCTCAGAGACTACTGCTAGTACTTCCAAGTCCCCCGCAACATGCGGACTTCCCTTTCCCTACGTCTGTATTTCTCTGGGGTCAAGGTTTGATTTGAGGAGCAAGCAAATGAAGTGTAATCCAAGACTTCTACTATTTCGTGCAGAAACCATTTTCTTTTTCCTTTCTGTCTCTTTGTATTTTACAAAAAAGAGTGTTTTCTACGGAAACAGGGGACGAGGAGGCGCTGGGGAGGAAACGGGGGAGAGCGACAAAGGGAATAAACATATTTGAACGAGTGCTATCGGATCGTCAAGCAAATCTGTGAGGACTTGATTGTCTATAGTAACTGGTCTTCTTCCTACTAATATTCACACATCTGGCTGATACACGACTCCCATACAGATGGATAAAATTTGCGTTTCGTGGTGATCCGTTTAGCTGCTGAACCAGGTGTTCTTGCCAACGACCTTGCGGCAGCCAGCGTACATGGTAGCTAAAAAGGGGATATGTCAGCAAGGATTGCGATCGTATGGAAAATCGTAGCAGTGGTAGAAAGAGATATACGAACCGGCGAAAGTACCCCAGATGAGGACGGTGTAGGGGACGATGTAGAAGCGGCTGCGGTTGTTCTGTTGTCGGTGACGTTGTTGTTAGCTATCCATTGCTCCGGTATGGACGGGAAGGTTCGGAGGGGGATGTATGGGTCTCCGGGGAGGGAAAAAAAACATACGATCATCCAGAGACGAGTGTGAGCCTTGTAAGCGGCCTGGTAGGCGCGCTGGTGGTAGGGAACGTTGTTCTTGGCGTTGATGAGACTGTATATCATTGTCGACGTGATTAGCAGGCGGGCCTCTTTTTTAGTGATTTTCGTTCCTCTGCACGAGTATCGTCGACGAAGGGGGAGAGAGGGGAGGTTGCGTGCGCAATTGACAGCCCCCTCCGACATCTCTCCAGCAGTGGAATCAATGGAAGGGGATAAATCGGCTTACCCCATTGTGACGGATTGTTGGCAAAGAGCTTCGGGGCGGTTTGCGGTCGGCGTGGTGGTGGTTGGTTCTAGTCAGGTTCAGTAGGAAGAGAGAGGTTCGGTAACGGGAAGTGAGGCCATAATGTGATTCGGGAATTGGGTCCCGCGGGATGAGTCAGCAGGTTTTTATTTTTCCGTCCTTGGTGCCTTAGCCTTTAGGTGCGCTGTGCTGCCAGCGCGCGCGAATTGCTGCGAGGAGTCGAGGGAGCCACTGGGAGAGCGACACCAGCCAATAGAATGCCAGGGAAAATAAAGCGTCGGTCATCACCAATCGTCCCCAATATTATATGGGTCCTGGGGTAAAGTAGCCTGGTTTCCCCATGGAACCCCAACTCTCCACGTTATTATTACATGACTTCTCCTCAGCTTGATTTTGTCTCGTTGGCGTGTTTTTTTTCTTATTGTTTTCTTGCTTTTCCAAATGCTGTACTTATTTTCATGACAACTTTCGGAAAGCATCGCGGATGTCTTTATACGGCTTCATGTAACTGCCCCTGTGTGAGCCACAGGAATGCAGGCATCTTGCCATGGTGTGCAACGGAAGCAAGCCGGAGCCCGGTTACTTCTGACTGCCGCCAGATTGTCAACTTCAGAAACCACAACGACGACAACTTCATCATGTCCCTATCGAAACCAATGTCGACATTTAACGACCAGCTCCTTCGAATCCACCCGTCCCTCATACACTAATACAACCTATCGATCGCATAAACCCAGCTCTGGGCCCACCACGCGATGGAGCACCATAGCTGGTACGAGGAGCAGTAGTCGAGGGTCAATGTCGGAATTGGGACCTCGCTCGAGTTGCTGCCCGGCACGAAAATTCCGAAGCTTCTCTTGCACGAGCAAGGCCTGTGAGCCCGAGAAGACCAAGTCCAGCAAGACCATTCGAGCATCTCTCGAAAGAGCCGACGCCGAGCTAATACCGGGTGACGTTGGATCGTGGAAACGCCTGTTTTCCCTGATGGGGGACAAGCACGGACATGAAGGAACCTGGGCGTGCTTTGGATTTGTCCGCGAGAGGCACCAAGTCCACCTCATCCTCCTGCCGGCCGGCAGCGGGGTGCGTGACTCTATCATCGACGCGGCGATGCAGAGCGACAGCAGGCTAGAGGCCTTGCTGGGTCTGGCCATACGGCTCAAGTCCTTCTCACGCGAATGGCCCGATCTGTACGCCAAGGTTGTCCACACCCTACTCAAGAGAGACGAGTTCGACAGGGCAGTTAAATGGCACCTGCGGCTGTCACGCCACTTCCCGCCTGGACCAGACGTGCTCAGCGGGCTCATCTCCGCCTTTGTATTCGATCCAAGACCCGAGATGCGTCAGACGTTGATCTCCATATACATATTCAGCTCTGAGCGCAGCCTCTATGACCGCCTGGTCCCTCTCCTCTTCGAGTCCGGCCATGAGCGGCTCACGCGCTACTGGCGCCGGACAATGGTCCAGGTCGACGACAAGCCAACCTCGTCGAGGGCGTGGCACTTTATAAACTACATGGATCGTTTCGGAATTATTTTGTCCCCGGAGGAAGAGAAGGTCATCAAGGGCACAGTCAACCCTGGCGGCGCTACCACCGACTATTACAATTATGCCAACAACCCCACAGCCGCCTCCGCCGCCCGATCCACATCTTCCCCGTTGCGGGGCATATATCACGACGACTTTGTCGCCAAGTGGCTTGCCAGCTCATGGCTGTCTGTGGAATTCGCCATCAACCTGATGCACAAGTTCGGTGTGTCCGTCATTGGTACACAGTCGCTTCAGGCCCTGGCACTCCGGGAACCGGACGCTCGCGCTGTTGCGGCGCAGATAGCGCGACTCGATGCGCTCGGCGTCCAAGTATCGCAGCATGTATACTGCAGAGTACTCGTCTTCTTTGCACGTACCGGCAAAGACAATCTTCTGCAGACCCTCCTACGCACAGATATACACCCAGACGAATATGACGACCCGGAGACCCGCCGCAGGATCATGGACCAAGCGATAGGCGCTGGGGACGCGGCACGGCGGAAGCTCTTTGCCGCCATCGAATCGGCTCTCGAAACCGACGAGACCCCACAACGCCTGAACGTGCTGTTGCGCAATTCCCTTAAAACACGACCGCTGGGCAAAGCCAAGCTGATTGTGGACCGCATGGACGCCCTAAATGTGTCCATGTCCCAGCAGAATGCGGCCACCCTGCTCAACAGCGCCATGTTGGGGGTATCCAAACATCCGACACGGTGGAAGCGACACATCCATCAGGGAAAGGAAGACGTCGCGCTTGACAGGGCTATCGATATTGTCCGCCGCATCGCTTCACACAAGATCGGCATACCAATTCGGTACTGGGATCGTCTCTTGTACAGTCTAGGCCGTCACTCCCGCTTCAACGAGCTCCTCCAGTTATGCCTCGAGGTCGTGGATATCTACCACCCTCCTGGCGGCGGGCTGGCCCCCGTATACCGCAACGACATGCCGCCCAGCCGATTCGATACCAAGAATCATAGCACCGCCCGAAACAGCTATGATGATGACGATGAAACATGGTCGTCTCGACGTCCCAGCCAGGAGGAAGGACTCAGTCGGCAGCAACAGAAGCAGGAGCAGGACACTCACTACATCCCCGGCGACCTGCGTTTCACGCACATCCACCACCCTGTCGGTGCCATATTCAGCACAGGGTTTCAGCGAGATGTTGTCCGATGGGGCTTTGACCACAAGCTGGCCAGGATGCCGGTGCCAGCACGCGCCGACCCTTCCCGGGTAGCAGAGCACGACCTGGCATGTGGCGTGCGCATCCTGGCCGCCCTCCGTGATCGCGGCGTACCCATCAACCAGGCCGCCGTGAGAAATACGCTCTACACCCGCATGATTCTCGGAGAAGTGCCCAGTCGGAGACACCGGACGCGTGACATAAAGTACGTCGAACCGGAGTATATAAAGGATCTGGTCGAGAAGGCGTGGGCATCTCCGAAGGAGCCCCCTAGAAAGACCCCGAAGGAGGGGAAGAAGCATGGCACCCGCAACAGTAAGAACAGGGAGGAGAAGGAGAAACTGCTTTTGCCATCACTTGCAGAGATGCACAGAGAATTGGAGAGGTTGAGACCGAGTGTTTGGAAACGATACCCAGTTTTGTTTGAGTCTTATTACGGGGGCGGCATGGCACAGGAGGATGAGATGAACATGATGAAAGCGCTAAGTGAGGAAAGCACAAGCACTACTACTAGTATAGATCAGGAGTGGCAGCCATCATTATCTAGAGAAATGTAAAAACAATATGAATATTTGTATATATAAAAGGCACAAAGAAAAAAAGCTTGAAAAAAAACCGACAGTATGATGAAAAGAAAAAATGGAAATACAAAAAAAAAAAAAAAAAAAAAAAAAAAGCAATGAACCCCTTAAGACACCTGTTTACTCCCTGGCTTTATCTTTTTATCAAACCCGACATGATTATACATATAGTTTTTTTTGTTCCTTTTTTTTCTTTTGTTCTTTTGATACATTGCGCCGCTGATCATTAGTCTCCCTTGGGCTTGATCAAGAGAAGTATAAAGAGGCCGGCGACGAGGAGGAACAGGAGGAGTATGATCTTCCTCTTTGTCGTGCGGCGCTGGTACCCCGAAGCTACCTTGACCTCCCTCTCGGCACCCTTGACGTCGGTATGCATGCGCTCGACGTTGTAGTCTATGCGGTCCAGCATTGTTCCCTGATCGATGACCATGGTCTGCAGGTCGCGGAACAGGTCTGATAGCTCGATAATGCCCTGGGCAATGTCCTCTATCTCGCGTTCGCGCTGGGCAATGACGACATCGTTGCTCGACTGGTGCATCATCTTCTGCTGCGAGGCAGCTTGTAGCGTCGACTGGGAGAAGGATCGGTCGGCATCAGACTCGACGATTGAAGGGTCTAGGTAGGATGATCCGCCGGGCTGTGGCGTGGTTGAGCGCTCGCCTCCTGGGAACGATGATAGTGGTCCTATTCCGCTCATGCCGCGCAGCTCTGTTGTTCCTGGTTAGCACGCGTATACACACATACGCACATATATGTCTGTATAAATGATAACAGAGTAAGGAGAGTAGGAGAGAAAGACTCACTCTTCAGGTATGCACTCTGCTTCTTCCGGAAGTTTGCGCTTGAATCTTGTACCCGCGTGGCCAGCGATATTTGTATGTTCTTTGCCATGGTCTCCTCTTCCCTAGATATGGTGCCGGCCTGGTTGGACTCGCGTACCATCTGCTCGATGCGCTGGATACATCGGTGGCACTCGTGAAAGCCCCTCGTCATATCCTGGGTGAGTTGCTCAATCTGCCTCTCCTCGACCTTCTTGGCGTCGTCATCGTTGAAGCCAGGCAGAACGTGCTTCTGGTGCAGCTTGTCGAGCTTCTGGCCTTTGAGGGCAATGTCGGCCAGCAGGTCTGTGATTTCGGCTGATATGTCGGCCCACCGCGGCGGGAGGAGGTCCATCTCTATGACGGCGTCGCCATCGTCGTCGAATGCGCCGGCCGACAACAGCCCGCGGCTGTCCTCGGGCGCATGATCTGAGTAGGGTGTGCTGCTAGGCCCGGAGGCGCCGACAGTGTACTTGTTTCTTTGCGTCGGATGGTGCGCGTACGACTGTCGGTAGGAGATGTAGCTGTAATCCGAAGCTTCCTCGTCAGTCTTGGCTGTTGTAGGGGACACATTCAAGGAGAGAGAGCAGGTCAAGACGTTACAGGTTTGTACGATCGCGCCACATGGCGGTTGATCTGGTTGTGTTGTTGTTTGACGGCGAGACCTCTGGTTATGAATATCCGGAGGAGAGACGACAATGATTGAATATTAAAAGGCTATCGTTTGTTTGGGCCGAGAAGTCATGGGAGATTCGTGATATTAGGAGCTGTGTCGTCGTGTTGGCGGGATTCCATCATTGTTCCAAGTTGGCCAGCGTCGGGGCTTAATTACGGAGTGCTACTACTGTAAGCCACTGGGAGCCACTAGGAGCTATTACGACAGCAGGTCCAACCCCCGGACGCGGAAGGTTAAGTACCATGAGCGGGTCAAGGGCACTGTGATATGGCCCGCGACATGGTCCGTGATATTAGTGCATGAAAGCACTATTCAAGGCACTGTGGCTTCCCCGTCAGCCCCTATCAGTCTTTTCCCCTCGAGACGCCATCCACAGTGCAAATGGAATGGATTTTGTCGTGGATGGGATACTGTATACATGATACCATATTAGCCCCCCAGAACAAAGACAGCTAGCTGTAACAAGGTCACTGGCTAGTAATAGTGACGGATTGCTACTGTCTGTGCTGTTGGCTTACCGGCACGGGTGCTCTATTGTTGGCAGTTGCCAGTTAGTGCTGCTGGCCTTCTGGGGAATCTTCAGAAAAGACCCCGCCAACCTCCTGACTCTTCTTTCGTTTCAAGCATCGGCGCAATCCTCTTTACAACTTTCCCACTACCGTCGCTATCACACTTTTGCAATAATGGTAGGTCCTCCCGCTAATCGGCGCGGTATATTGTGTTGTCCATTTTCTGGCCCTCATCTACCATATCGCGTGAACCCCTCCGCCGCCGTCGCCGCCGCCGCCGACCGTGTTGTCTTGTCGGAGGGGTTGCTGTCTCTCCCCCCCTTTGGTGTTCTGGTAATGCTAACCAACGCGGTCTATACAGGCTGATTCGCTTACCGAGGAGCAAGTCTCCGAGTTCAAGGAGGCCTTCTCCCTCTTCGTAAGTGCCCTTTTGCAGCTTCGCATCTTGCTGCGGGCACATGCATTCGCGATCAAATGCTAACTCGACATTGTTGCTATAGGACAAGGACGGTGATGGTGAGTAGCTGCCTGCAATCGCTTCCCGAACATATGCCCCTCACACACACCGCTCGATACGATGCGCCCCTGTCCCCCCGCCTCTCGAACAACTTTTCCATTGAATGCGATCGTTTTCCGTCCCTTTCCTGTGAACCCAACGCATTTGCAAGCAAACAAGCTCGGCGCGAGATCTGTGTTGACACTTGTCATGACCAGGTCAAATCACTACCAAGGAGCTGGGTACCGTCATGCGATCCCTCGGCCAGAACCCTTCCGAATCGGAGCTTCAGGACATGATTAACGAGGTCGACGCTGACAACAACGGCACCATCGACTTCCCCGGTATGTTACCTTTTTTTTTCTCTGTTGATCGACATGTATGGTGGGGGATATCAGGTTTGCTAACGATTTCATCCAGAGTTCCTCACCATGATGGCCAGGAAAATGAAGGACACCGACTCGGAGGAGGAGATCCGCGAGGCTTTCAAGGTACAGAGGAGCTCCCTTCCACCCGTATTAAATGCGCAAGCGCTGACCGAGACAACTAGGTGTTTGACCGTGACAACAACGGCTTCATCTCGGCTGCTGAGCTGCGTCACGTCATGACCTCAATCGGCGAGAAGCTTACCGATGACGAGGTTGACGAGATGATCCGCGAGGCTGACCAGGACGGCGATGGCCGCATCGACTGTATGACAACCCCTCCCAGAGTCTGGCCTTGACACCAGTTCGGACCATTGCTAATCATATTCCCTGATAAACAGACAACGAGTTTGTGCAGCTCATGATGCAGAAATAAACAAAGGCGACCAACTCGGCGCCACGAGCCGTTGCGATGGATTGGAGGGATCGAGAGGCTTTCCAAAGACACAAAGCTTCAGTGCTTGAGTCGTAGGGCGCCGGCGTCTGGGCTACGGAGAGAGCTTCTGTTTTTGTTTCTTGTCTCAAGCTGTCTAAACTTTATGAACAGTAAAAAATAAAAAAGGATATTACGGTGTGCTGAGGGACCTTCCCAATATATATCATTGTTTCTACTTAGGGCGTCGTCGTCTTTGCATTGTTGTCCCATATATTGATGCGTATGCGGCCACAACGATGACCTTGTAGGAGCGAGTAGCAACTTCTGGTGCCTGGGGTACATTCCTGTTGTATTTGCAATGTGTTGTATTTGCAATGTGCAATGCAAATACAACAAGATGCGTTCCCTTTTGTTCATATCGCCTCGAGCAATATCATATCAATACCGCATTCCAAGCACGTGTTGACACCATAGATATCTTAATACAGAAATACGAAACTAACGGCATGACGGATAAGTGCATACAATGCTGACGCAGAGCCAGACAAAGCCACGAGAGCAAGTTGCGGTGCGGCTCCCGGGGCTTGGTAGATATGTTCCCCGAGATTTACCCGTCCAGCAATTCATTGGGAAGCTGCAATGGTCAATGGACGAGCTCCTTCCTTGGTGGTGGGACTTGGGCATTTGGCTTGAACGAGCCCCACGTCGGTACAAGGTGTCCGCTTGCTCGCGCTCCGCCCATCCATAACCATCTTGAACAGCATATTCGCGGCTCACAGTCTCTCCCACCGACGTCCCTGGGTTCTCGAGAGTGCTGTCTTCTTTCCTGCTTCATTCCTGGATAGATAGTTCTGTCTGATTTTCCCTTCACCTATTACCTTCCTTGCGCCCCGAGCGGCATCCTTGCAACGGCAGCCCCATTCTCTTGGCCACCGACCCCCTGGGCCATACACGACGTTGATACCAGGCGACCTTACCCTGCTGGGTCGACCGGAGCGAGATGAGTTCCCGTATGACCAAGACCGAATCCGAATGAACGCCCTCGTCATGATACTACATGTGCTTACTGTTGTCGTTGCCCCCCGTGTCCAGTCAAGCAGTTTATCCGCAATGTTCGTGCGGCCAAGACGATTGCAGACGAGCGAGCCGTGATCCAAAAGGAAAGCGCTGCCATCCGTGCAAGCTTCCGCGAAGAGACACATGATCACAATATTCGGTACGCATTTCGAGACCGCTCTGATCAATATACATCATCCGGCGGGGGACTAATAATGGGTCAACAGTCGCAACAATGTTGCCAAACTACTATACCTCTTTACGCTCGGTGAGCGCACGCATTTCGGTCAGATCGAATGTCTGAAGCTGCTGGCGTCGCCACGGTTCGCCGACAAGCGCCTGGGACACCTCGCAACTAGCTTGCTCCTCGACGAGAACCAGGAAGTGTTGACGCTGGTGACCAATTCCTTGAAGAAGTAAGTCAATCTGGCTACTTTCCCCCTTGTCTAGCTCCATTCGAAGAATCAGGCTTGCTAACGGATGTATGCCATTATCAGCGACCTTGGACACTCTAATCAATATGTCGTCGGTCTTGCCCTGTGCACTCTCGGAAACATTGCCTCGATCGAAATGTCGCGCGATCTCTTCCCCGAAATCGAAAACCTCATCTCCACGTCCAACCCTTACATTCGACGCAAGGCGGCCCTCTGTGGTATGCGCATATGTCACAAGGTCCCTGACCTCCAGGAGCACTTCGTCGAGAAGGCCATTCAGCTCATGTCCGACCGGAACCACGGTGTCCTTCTCTGCGGTCTGACCCTGGTGACGAGCCTATGCGAGGCCGATGAGGAGGAGGGCGGCGAGGAGGGCATGGTGGAGAAATTCCGCGCATTCGTCCCCGGCCTCGTCAAGACACTGAAGAGCCTCTCTACCTCGGGGTATGCGCCGGAGCATGATGTCACCGGAATTACGGATCCCTTCCTTCAAGTCAAGATCCTACGCCTACTTAGGGTTCTGGCCGTAGGCGACGCCGAGACGAGCGAGCAGATCAATGATATTCTGGCCCAGGTTGCCACCAACACAGACTCATCCAAGAACGTTGGTAACTCGATCCTGTACGAAGCCGTCCTGACGATTCTCGACATCGAAGCCGACTCCGGCCTGCGCGTCCTGGGTGTCAACATCCTGGGCAAGTTTCTCTCCAACCGCGACAACAACATCCGCTATGTTGCCCTCAACACGCTCATCAAGGTTGTGGCCATTGAGCCCAACGCCGTCCAGAGACACCGTAACACGATCCTGGAATGTCTTCGAGACCCCGATATCAGCATCAGGCGGCGAGCTCTCGAGCTGAGCTTCACCCTCATCAACGAGAGCAACGTTCGTGTGCTCATCCGCGAGCTCCTGGCCTTCCTTGAGGTGGCCGACAATGAGTTCAAGCCTACGATGACGAGCCAGATTGGCATCGCCGCCGACAGGTTTGCTCCCAACAAGCGTTGGCACTTTGACACGATGCTACGCGTCCTGTCGCTCGCCGGAAACTACGTTAAGGAGCAGATTCTCTCGTCGTTTGTGCGCCTCATTGCCACGACACCCGAGCTGCAGACTTACGCTGTGCAGAAGCTGTACTTGAACCTCAAGAAGGACATCACCCAGGAGAGTCTATCCCAAGCCGGTGCGTGGTGCGTCGGAGAGTACGCCGATGCGCTGCTGAGGGGCGGACAGTACGAGGAGGAGGAGCTAGTCTCCGAGGTCAAGGAGAGCGACATTGTGGACCTGTTCAATCTCATCATGAACAGCAGCTACGCGACCCAGGTGGTGAGCGAGTACATCATAACGGCTCTTATGAAGTTGACGACGCGCTTCTCGGACCCCGGGCAGATTGGGCGCATCCGCAACATGCTCGAGCAGCACCAGACCAGCCTGGACGTTGAGGTGCAGCAGCGCGCTGTCGAGTACGGTAATCTCTTTTCGTTTGAGCAGATCCGGCGAGGTGTGTTGGAGAAGATGCCCCCGCCTCAGATCAAGGAGGAGTCCCGAGTCCTGGGCCCTGCTACGACCAAGAAGTCCAAGTCCACGAACCGCAAGTCCAAGATTATCAAGCCCTCGGAGCAGGATCTCCTGGACCTCATGGATACGCCCTCGATGGAGACCACCAGCGCAGCACCCTCAACCAACAACTCGGATCTCCTTGCCGACATTCTCGGCGGAGGCCCCGCCTCTCCTGGTCCCATGTCGCCGCCGTTGCAGCAGCAGCCGTCGAGCAACATCATGGACCTGTTCGGATCGGGCGGTGGCGCCTCGGGAACATCGTCCCCGGCCCCTCAGACATCCAACTTTGACCTCATGGGGGGCGTCTCGTCACCGCCACCGCAACAGCAGCAGGCCCCTTCCACTCCTACCACGGCCAGCCAACCCTGCTACAACGGCCACGATCTCAACGTGACGTTCCAGATCCAGCGCAACGCCGAGGGCATGATCCAGGCCACGGCACGCTTCCAGAACACCTCCCCCGGAGTGGCCCTGACCAATGTCGGTCTCCAGGCCGCCGTTCCCAAGTCGCAGAAGCTGCAGCTCCAGAGCATCTCCTCGTCGGATGTGGGACCTGGAGCCGAGGCTACCCAACTTATGAGGGTGTCTGGATGCAAGGGGGTAAGTCTTCTTTTTTTCTCCTTTTTTTTCTTGCCGTCACCCATATCCTCTACTCGCATGCTAACCATTTCTGTCTAATTTTAGCCCCTTCGTTTGCGTCTACGCATCTCGTTCACCCACCCTAGTGATGGACCGGTGCTTGAGCAGGTCAACTGGACGGAGTCATCGTAGGTGTTTTTTGGAGTCTTTTAGTCCTTTTTTTCAATACACATGGTATATTAAGTTCTTTGTTATGATTTTGTTTCTTTTCATTCTCGCGTGCAATGGCAGGAAGTGGGAAAAAACGAGTTGACTAGAAAAGCGGGAGTGGAAAAGTTGACTATAGGTAGACAAGGGGGAGACAAAGCAATGTTGTCCAGTAGGGTAGAGGTTATTGCACAAGGGCAACTTGGTTAGGATACATCGATTAGGATAACGATCAAGGAAGACGACAATCACTACATTTCATATTATAGAGTGAAATGGCAGACTTTTTTCTTACATACCTGCCTGCAGAAGATGTCGGGTTGATGTGCAAGTCAAACCCAGTATTGTTCATTTACAGCTACGTATGACCCTACTAAGCTTATAGAAATAACCAACCTTAAAATGTAGGAACCGTCTATTCATGAGGTATCCGAGCAGAAGGCAAGAAATGGCATGATAATTCAAACCTTTAGAAGAGAGGGAGAAGCGATGTGTATCAACGTCTAGCATTTTGGTATCAAGTACAGCACGACTGACGTGCGACTAACAGCGTAGCTTGCAGATCTGTGGGGAGACAGAGGGTCACTAACACCCATAGAACGAACCCATACATGACGAACATCTCAACAACAAATAACATCATACAGCAAATTGCCTCAGACATCAACAGACAAGCTCACTCCTACAAGTAACCGCCATGTCAGAGCAAGCGCCCAAGACAAGCCATCTAGAGCGGACGGCAGCAGAGCCTCGGGAAAAGGTAACACCACTCGCTCGTGATCTCATCTCATAACCCCGCCTCATTGCTAACACCCCGCCGGCCAGCAACTCCACGGCGTACGACTCAGTCATATCAACCAGGTCAACGACCGCGTGCGTCTCTTCCAGCTAGACCTCGCCTCGGGACCCGTCAGCTTCCTACCGGGCCAGTGGGTAGACACATTCGTCCCCGACACGCCCAAAGCAGGCGGGTTCACCATCACCAGCGCACCAGCCGACGCCTCCCCATCCTCACCAACGGCAACCCCCCACGTTGAACTAGCCGTCCAGGAATCCCCGGATAACCCCCCCGCAGCTTGGCTGTGGCGTGCCCCCCACGAGATCATCGGGTCGACACTACGTCTGCGCATAGGCGGCAGCTTCACGTTCCCCCCGCCCGGACACCCCTCCAGAATAAAGAGGTTGGTTCTTGTCGCGGGGGGCGTGGGCGTGAACCCGTTCATGAGCATACTCAGTGACATTGGCCATGGTGCCTCCAAGGATCTGGACGTGCGTCTGGCGTATGCGACCAAGCTGCCGTCGTCTGGGGAAGTCGTCTTCCTGGATCGGATAGCGGGGCTGTTTCGCGAGGGGCGTGTGAGCGGCTCGGTCGACCTGTTTGCCACGGGGGACGGTGGCGGCGGTGGCACGTTCCCGGATGTGGTGAGTGTGCATCGGAGACGGGTGGCAGTGGCGGACGTGGAGCGTCTGGTGGGAGGGACGGACGACTTGGCGTCTACGCTCGTGTACATCTGCGGTCCGGCTAGTATGACGGATGAGTTTGTGCATGACTTGACAACGGGGGGACTGAAGTTGGATCCTCACAATGTCATTACGGAGAAGTGGTGGTGAGGGTCCCCTGAATATATATATAAAGTGGCCGTTTTGATATTGTAAAACCCCATCTATTCGTAATGAAAGAAAGTAAATGCCCATCCTATTTTTTTTATAAGAATTTCACGATTGCTCCCCACCCATAGCAGAACATCTCCCCCTTCCCATAAAAGAAACAAAAAGGATAAAGACTCTCTAGCCAAAGAGATCCTCAGCCTTCCGCCTGCTAGGCCTCTTATCCAGCAACTCCTTACCTGCATTACCGCCGCCCCTGTCATTGCCATTGCCATTGCCCAACTTGGAAGGGAACAGCTCCCTGGCATTCGCGGCCGCAGAACCCTTGATACTGAAGCCCCCCTGATTGGCAACGGCAGCCGATCCACGAATGTTGAGTCCGAACCCGCCATCGACAATCTTGGGCCTGTCCTCGTCTCTGAGCTGGGCGGATCCTATCGCCGTCTCGAGCTGGTCCAGCCTCCCCGAGCTCGAACGTCCCGACGTAGCCTTGGCCTTTGACGGGAACAGCTCCTTGGACTCGTTGGTGCGTCTGTCGTCGCGCAGGGAGCGTGCCCTGACGCGGTTGTTGCTGCTCGACGCGCCCTCGCCATCGTAATCGTCGACGTCCATGTCCCTATCCCGACGGGGCGACGCAGACCTGCTGCTCCTCCTCCTGCTGCGGCGATCACCACCACCGAATAGCTCTTTGCCCCTGTTCTCGCGGGCGTATGACCGACGGCGATCGTCGGGTGAGTACGAGCGGTCTCTGCTGTCGCGACGGGCGTAGTCGCGAGAGCGCGACCGCGATGGCCGGCTGGGAGCGTCGTCGTACATGCTCGCCTCGAAACGCTGGGGCCTTCTGTTGTTGTTATCGGAGTCGCGACGACGACGATCGCGGTAGCCATTGCTCTGGCGGTGCCGACGTCTCTCCTCCGGGTCGTACTCTGGGTTCATGAGGTAGAAGCGGCTGCGCTGGGCTGCGCCGCGCTGCTTCCGGTCCGACTGCACGGCCATGCGCACGTGGAGCGTGATCTCGGGTCGGCCCTCGACGGGCTTGGCGGGCAGGGTCTCGCCCAGCGACAGGGCCGTCGGGTCGGCGATCTCCGTGGCCGATAGGGTGACCAGGGCGTCGCGCGCGGCCGACTCGCTCCCGAACAGCAGGTTGGCCGACGTGTCGTCGATCCATTCTACCCTGTCCACCGGGCCGTACTGCGCCTTGACGTAGTTGCGTATGTCGTCTGTGCTCAGGGTGTCGAGGCCGCGGATGTGCACTTTCGTAGGGGCCGGGATCTTGGATTCGTCTTCTTCGGCACCGTCGCCTGCCGCCGTCGTTGTCGTCGTCGTCGCTGCGCCTGCCGTGCCGATCTCGCCGTCTTCTTCTATCACTTCGCCTAGCTCCTCTGGCTCATCGGGTTGCTGCGCCGCAGGATGATTTGTTAGTCTTCTTCATCCATTGAATGGGAAACAGGAGGGAAGAGGGGGGTGGTAGAGCCCAGGTGTGAAGGGGAGGGGGGAATACCAGGATATCCTCGGCGTGAGAAGGCTCCTCCTCCATCAGTGGCGCCTGCTGCGCTGCATCGTCCATTTCGATGTCCAGATCCATCTTTGTTCGTGCGAAATCGGACACTTGAACGTGAAGAAAGAGAGGAAGAATGGCGGGAGCAAACAGTCCGTAATAACTGTTTTATGGAAACAAGAGCACGTAGTCTGTGCTGTCACACTCCCCGCGGATTTGTTGTTGTTGGGGGGGGGGATGAATGCAAGGTGTGAGGGAGTACAAGGTGGATGCGCGGTCAAAAGAAAGGCAGAGAGCAGAGTGAGGCTGACCGAAAACGCGCTCTCGGCGAGAGAGAGAGGAGTGGAGCCGCCTCTCAGAAGCTTTCCACTCTCTCCCCCACACTAACGGTTTCCTAACAGCTGCCAGCATGTACATGAATCACACTGATCGCGGGCCATTTAATTGTATATTACTGTGTTGTCATTCTTTTTCAATTGATTCGTAATAACTATACCTTCAATTTCTATTTTGATCTATTCGTTGTGTGAAGGGCTCCAATATTTCCCTTCCCTTTTTTTTTACTGTCCCCCCTCCATCACTCCTCCTTCACGGGTATAAACGAGATTCTAGTAAAAAAAGAAAAAGACCCAAAAGCAAACCTAGAAAAGAAAAACCGCCATGATAAAAGATCAGGAAAAGAAAAATAAACCAAATGAGAACCAGGTACCAATTTTGTTTTCAGGTTCTTGGAGTGACATCATAGAAAAGAGAAAAGGAGAAAGACTACAAGGTCTCAATCATGCCTGGCATGACTCTCCGACTCTTGGCCGTCCTACCATTATCGTCGTCGTAACTCATGACAGCACCACCAGTGTGCATCTCAGACGCGGCACGTTTAGCTGTCGCCGCAGTTGACGACTGCTGTGGACGGGCGAAGCAAGACGACGAAGATGAGGGTAGACCCTCTCTGTTGTTAGAAGAAGAAGAAGTCTTCTCATCGTTCTCGCCGTCGATATCAAGGTACTGATCATACCCCCAACTACCCTCGAGCCCGTCAAGAGACACAGGCAGGTTGCGAATGGTAGGCCAAGAGAAGGATACGTGCCGCGGGGCGAGGTACAAGGCCTGCAGGTTTCCGTGTGCGTCGCAGATGGCGCAATTGTCACGCAGAAAGGCGCGCGAGTATGAGCAGTACGAGGGTTGGTCCGCTCCCTGGGGACACACCGAAGCCACGACGTCAGACTCTAGAGGCCGCAGCATGGTCTGGCCCTCTAGGCTGCGGGCGTCGCACGTCTTGGCCCGCAGCGGCTCCCACGCCTCGTCGCCCAGGACGTGGCCAAAGGTGCGGGACACGGCGGCGGCAAAGGCCTCACCCGACGTGCCCTGGATGGCAATCATGCGGTGCAGACCGCGTGACAGACACCGCTTGTAGGCGTTTGTGTCCTTTTCGTAGGGGAAGGGGCGCTCCCTCGACGGCATGAGCGATACGTGGACTGTCCATGCTTCTTCCTCTTCTTCTTTTTGGTCATCGTTGCTGTTGTTGTGACGAATGTCCACTGGCGATGGTGATGGCAACGATGGCGGCGCAGAGAGTGGTTGCTGCGAGGGGAGGAGGAGCGTGCGAGGACGGTCGTCGGATTTGGCATCAGCAACGGAGATGAGGGGCGACGAGGAGACTACCGTGTCGTCGGGGGCGGGAACCTCCTCGAGCTTCTCAATCCTCTCCTCTAGCATCTCATCCGTCTCTAGGAGCTCGAGGTGTCTGTTTCGCAGGTCCTGAAGCTCCTTGCCCGCACGGGCGAGCTGCTCGCTCTGGATGCGGTGCGTGGCCTCGAAGGCCGACATGCGCTGGCGGAGCTGCTCAATCAGCTGCCATGCTGCCGAGATGTGGTGGTAGGATCCCTCGACCTCGGCCTGGACGTCGTAGCGGTTCTTGTCGACTGTATCTTCGAGTTGGCTGACGCGCGAGACTAGATTGTCTATATCGTGCTGTTGCTGGGGGGCTGAGCCTAGCTGTTGCTGCTGCTCTAGAGCCCTGAGTCTTTGCGCCATGATGCACATCATGTCGTGCTGGCTGACATTCTGACGTTGGCTGTTGGCTGAAGATGCGGATGCGGATGCGGATGCGGACGCTGGAGCTGATGGCGACGGCGTTGCGTTATCGGCTGAACCTAAGTGGAAGCAGGCTAGGTGACCGCAGTCGCACATGGCTCCTGGTAGGGCCTTATCGCGACTGAAGCTGACGCAGGAACATCGGTGGCCCTTACGCTCGGGAACCATGAGGATGTAGCGACATCGGCCCTGTGGTAGCTTGGAGGAGGAGGAGGAGGAGGCATCATCGGGTCGTTGAGCAGCAGGAAGCGGTGGCGGTGCTAGTGGCTGCTGCTGCATCAGCGGTGCTGGGGATGTCGGGCAGGATGAAGAGGGCGAGGAGTTGGTGGTGGTGGTGGTGGCCATGGCAGCGAGCGACTTGTCACGATGCTGCGTCCATGAGGGGAGATAAGAATAGGGGGACGAAGTCTTGATATGAAATGTTTTTTTTTGGGCGTGGTATCTACATTGGAAGTAAAAGGAGTGAAGGGGAGGATTTGGGGGAGAGGTTGGTTGGAGGGAGGGGAGGGCCATTCATCTACATATACATGCATGCACTATCACTCCTTTACCAGTGCCAGTATTACAAGGAAGTTCTGTAGTGGTGGTATCTCTTTTTGGATAAATCATTACAAGTATACAACAAGTTGAAAGTGGTCTTGTGTGTGACACGCACGAGATACGTATA
>FYEV01001626.1:212980-287760 GCA_900188565.1 Geosmithia flava | reverse complement strand
GGGGGGGGGGGGAGGGAGGGAAGGCCCCTCACTTGGCGACATATAGAGTATTATGTCGATTATTACAAGTATTTTACGATGATTACGACAGTTGGAGAGAAAGCGTAAGGTAAAGAAAAGAAAAGAAAGAGAGAAAAAAAGAAGAGACCCAAAAAACCCCACGCGGCAACTGTAAGGATTTGGCAACTTGTATCGGAGCAACTTGCTATGTCTGTACTGGTGTCTAGATGGTTACAGAAAGTTGAAAGTTATAAATGGGGTACTATTACGGCATTACTCCTAACTACGGAGTAGTAGTAGTTGTACGAGTCACTCGTACGTACATTTCCCCTGTAATCCTGCCGCCGGAAGCGATGAGTAGCGGGCGCAAAATGGGACAAACAATGGGGTTATTGTGTGTGTGTACGGAGTGCGGGTAGACAGTCAAACAGTGTTATCCCACGCTCTTTTTGGGACCTTGCCGGGGTGTTGTGGTGGTGGGTTTGGTGGTTGGTTGGGGACAAATGTCAGAAGAGTCGTCTAGTATTACTCCGTAGTAGTACGAGTGCGGGTAGGCCTGGGAGTCAAGAGAGAGAATAAGACCTGGAGAGGGAGAGAAGAAGAAGAGAGGCCTTTGCAGGGGTCTGGACGGGTCCTTGTACAGGTTCTCTCCCATATGGGGCCCATGGGGCGGGCAAAAGGGAAAAGCCCCATGGGCCATGGGCTAAGACGTGGGCCAGAGCGTGGGGGTTTCTTTACTCCGTATTCAGTCATTTTAGGTCAGTTCAGTCAACGCTGTGTGTGTTTGTGTGTTTCTTTCAAAGTGAAGCAACTTGGATTATCGTCCTATAGAGATTCCTAGTGATCCTGCATTTTAGTGAGGCTGGATTTGCATCTTCTATGATGACTCTTGTACCCTCTCTAGAGGCTATATAAATACATGGACATACTACTAGGTACTACTCCGTACTTATACGCATATCGACAACTACTACTAGGTACATGTAGTATTATCAGTACTATCAGTGTGAATGCTGTAAACATCACCAACAGCAGTGCATCATACTCCATCATACAGTAATACCACTCTACTAATACTAATACCCCGTACCCCGTATCGTATCCATCTCATGCACCTCGTCCCCATCCTAGTCCATCCTAGTCCATCCTGGTCCCTCTGATCCATCCATCTAACAACCTAACGGGCCGACTTCAAGAACCCTCTCTCTACGAGTATCCAATCCATCTCATCATCCTTGCCATGACATCTTTGCCTCTTTTTTTTCTCTCTCAATATTCCTTTGAAGAAAACTACGACGTAATGATTCCCTCTCGATCCAAAAACCCTCTCATAATATCTCTCAACCCTCTACACACCGACAACCAACGGCATGTCATAAACGTTGCATGTACTACTCCGTACCTCAATAATTATCGAGTAATAGACTCAAAGTACAGGCGCAACTACGTACGAGTATTAGCCCACCGCAATATCCCGATCCCACCATCTCACACCTTTTTTTTTTCTTTCTTTCTTTCTTTCTTTTTTCACCTTTGCCGCCGCCAAGAGATTGACAAACAGGAAATCATACTGAATAAATACGGGTTAAAGAATAGGCAACCCTCGGTCATCGTTCACCCGACTTGATATATGTGGCCAGTGATAATGAATGTACTCTACTAATAACCCAGTGATGTTGAGTACTCGTACCTACCATTCACATGATGAACCCGTCCCGTCCCGTCCCTCCCTCCTTATTGATCGGTTACCGGCGTCCTTTTCCGATATAGGTATCCAATCCCTGGTTGTAGAAGGGAAATCGTGCAGTTGTTTCATCAAAGTCGTATCTTGGTTACTGTGTGCTGCGAGTTGCCATCATCATTACTCGCTCGCCGTCCGATGAGAATACTACGCACACAAACTCGCATGTGAGAGAGGTGACCCCCCCCCCGTGCGTGCGTGGGCGTGGGATAATGCAAGATACGATGGCAACATACGGGGAGGGATGTCGTCGATAGAAACAAACATGAGGTCCGTGTGTTTTTGTTGTTGTTTTTCCTCTCCTCTCATCTCGCAGGCTTTTTCACTCGCAATAATTTGTCACCTACTATGAGTCAATCCTGCTCGTAAATATGATAATACTACATGTAGACAGGCCAAGGCTCGAGAGACTCGAGAGCATCCCACTCCATGGCCATGGTAATGTGCACGTACCCTCCAAGTTGTAACTCCCGGTCTTACCGCCGGCAACTTGCACATTGCGTAGGATGTACTCCGTACAAAGTAATATAGGCTCCCTAAAGTCTAGGAAGGAGTCATAGCACACAATACTCCGTCTATCTACCGCAATCTGCAGAGCCACATGGACCCTGCCAATACCCTGCCCAGACTTGCGCGCGCCATCGTGACGGTCTGACGACTCAGGTGTGAGAACCTTCATCTTCCTCTGCCCTTGCGCCCGTCCACGGTTCGCCAGATGGTCCGCCCACCGAGTACGACTATCTCTTGACTATCATCTCGTGGGGGTGCCTTGTGTGTTGAGCCGCATCATTTGCGTTTAGCCTATTGTTTCTTCTCTTTACCTTTTCTTT
Source organism: Geosmithia flava (assembly GCA_900188565.1). Lineage (NCBI taxonomy): Eukaryota > Fungi > Ascomycota > Sordariomycetes > Hypocreales > Bionectriaceae > Geosmithia > Geosmithia flava. The sequence goes on along the minus strand of FYEV01001626.1, from coordinate 285,189 downwards.
TTTTTTTCTTTTTCATCTGATTTTCGTCTATTATTTTTCTTCTTGTTACTACGTCTTTTTCTTCACTAAACACGAGTTCTCCCATACACGTCATGTACAACGTCAGATTCGTAATATTCCAAGTCATCAATCCTACCATTAAAGTCCCCCAAGTACACCACAGGCTACCCGGTAGCTTGACCACATCTCAGTATGGGCTTATAGATTTAGACTAAAATATCATTCAACATCATTTTTTTGTCTTTTTTCGGTTATTTCTGTGTTCCTCCCGATACATATATACTCTAAAATCATACTTGATTCATAATGCCTTCAAAGCAAGACCCTATGTTGTGCCAAACCCATATTACAGCCTTCAGGTACGAGTGCACCGTTAGATCACGAGCCCCGCGATACACCAAACAAGCAACCTTGAAAATTGCCCCGCTGCACACACCCAAAAAAGAAGAATCGGTGGGGCTCGGTGCTCCAACACAGCATCACCAGCTGGAATTTCCCACAACGTCAACCTCCATCGACTGAGCTCCTCCCACCAAGACAATTGGGAGCATCGAACCCCTCCCCATTTCTTCCTTCTCGATTTGCCCGATTTGCCCGAAGCTCAACAGGGCTGTTCATCAAGAGAGACCCGACACCTGTGCACACGACGCAACCTTCCCTCCCTCCAGACCAGCCAGCCTGGCCATGCGCCGACCTTCTCCCGTCACCACCCCTCCTCCATCGCAATAGAACATCGAAGGAAAGACAAGCAGAGAGAAGAGCGAAGTTAAAAAACGCAAAAACGACACAATGCCACAAGACTCGGCCGCCGCGCTCGGCGCCCTCCTGCGCGGGGTATCCATCGACGACCACGAAGAGGTCCTCAAGGCCGCCAACGCGGCCCTCCGCTCCAAAAAGGACGACCAGACAGCCCTGCACACGCGCATCATCGCCCTTCTCAACCTCGACCGCTTCGACGACGCCCTCCGCGCCCTGGACGAGGGAGGCGACAAGCTCGACGCCACCTGCCGCTTCGAGAAGGCCTACGCGCTCTACAAGGTTGGCAAGCTAGACGATGCCGCCTCGCTCCTCAAGTCCATCGACATCTCCTCCTCCGACTCTACCGCCGCCGGTTCAACCAGCAACAGAGGCCACAGCCATCTAGCCGCCCAGGTCGCCTATCGCGCCGAGAGGTTCGACGATGCCTACACCGTCTACCAGAAGCTCCTGGAGAAGGACCCGGAGGCCGAGGACAACGATATCAAGATCAACATGCGTGCCGTCGTCGCCCAGGCCGGGTGGCTCGGCAGCGGCGCCCAGGATGGAGACGACGCCCAGGACCAGGTCCATCAGCTCGACACCTTTGAGCTCTGCTACAACGAGGCCTGCTCCTGCATCTCGCGCGGCGTGCTTGACCAGGCTGAGCTGCTCCTGCGACGCGCAGAGACCCTGTGCGATGCCTCGGACGACCTCACCGACGAGGACAAGCAGGCTGAGATGCAGCCCATTCTCGCCCAAAAGGCCTATGTCCAGGCTAGGCTCGGCAAGACTGACGAGTCGCTAAACCTCTACAAGACTCTTGGAAAGTCTGGGTGAGTTTGGTTTTCCTCCTTCTTCCCTCTTATATAATGTGTGTATGTATGTGCTGACCTCTGTCACAGTGACAATGATGCGGATCTGGACCTTGTCATCGAAAACAACCGCGTGGCATTGTCCTCGGCCTCGGCGAACCCGTACTTGGTGCAGCGCCAGGCGGAGTCGTGGGCCCAGCGCGCCAAGTCAGCCAAGCTGTTCAGCCACCAGGCCGACGTGGTGCGGCGCAACGGGCTCATCATCGACCTGCAGGCCAACAAGGTGCGCGGCGTGGTCGACCGCACGGACAAGGTCATCTCGTCGGTGCAGCACCCGTCGACGCAGTCGGGCGTCAACGCCATCTCGGGGCTCAACGCCGTGGCCTCGACGCACGGCAAGTCGGGCAGGGAGCTCGTGCGCGCCCTGCAGGACCTTACCAAGAAGAGGCCTGACAACGTCGGCCTGGTCCTGACGCTGGTGCAGACGTACCTCGACGCCGGGAACCAGGGCGCCGCCCTCTCAACGCTCGAGACCTTCCTCGCCCGTCTCGAGGGGACCAACACGGACGACAAGAGCGCCGCACCTGCCGCCCGAGCCACCGACGTCCGCTTCAGCCCCGGCCTGGTCGCCCTGGTCGTCTCACTTATGCGTTCCCAGGGCCGCCACGCCGCCGCAAAGACGGAGCTCTCCAAGGCAGCCAGGTACTGGCAGGACCAGGACCGCGCGGCCGTTTCGTCCCGCGCTCTCCTGCAGGAGGCTGGCATCGAGCTCCTCCGATCGTCCAACCCCCGCGACCTGAAGCTCGCCGGCTCCGCCTTCGAGAAGCTCTTCTCCCAGAGCCAGGGCTCTCACATCGCCTCAGCCGGCCTGGTAGCCTCCCTGGCGCCCTTTGACCTGGCCAAGGCGAACGAGCACGTCGGCTCCCTCCCCGAGGTGGACGACCTGATTGCCGGCGTCGATGTCGAGACTCTGCTGGACGCTGGTGTCGCCACCATCCACCCCACCACCACTGCCATCACCACCATCAAGGGCACCAAGCGTTCTGCCGCCGAGGATGCTAAGAGCAACAAGGCCTCCAGCAAGAGGCGCAGGCCCAACAAGCTCCCCAAGAACTACGAGGAGGGCAAGAAACCCGATCCCGAGCGCTGGCTGCCCTTGCGTGACCGCTCTTCCTACCGTCCCAAGGGCAAGAAGGGCAAGAAGAAGGCTGCTGACTCTACCCAGGGCGGCGTGGTGAAGGATGAGGAGACGCTCGGTCTCGTGGGTGGCGGTGGTGTCAAGGTCGAGAAGGCTGGTGGTAACAACAGCAACAAGAAGAAGAAGAAGGGCAAGAAATGAGTTATGAATGTTTCGTTTTTTTTCTTCTCCTTAGTTAAAAAAAAATAAAAAAAATTGCATCCCAAAAAATGTGCACGCATACAAAGGAACTGTGATGATGGATATTCCTAATGCCATATACTTGTAGACTCCATCACCAGATATACAAAAAGAGAATGTAAAAGGTATTTTATAAACAAAGAAACCCTAGCTTTTTTTTTCTTAATGCCCTCCAAACCAGAAAAAAACGTATCAAGCGAAAAAGGAAAAACATACAGCAACAACCGCTAATATTGTAAAAAAAACGACATGTAGATAAGTTATAAAAACACAGCAATCCCCTTTCCTCTTGCCCCCCTATTTGCCCCTCCCCATCTCATGAACAAAACAAACGCCCTCGTCGGACTTATGTGTGTGCGTGTGTGACGAGCCCGTTCTCTTTCTTTCTTGCTTATTACCAAAAAAAGACAAGGAAAGTTTTGTTATCTACCATCCTCCCTCCTCATGCATTAACCGGTTGTAGAGAACGACTTTCAAGTGTCGCCGCGTCTGAAGATGGTGGCCTATCCGTCGAGTGGTGGACATGTAGTTCCTCCATGGACGACGACTTGTCACCCTCCTTTAGAGGAGAGGTCATCTTTTCCTTCTTGGGCGTCTTCTTGGACGATGGAGCCGTGCTACTCGTCTCATCATCATCGTCTCCCACCACCGCTTTACCTCCGTCACCAGAACCCTCGTCTTCCTCCGTCTCCATAGGTGGCAGGGGCGACCTGCGTCCGTCGGAAAAGCTGACGGCCGCCTCGCTCTCCCCGTCGGATGGTATCGTCAGATGCCCAAGGCCGTTGTTAGACACACTTCGCCTGGTATTGTTGGCAGAAAACTTCCTGTGCAACTCGCGGAAGCTGCGCGCCGTGGCCGTGCTGGCGCTCGCCGCAGACTCCCGTCGTGAGTGCTCTTCCTCCGGGTCGCCCGTGGCCGAGTAAAAGTCGTCGTCGTCGCCGGCGCTGAGGGCAGGCGAGAGCGGCTGGTGGAGATCCGCCGGTGGCATTGACTTGCGGCTGCGCATCTTCTCTTCCGTCGGCAGATAATGCAGCTCCGAGCCAAAGTTGATGACCGAAGCCTTCTTGCCGTGCACCACGAAGCTGCCCGTGCTGCGGGGCAGGACGCTGCTCTCGCTGACCGTCTCCTCGGTCGGCCCGATCGACTGTCCTTCCCTGCCGCGCCTGCTGCTGCGGTGGTGGGACAGGTGGCCAGCACCTTCCCTAAGGGTGCGCTGCAGACTCCGCCGGATCTTGGTCCTGTCGGCGGGGGATCCGAAATCGCCATCGGCAGACGTCGACGCGGTGCCCTTCTCGGATTCCAGGTCGGCTCTGTGCTCGACGAGACCAGCCTGCTGCAGAAACTCGCGTTCCTCAGCATCGACATCATCTCGGTGCTGGCTCGATTTGGATGCGCGTCGGCCAACGTCGGCCATGGCTGATCCCCGGCGGGGCTGCGGCGGTGAGCCCGGTGCGCTGGTTGTGGCTGTGTCGCCGATTGTTGACTCGTCTGCCTCAGTGATCGATTCATCGCGGGACTCACGACGATCACCATTGGGTTCGACGGCACTCTGCGGTGGCGTCTCGAACTTCCCATCTGCGGGAGACTCGGCTGTGCCCTCATCGTGTTCTGAGGGAACAGTAATGTGCAGTCCTCCAGGAACATCCGGAACCTTCTCGCTGCTGCGTGACGCTGCCATCTTGGAGGTGTGCCGCGAGGTTGACCTTGCCGGAGATGATAGCCTCTCGTGAGACGACGCATTCGGATCCGAGACGAGCGGGCTCGCCCGCGACAGGGGAGACGGGTTGTCCTCGTCCAGGTCCTTGCTGAGGATATCACGGTGGCACTTTTCTCTCCAAATCTCCACCCGTGTCCACTTGATCCGAGCCGACAGGCTGGCAGCCGATGCCAACAGTTGTTCCCGTGTCCTCGGCTGGATGGGAGCCAGGATCATGAGATGGCGCGCATTTCGTAGCTGCTCATCCAGCTTCTTTTGCGACACCTTGATATTCTCCTCTGTCTCCTCAATCTTTTGGCACATAAATGATCGTCTCGCCGTCTGGATGTCTTCAGCTTCCTGGTGGTTGATGCGGCCTCGGACGACCGACACTTGGCCCGAGGGTGTGTCGATGAGGGCCTCAGCATCGGCACCGTCGAGACGGCGCATCCCCCGCCGGCCCTGACCATCGTAGGTTGAACCGACGACACCTCGCATTCGAACACCGGACGTTCTAAATGCCGCTGCGTAGTTGAGTTTGGCCAGCCAGTCGTTGAGCTCGTCCTCGTCGTCGGCGAGGAGGACCTCATCAAGTCCTCCCTGTCGAACATATACAAACGCATTCTTGTGCTTCTTGTACGATGTGTCGTGTAGAGCCACCGCTCCATGTGTCGACATGAGGGCGTCCGGCTTGAAATGTTCCAGGGGTGGTTTGAAGATGATGGGCTCGCCGTCATTGCCGGCCTTGACGTGATTCTCGCGCTGGTGCATCAGGTTCTTGACCCAGCCCGTGTTCCTGAAGAAGTAGAGTTGCGCCCCTGTGAGGATTGCGCCCCACTCTTGCCAGGGCGAGCGCGTCCTGCGCTTCTTTGGATCCTTCCTCCACAAGAGACCGACCTTTGTGATCTTTATATCAACAATTCCTGGCCCGGCATCTTCAGGGTTGGTAGCCGTTTTTTCCGTCATGAAGGCATCGGGGCGCGAACGGGCCGACACAATCTGGAGGACACCCGTCCTGAAGAATGTCTCCTGCAGGTTTCTCAAGTCAAGGCTGGTGGCAGTTCCCAGGTAGTTGTAGTGGTCCTCGAGGAGCATTATTTCCTTGAGGTTCGGTCTGAGAGCCTCGAGGTTGCCGTCGAGTATCAAGGTGTACGGGTCAATCGGTTCCTTGGCGGCCCTCCTGGCAGGATCATTGGGTCCCACCAGTATATTCTTGCGTTTGTTCTTGATGCTGGCGCGGTCACCAGCCGAGTCGAGCTCATCCTCGACATGGATGAAGGGCGTGTAGCTGATATTGTCGTAGAAGCATTCCAGAACCTCGTCAAACACGCCCTCCCCGCGGGTATTCTTGAGGTAGTCGGGCTTCTGCATCTTGTACTTGTTGTTTTTGTTGAAGACATCGGTGTGGAGGATGAGGAGGGAGAAGGCAATGAAGTAGGCCTGGTCAGGACTCGAGTAGATTCCTGGGTTACACTCGTGGTATCGATTGGCAAACGCCTGCAGGCATCTGTCGATCTGCTGTGTCTCCTTGGGAAGCTCAGCCTCCATCAGGAGCTTGCGAATAGCCATGTCCATGGGGTCCTCGAAAAAGCTGAAGCTTCGCATGTAGCTCCTTAACACAGCCGCAGAGAAGGGGTCGGAATGCTTGGAAAGAGCTGCCGCAATGACGCCCCGCTTGAGGATATCTTCGACGCGACCGAGGTACTTGGCGGCGGATTCATCCTCGCGCTTCTCGGGAAGCGATATCGAATCTCTGGCGATCTGGAACGAATTACTCTGTGATGCGGCAGAGGCGGGGGTCGTGGGCGTCATGGTGCCCTGGCGGCTCAACTCCGAATTCTGGCGCAGGCGCGTCAGCCCGAGGAGGTCGCCGAAACTCTTGCGTCCCGTCGAGGACGATGTCCTGGTAGTGGGTGCCAGGTGGTGATCCTCGGTAGAATCACGGCCGCCGCCCGCCGAACTCATAGTAGACGAGCGACCTCTGAGGAAATTCGGTCGAGTGGGCGACGATTGCCCTGATCGTGACCCTCCGCCACCATGATTAAACAGGGCAGCGGCCGGGGACGGACCGGCACGATCGGTCGGAGCCCGCGAGATGGTGCTGCTGCGGACAGATGATGGTCGTGGGGTCGGGGTCTGGTTCGATGTTCCTGGCAGAGAGGCCTGGGAGGCGGAGGGGGTCTTGTCCTTTTGAGGTAGATGCGCAAGGGGAAACATTGGTTCGGGTGACCGTTTGGCCCTACGCATCTTGAAGAATGGGTTGCTGCTGGGGGATTTTTTGGGAGTTGTGGCAGGACTCTGATGGGAGAGGCGGTCGTTGGAGCTGGCATCGGATCGGGATGATTCCGACTGCCTATTCGCCAATGTGGCCGGGGTCGTCGACGCATTGGAATTGGCATTGGATCCAGCGGTAGGTTGTAACGAGGGTAGGGGAAGAGGTTCTTCGAGGGTGGCGAGGGTCGGGCGGGCTCTTTGCTCTGCGAGCGACTTCCTCGGGGGTTTGTATGAATTGGACAGATCGGGCGACTCGATATGCTCGCGTGAGATTTCGCTGGAGCCGCGCAGCCTGGCGGCGACGAGGCTCATGCGCGACGTCTTTTTCTTTGGGCCCTGAAGCTCGCCGGTGGGAGCCGTAGTTATGATTTCTGGAGCTTTACACGTTTTTCATTTAATTAGCCTTGGGACTCTTCCCCTTATTGAGGGGCAGGGGAGGGGAGATGATGGGCATGCTGTGAGCCCCTCCTCGCCACCCCCCCCTTTTCCTCCCCAGCTATGTTGTACTTACGACGTGGAACGGGCGGTGGTTTCTCAGCCTGCTGCTTGGCCCTCAGGGAAAGCTGAGGATCAGATGCATTGCGAAACCTCAATAGGGAGAAGCGCTTGTGTCTGTTTGTCTCCTCCTGAACCGGCGGGGTGTCGGGGCGAGTGACGGTGGACGCGCGGCTCTGAGGATCGATGGAGGTGGTGGCAGCGTCATCATCATTGTCGACGGAAGTCTCGCTTTGTGGTGGTGGGGACCCGACATCTTCGTGCCCAGCAGCATCTTGGGCGCTGTCCTCGTGTTCTTGAATGTTGGGCTCGCTGGGCGTATTGCCGCGACGTCGTAGGAGTGGCATGGTGACAGCTGGGCATGATACACGGACGCGGACCCTCGGTGATGAAGGCTACGCCGGGAGAGCCGGCGTGGGTGGTGGTGGTGGTGGTGGTGGTGTGTGTGTTGGATGACGATGAGAGTTTGAGATGAGAGAGAAAGAGAGGGGTGGTGGTATAGAGCTGCAGACGCTGGGCATGCAGCCTAGCGAAGCATGTCAGGATCTCTGGGACACATTGAGTACACAGATTGTCGTCACGCCGTTTTTTTTCGTGGGGGGTGTGCGGGTGGTTGGTTAAGTTGGTTGAGACGTTGGCGTTGCAGAATGGGTTGCGAGTCGTTAGTAGTTCTGGACCAGCTGTACGGAGTACTAGAGTAGTAGCACGGGCGCTGCTGTTTCTGTACAGGAGACTGCCCAGGTGGAGTGTATTACGGGCGGGAGTGTACAGGAGTGCTGTACGGGAGTAAGCAGCAGTAGCACCACCAAAACACCAGAAGCGGCAGAAGGATTGGAATCAGCAGCAAGCAGCACCAGTAATGGACGGGCCAGCAGCAGCTAGCTAGTGGATCTCTCAGTGCTTATTGCTCCAGTGGACTGTCTGGGCGCTGGTCAAAGTCCAGGTCCCGACCAAGGGGTTGGATTGAGGCTACGAAGGGTACTTCTCAAGGAGTCCATAATAGGAGCAATAACACCTGAACTAGGAGTAGTACGGAGTACGTCTACAGCTAAAGGAGTCCAGGCTTGTCAGGATCAATTTGCTATTATTACTAGAGAAGTGGCTGGTGGGGCGGAGGGGGCTCTTCTCGGGCTCTTCTTTCACCCCATTCTTTCCAAGGTTGTTCCAAGGTCCCCCTAGGCCAGTGACAGTGGGCCACCGTAGACAGGAACAGGCTGGACAAGAAAGAAGCAGGAAAAGAGAGAAAGTGAGGACAATAATAACAGGGTCTTAAAAAAAATAGCCGTCCTCACATCTAGCCCCCGCTTGCCCAAAACGAATTTTAAAATAAATTACGATTTTGCGGCTTTGATGCTGCGTGGCATTACGTCGTCATATGCGTGATGTTGGCGACCGGTGGCTGGTCCCCGCTGTACGGAGTTAAAATATAGAGGTGCCCGAACCTTGGAAGGCTGAAAAGCACATGAAAAGGGGAATTCAATATTGATGTCCAGTCGTTTTCTACGAGAACTTCGTACAGACTACAGAGTAATACAGCGTGCCCAGTGCTGCTGTCACTGCCGTGGGACCAGTGCCGTGGGACGCTGTCAATCGCTGGCATTCGCTGGGCAACCCTCTGTGTTTAACTGTAGTACCTCGTAAATGACTAATCTCTCCTGTATTGCGACTGGTAGTCGTAATAAGACTTTTTGTCTGTTACACGGGCACTCCGAATCTCTCCCACACAGGTTAAAATCATGCTCGTACTCGGATTCTGGTAAAGACAAGAATAGAGTACGAGCTGGCTGGGTGCTGTAATAATACTATCTTCGTATTGTTCGTAATAATACCACTAGGACGGAGTAATAGTATGTTCAATGTGCTAACGTGAGAATGTCCGTACACATGTGTATTCCCACGTGCTATTAGCAGCTAGAGTGATACTAACATTTACGGCCCCCCTGATTTTTGTTATCGCCACATGCTGCTTATCGATAAGCTGGGACCTAGAACCTGGATGGACTGCACTAAGAAATGCTAAGAGATCTGCTATGAACGGCCTATGAATACCTAGCACTGCCTAGCCTATAGCCTACTTGTGTTATAGCACAGCCCGCCACCAGTCGTCGTCTCCCCACCGGCTTCTCAAAAAGCCCAAGGGCATAATATTATCACCCCCATCACCAGCTCGAGGGTGTAACGACAGTTTCTACAACCCGGGTTTTCCTTTACTGCAACACGAATTAGTATTGTCCAACAACTGTGACGCATTGTGTACCCCGACGGCAACCCCGACAAAAAGAGTCAAAGCTACGACTCCCCGGGCACAGCGGTAGCAGCAGCACAGCGTGCGTCTCTCGACAATGAAGGTCAACCTCGTCGTCGTTTCGACGCTGCTGGTGGCGGCCGTCAATGGCGCTGGCATCGGTCCTCACCCACCTCCTCTACACGACCATCAGTACATGGGCCCTTCCGTGGCCGACCGCGGCAGTGGTAGTGGAAGAAGCAGCAGCAGCAGCAGCACCGTCTTCCCACTCCTGACAAAAGTGCGAGATGACGTTATCGAATTCATCTTTGGACGCCAGCCGACTGGAGGCTCTGATGCCGGCGACGACGGCAGCGCTCCTAGCGGGCCCCCACCGATCCCCGACAGCATCCGATCGCGTTACGCAAATGAGGTGGTGCTGCGGTTCAACGTGACGACGGCGCAGGAGGAGCTGGCGCTATCGCGGGCGGCGGATCAGCTGTTTCTGGACGTGTGGGCCGTGTCGAGCGACTTTGTCGACATCCGCATGCACAAAGATGAGGTGGGCCCCCTGCTCAGCCTGGTGCCCGAGTCGCTGCGCCGGTCCCAGTCGACCCTGATCGCGGACCTGGCCGCCGCCGTGTACCAGTCGCTGCCGACGGACCGGGTGCGCGACCGCCAGCACGCCATCACGGCCGAGAGCATGCACGCCGACCTGTCTGCCCACCTCAGCAACGGGGGGGACAACCTCTTCTTCCAGGACTACCAGCCGCTGCCTGTTGTGGTCCGGTGGATGCGCCTCCTCGAGGCCATGTTCCCCTCGTACGTGCGCTACGTCGACATCGGCCAGTCATTCCAGGGACGCGAGATCCCCGCCCTGCGCGTCGGCGTCCCCGGCGCCCCGGATCCCCTGCACCCGCGCAAGACCATTGTTGTCACCGGCGGCTTCCACGGCCGCGAGTGGATCTCCACCACCACCGTCAACTACCTGGCTTGGTCCTTCATCACGTCGTTTGGCAAGGAGCCCCTCATCACCAAGCTGCTCGAGCAGCTTGACATCATCTTCATCCCCGCCACCAACCCGGACGGTGTCGAGTACACCTGGCAGGTCGACCGTCTCTGGCGCAAGACGAGGCAGCTGACCGGCCTCCGCTACTGCCCGGGCATGGACCTCGACCACACCTTCTCCTACGAGTGGGAGAGCGCCCACGTCCACGACGACCCTTGCTCCGAGCGCTACGGCGGCGAGCGTCCCTTCCAGGCCGTCGAGGCCATGCGCCTCGCCCAGTGGGCCAGGAACCACACCGTCCAGGCCCACGCCAAGTTTGTCGCCCTCGTCGACCTGCACTCCTACTCCCAGCAGGTCCTCTTCCCCTATGCCTACTCGTGCGACGTCGACCCCCCGAATCTCGAGAACCTCGAGGAGCTGGCCGCCGGTCTCGCCAAGACGATCCGCCTGTCCAACGGAGAGACCTACTCCGTCGCCTCTGCCTGCAGGGGCACTGTCACGGGGGCTGACGGCGCCGCGCCATCCACCGACCCCCAGCAGCGCCTCGAGTCCGGCGGCGGCTCTGCCATCGACTGGTTCTACCATGAGCTGCAGGCCCATTACAGCTACCAGATCAAGCTGCGCGACACGGGCAGCTACGGGTTCCTCCTCCCCAAGGAGCACATTGTGCCCACTGGTGAGGAGATTTTTGACGCCATGAAGTACTTTGGTGACTACCTGCTGGGCAACAATGGCATCGAGCGCCTTTCAAACGAAGAGGACGACGAGCAAGCGGCTGCCCTGGACGATAAAGAGTCGTCTAGCAACAACGATGTGTCAGAGCTATTGGATAACATGGAGCTCAGGCGACGAAGGATCCGCCGGTGAATACAACACATATACTAAAAACGAAAAATACCATGGAAAAAATAGGGAGGCTTTCTTTTTTCAAAAACTGGAATTAGGGAGTAATTGGGTTTTACGAGACATAACGACAATGGTTCAACGGCACTATTGCAGGGCACGGACGAAAAATAGGAGCTGGCCTCTTATTTTATTTTTTTTTCAAGGGTTTATGAAATTTGGATGAGATGAAACTATCATAATATATTACACATACGCACATGCCTGACAAACAACAACGTAATTTCTGTGTCGCTTTTACATCTTCAGAACGGCCATGACGGCAGTGTAGGTGGCGAGGACATACAGGCCAAGGTCTCCGATGTGAGAGATGCCGCCGCCACTGTAGGGTGGATGAGTGGTTAGCCGGGGGGATTCTAGGAACAGACTTGAAGTCGTTTGATAGAGGTGAAACCTACACAATCCTGCCCTTGGGGCCGGAGTCGCTGGTGTAGCCCATGGTGTACATGACACGTCCGACGGACCAGATGCCACCGAGGACGGCAGAGGTGACGGGGAAGCGGAGACCTGAGATGAGGAGGGCAGGGAGAAGGCTGACGTAGTTCTCGAGGAAGTTGCTGTGGCACCTCTGAGCTGGTAAGAGTTAGTTTTCCAGTCGCATATATATATATAATGTATTCTTCTCTGTGTGTCCTTTTCTCCTTCACACTTCTTCTTTAGGCTCACCAGAACAATCTCCTGTCTAGACGAGAAACAAACACACAAGGAATAGAGCAGTGATACTGAGAAGGGGCTAATGACATACCGCAGTTGAACTTGTAGACCTTGGGGTCCTTCTTGGCCAGCTCATCGCTAGCATAGGCGTTGGGGTAAAGGACACCGGCGGCCTTGCGGTGATGGCCGGTGACGAAGCCGTGGTACATGTTGACGAAGAAGGTAGAGGCAACGGCGACGAGGACGTGACTATCATCTACAGTGTCAGTTTTCTTTTCATACTCTTATCTTGTGGCGTCGCGCGCTCATCCATCATAGGGGGAGAGGGGGAGAGAGGGTATCCATTCACTTACCCGTACTCATCGGGGAGCTGAATAGTGAGAACCATTGTGGAGAGTGGGTTGTGTGTATTATTATGTGCTTATATATCAAAGATATTGAAGAAGAGAGAAATTTGAGGATGGTGGTGATATGAGAAAAGAATTGGATATAACAAGGGAGGCGAAAAACAAGAGAGATGGGAAGTTGGCGGCGATGTGTTGTTTTTTATATCCGGAACAATCAGGGTAGGCGCGAGTGGCGGGTCCCGACTCCTATCCCACTGTCGCTGGGTTTCTTTTTTCATCCGCCCCCCCCAAATCGGGGGAGAATTGGCTCCACGTGTGGTCTTTGCTGTCTCTAACCTCTGCCTTCGCTTTTTTCTTCCCTGGCGAAAACTAGTCCTTTTTTTCGCATAACTCCGCAAGTCGTTGCTTTTCATCTTCCTCCCACTTTGTCTCTCTCGTATTATCCCCTCTCCGCGTCTGTGTGCCCCCGTTAATCTCTCCTTTTGGCTCTTGTTCTTCTTCTCTTTGTTGTATTCTCAATTCGTGCCCTCTGTACTTGTCGTTTCCCGTATTAGTAAAGAAAGAGATCCGAAACACACCTGCGGCGCTCATAGTACGAACAAAAGTATCCGTACTCTCCTCATCTTGCTCCCAGGTTCTTTTGCCTTTTCTTCTTTTCTTTTCCTTTTGACAACTCGTCCATATGCTGGATCTGATGAATGAATATCCATCCCACACGCTTGCTCATCAAATCCGAAGTGGAACATCAAATCCGGAGTGGAATTGACTAACCGTCCATTTTTTTTATGACCGTATGATCCCCAATGCCGTAATTGGTCAGAGCACCCCAGAAATTCAAGACCGCCTTAAAGTCCGCACTTTAAAATAACGAAAAAGAAAACAAACGAGAGAAAAAAAAAAGTCCGCAAATAATGGCACGGGGCGTCAATCTGGCCGAATTGGTTGGTCTCGATCACCTTCCCTTCTCTTCTCCCTTTCAGCCTGTGCATCGATCGCACGGATCCCTCCAAGCGAGTCCAAGACCGTGGAATACACGTCTCTCTGCGGATTCCATGTCAGCAGCTGCATCTTGTCGTGCCTTTTCCAGGTCGACCCATGCTCCATCGGAGCGACGCCGCACCCCACTGCTGTCAAACCTGAGTCCCTTCTGCTTGCAGTACCGTCTCAGATCTCTTTGAAACGTAGTCCCCCCCGTCCAGCCCAGCACTGCGCACCCAACCGTCTTCCAAGGACTGACAATAATGTCGACCCTGCGGTGCGGCGTCGGTACATCGGCGTCGGGCCTGTCGGGGTCCTGCCATACCACCAGAGCCTTGTCGAGCGTGTCGAATCCTGGGCCGGGCAATGGTGTGCCATCAGCAGTATTAATGGCACCGGCCCCGCTGCCGCCTTTCCACGGTAGGGGGGTCTGCCCTCGCTCGCTATTGGCCGTGCCGAGCGTCAGCGTGTGCGTTATGTGCTTTGACTTTTCAAGGCTGGCAATCAACTTCTCGACAAGTCTCAATGTCCGCTGCTCGTCGGGGTGGCTGAGGATGATGTCGACGTCACCGCTTTGCGCCTTTCCGCGTCGATAACCTCCGACCACGGTTGCCTGGTAGCCGCTGTCCAGCTTGCGCGCCTCGGACAGAATGATGCCGCCGATCCGTTTCACCTCGCTTCGCGGTATCTTGAGCTGCAGCTCATCGTAGTACTTGACCCCAACCTGCTGCACGCGGCTGAGTGTCCGCCATGCGTTTGAGACGAGGTCATCCAAGTCTCGCCATCCTGTAGTGCCATCCATGTCAGCACATCATCTCCCAACCTTCGAGGCTCGTTTTTAGAGGAATGCGCAACGCTCTCTACCTTTGTTGTAAAAGTCGCGGGCTGTCGCATCCCCGACACCCCATATCCCGTAGAACAGCTTCAGTGCCGACACCTTCGCATCGGCTTCAGCCTCTGTTACCTCCCTGAGACTTCCTGCCTCTTTCCATTGGTGGAAGAGTTCGGCAATCTTGGGACCGCACCCTGGAAGCCTTGATATCTCTGCTCGCTGCGTTAGCCCTGGCACATCTACAAATTCGAACGGCGTAAGGTGGTGGTAATACCAAATGAGCTGCGCACGCCGTGAGGATACGCTGCAACCGTGGCAATGGACGTAGAGTATGCCCTCACCCCGACCTCGTCACCCTCAAGAGCACGAATCGTCCGCAGCTTCTTCATCTGCTCGATGAAGTCCGCATTGGGTGTGTCGCTCGGCGTCGCCCTCTGGCACGAGTATATCATATGTAAGTAGTCTGGCACCGGCGGCAGCGGGGCGTCATGCTCGGATGTTGTCTCATGGACAAGCGGCGGTGGGTGGCGTGTTCGGGGAGATGGCGATGTCACCCTTTCCTGGCGCCCAGACACGCGGACAGGAGACGATGGGCGTGTCTCGGCCGATGAGGGCACCAAGACTGGTTCGTGGTATCCAGACGCGCAACTGCTGGGACCCGCAGGGTATTCCGATGCTAGGGAGGTGGCAGCAGTCTGGGGCCATGGAGGCTTCTGCCTCTTCCCTTCAAAGAGGAGATATTCTGTTGTGGGGAGGACGACACCTTTCTCAAGACAGTCCGTCAACCACTGCAACTTGACCACCTTGACTGTGTCAACCGTGGTATCACCTTCGAGTGCACTCCCCGTTGCCGAGACCCTTCGCCGCTTTGTAGGAGGCGCATCGTCGTTACCCTGCTCTTGGTAATTCAGCGTAGAAGCCGGTGCCTTCTCTTCTGTCGACAGCTTCAGTCGTCGAAGCTCAAACAGTGCACGCTCTCGCCGCGTGATTCTCCCCACAATCACCTCAGCCTCTTGTGCATCCCAAGTGAGCGACGGGACATCTTTCTCTAGGGAGTGAAGCTCCTCGGATTTGAGCTTTGTGGGGAGTAAGTATATAAGTGGGAAGTTGAGGCTCATGGCCAGCAACCAGCAGAGAGAGGGCGTCGGGTGTATTAGTGGTGAGGAGGAGGGTGCCCGCGGTGGTGGTAGTGGTGGGGGTCGTCATAAACGGCTATCGTCACGCAATTACGCTTAGAGCCATTGAAAAGTGTGTACGGGCTTTTAATAAGGTCCGAGAGTTCCAAGATTGCGCTTTCCTCTCTCTTGACTCTTATAGATGGATAGAAAAAGGAAAATAAGTTCTGTGTTACTACTGGATAGGAACAACGACAACTGTTTCTGCTAGTACAGGTAGTCTTGATTTCATTCTCCGCTCTTCCTGTGGTCGGGCCCCACGGCAACGAACGGTTGTTGTATTCAGCCGTACTCGACCGCAAACATGCACGCATTTCAAGTGTACCACTTCGCGGTTCAACTCAAACGATGATGTTGCGAGCTATGTGTGTGTGCATGCACATATTTAGTATTGTTGTGATAATGTGAATCTTTTTTATATATCTAATACAGTATTATCCTGAAGCTCATTGTCGACAGGTCATCAGACATCCTCAAACTCGAGCTCCTCATCCTCGTCTTCCTCGCTGGCATCGCCAGAGGTTTTCGAGGGCTCCTGCTTCACATCTGGTTCGGTCTTCACCTCGGGCTCAATCTTAACCCTCTTGGCTGACCTGTCGTCTGAGCTATCGCCGTCTCGCGACGGGTCGCCCGAAGCCTCTCGCTTTATGCTGGGGGTTCCCGTCGTGCCTGCGCCGGAGCCGCCACCGCCCGTCGCCGGGACATCCTCGAACTCGTCCTCTTCCTCTTCCTCCTCAGACCCAGAGTCGTCGCCCATTGCTTCACGAGCTCTCTCGGCAGCCTGTTCGGCCTTGAGCTTCTCGAAGATGTCATCGATCTGTGAACCTGAACTGCCATCGGCCGTCTTGGGTTGAGCCGCCTCCTTGGTACCAGGTTCCTGTTTGACAGTCGAAGATGCTGGTACCTCGCCTGGCGCGGCACCAGCAAACGACTCTCCCGTGACTGTACTGTTGGACATCCAAGATGGAAGGGCATTCTGCTTCGCGATTTGCTCCTTGCGAGCACGCTCTGCCTCCTTCTCCGCCTCGGACGGTCCTTC
This sequence comes from Geosmithia flava, assembly GCA_900188565.1. NCBI lineage: Eukaryota > Fungi > Ascomycota > Sordariomycetes > Hypocreales > Bionectriaceae > Geosmithia > Geosmithia flava. The sequence goes on along the minus strand of FYEV01001626.1, from coordinate 268,635 downwards.
TGATGTTGAGATATTGACCGCAATTGACTGTGGTCCCGTGTTGGTCAAACCCTTAACTGCCATGGGGCGGTTTTCGTTCGGGTCGACGGCAATCGTGGCGGCGCGCTGGTGTGTGGCATCACGCACCACCGGGCGGGCCTTGGCGAGGGCCTTGTCGAAGTCGCATTCGGGGATGAAGTGGGAGTCGATCTTGGGCAACAGCTCCGCGATGAACTTGAATTGATCGTTGAGACGCGTAGACTGCTCATGCCCCGTGGGGTTTCGGTTGGCCTCAAACGTGAGGTGATGATTGCAACGGTGGCATATGAAGCCTCCGTCGTCCGAGTTATCCAGCACCTCCATCATCGTCCATTCCGCACCACAGTGTGCGCAGAAGTATTCCTTCTTTTCGTCCGTCTGCACGGTGGTGCCCTGCACCTCCTTGTCTATAGTGTACACTCTCCACTTGATCGCATCAATGGTGTGTCGGTAGTTGATGTAGTACCATGTCCTGTTACTGGGCCGCGGGTTTCCTTCTCGATACTCTGGTCTCGTGTGTCTGGCTTGGAAGTTAGCATGCGCCGCCACCATCGCTGCCTCCCCCCTCAGAAGATCTTGGTCTAGAGACGCACACTGTGAGGAAGCGGTCTTCTCTGAGCTTGCCGCAGATCTTGTGTAGGTCCTTGGTGTTTATGGCCATCAGGTATGCCAGATCATCGTCCCTGAGACTATTGTATTTGTGAGCATACGCGTCTCCCCATGCGGTTACGACACTCTTGGCAATTGAAACCTACGTCTCATGCAGTATCAGGGCGTCGATGACGAGGATCTCGCGCGTCTGGTAGAAGGCGCGCATAACCGACTTGACCAAGGTTACTGCGAGATCCATACTGCCGATAGTCCTTTTTGGATATTATACAAGGGTGAGGGTTTGTGGGCTCGTTTCGGGCGTTGCCAACGAGTCGTTCAAGGCGATGTGTTGTCGCTGCGTAGGTCCGAGAGAGCTTGCGCGTAGGTACGCCTTGCTCGCGCACGGGACTTGGACGTGGGTGGAACTTGTATTGGGCGTGATTCGAGGTGAGAGCGTTGGAGGCTGTCACAGAAAGGACGAAACGAGAGTCGGCGATCGAAGGCGAGGGCAGTCGAGCATCGTTCGTTGGCAGGTTAGGAAGCCTTCATTACGCCAGGGAAATAGAAGCCGGTAGAGGCGCAGGCGCTCTTAAAGAACAAATTAGCGACTAGCCCCGCTGTAACGCTATCCGTTCTTCGCAGCTTCTTGTCGGCCCTCGAGAGATATGGGCGCTGAGTTGAAGGCGGCAAGTTTGGTCATCGGTAGTGATGCGCACAAGGCTGAAAGCTTCTGTTTTCTGCTGAGGCTGATGGGACGTTAGCCACAGTCCGGTGGGTCCGTGCTTGTCAACGGATGCATTCGTAGGTACCCACTTGCACTCTCTTTGTAAGTCTATTAGTAGTACCAGTAGTGATACTCAATATCTACGAATTCACGGCAGTGCAGTATCGCTTTGAAAACGTTGTCAACAACGAATGTTTTTCTATTCTCATGGTAATTTATTGTAATCTAGAGATCAAGTGACTCATCCTCCAGATCGCCTCACTTTTTGTATGTGCTGCCTGAGGCTCCCAAATTTCGTTCACATCCCATCTCATCTGCATAAGTACATACTATTACGACTTCAACTTTACGACGGGTGTATATGTGTCATAGTACCTACTGCTTCTCTCGTACACCGGTGACGATGAGATGACACATTCAGAGAAAGTGTGACGGCTGGAGTCAGAGCAGGGGAACTCACTGCCACCGGTAGAGAGAACATTCGTAGCATGATACACAATGCGCATGCGTGACTGGCCGGGCTGAACGTTAGGCATGGCAATGGGCCCCGGCCGAAGGTACTATGGAACAGCGAACGGCAGTAAATCATTTGCATTGATTTCGATCGCTCGCAGGGGGTTCTGGTGAAGAGTTGAGATGCACAGAATGGCCTGAGCGTCCGAATGTATAGAGTCGATGTTGGCTGAAAGGCAGTGCGTATTCTGAAGTTCGGGCGGTCCTCTCGTTTGGAAAGCTGGTGTCAGGAAGTAAGGTTGATAATGTGTATATATCATGGAGACGAATCTTGATGAAAACAGTGCAAATAGACGGTCACTCAAAAGCTAAATCAACGCCTTGGCGGCTTTTCTCGAGGAGCAGGGGCTCTCCTCTTCGTCGTATCCTCACCTTGAACTCAGTGGATGTTTTGGGTACCGCTAAGCAAGTGAATAATAAAGGTATTGAATTCATATCCCATGCTCCCCCCACTTCAGATACTTGAAAGAAAATAAATCACCCTCCTAAGGTAAAGAAAAAGATACACTGATACTCAGTCTAGCATCAAAAAAGAAACAACGTTCCACACTGACGAAGAAAAGATAAGAAAAACCTGCTACCCATTTACCTCTTTCCTCCTCCTTCTTGTCCCAACCGTTTCAAATTACGCATATTTCCTCAGCTGGAAATTGTCAGCATCATTCCGTAAAGTGTCAGTAAAGGGAAGGGGGGTTAATATCTTACATCCAATGTCAAAGTCCTCGAGCTATTGACCTCTTGGTCACGGTATACACCGACCAAGCTCTCGCTGTCCTGGAACAGACCGGCCTTAAGACTGATGACAACAAACTGCATGCCCGGTCCTGCATGCTCGCGAATGTACTTCTTGATCTTGTCGACGTTGGCGTTGTCCAGGGCGGCGTCAACCTCATCGAGCACGAAGAAGGGGCTGGGCTGGTAGCTGTGGATGGCGAAGAGGAGGGCCAGGGCAGCCATGGTCTTCTCTCCACCGGACAGGTGCTCCATGTCACGGAAGCGCTTGAGCGGCGGCATGGCGTGGTACTTTATACCCGACAGGTAAGGCATGTCTGTGTCCTCTTCGATATCGAGGTACGCCTGTCCACCGAGCGGGTAGGCCTCGGACCGCGTAAGGTCCCGGTACACGTGTGTGATCTGCTCCTGGATGTGCGAGAAGGCCTTGCTGAATAGGTCGTACCGCTTCTCTTTGATTTCCCGGAAGCCTTCCTTGGCGTCAAAGGCCGCCTTTTTCGAGTCCTCGTATTCCTGGTCCGTCAGTCGAAGGCGCGTCTCCACGCCTTCCAGGCGCTCCATGGCACGCATGTTGGGGTTCAGCTTCTCCAGCTCTATGCCCAGGGCCATGATTTTCTCCGACAGTGTCTCTTCGACCTCGTTTCCGTTTGACTGCATTGGCAAGTGTTAGCACAAGTTGGCATTTAGTGTGCGTCATTCATCCTTACCTCTTTGAGATCGTCGCTGAGTTCGGAGTAGTCAATTTCAATGCCGTGGTCGTCGGGCGTGAAATCCATCATGGCTTCATCATCGTCTTCGCCATCAACATCCATGGCGTCGACGTCTGGCCGCAGCATGTCGTCTTCCACAGGCAAGTTGTCGAGGTTTCCATTGACCAGGGGGATCTGAATTTGCTCGAGTCGACACCTTCGCAAGAGACCCAGCTTGGCTGAGTTGCTCTTCTGCACCTCCGACTCCAGTTGCGTGATCTCTCGCAGGCGGCTGTCGATACCCTTGCTTCTCCGGTGCAGCTCGGCCTTGGCCTCAGTCACCTTTTGGGCGCGCTCTGTGAGCTCCTCCTTGTACTCCTCCAGAGTCTCGCGGAGTGCCTCGAGCTCAGCCTGTACCTGGTTAAGCTCTTCCTCGATCTCAGTCTTCTGCTGCGCAAACGACTTGATGTCACGACTCAGGCTGCGGATAAGGTCTTGCACCTTCTTGATACGGGCTTCCGTCTCCTTGTGTCGTGTCATCTCCCAGTTCAGCCGGCTCTCGAGCCTCTGCTTCTGGACTGAGTACTGGCTGCGCTTCTCTGATACTTCCTGCTCGAACTTGCCCTGGGAAGCCTCGTATGCCCGGATGTCACTGTAGCCTAGCCTAGAGCAAAAGCCAGCAAAGACGGTGTCCTCAACACGCGCAATGGCGTCCTTGTGCTTCTGCACATTCTTGATGAGCTTCTCTAGCGCTGAGGCGCTCTTGTCGTACTTGGGGCGCAGCTCCTTGAGTTCCTTCTTTTGGCTGTCAAGCTCACGCTTCTTGCTAGCGTAATTCTTGTTCAAGGCAGCCAGCTCATCCTTGACGATGACCAGACGTCGCTCGAGGCCGCTTAGTTCGGTTTGTAGACCTTCTTCAACTGCTCCGCGCCTGTCAGCCCGGGGGAGGCGGTCGATATCTTCGGTGAGTTTGTTGGCAATGCGCTGGAGGTTCTGCACATCGGCTTCCTCGAATCTGCGTTTGCCATTCTTGGACTCCGGACCACGACCACCAGTCATTGTTCCACTTTCATGAATGACGAATCCATCCAGAGTAACGGCCTCAACGGGGGTCTTCTTGTCGTAGCAGATGTGCTTGGCAACATCCAGTGAGTCGCAGACAACCGAGTTTCCGCAAGCATAGGCAATGGCACGTTCGACGGAGGAGTCAAAGTTGATGGTGTCAATTGTCAGCCTCGCGCCATTGAAGCTCTTGATGACTGTGTTGACCGTAGGAACCTTGATGTTGTCGAGGGGGATGAAGCTCATAGTCGGGAACCTCTGCTCCCTGAGGTAGGCAATACAATCACTACCGACCTTCTCCGTATCGACAACAACCGAGTCAAAGTTCCTGCCCAGGGCCACGAGAACAGCCTCCTCGTACTTCTTCTGCTTCGGCTTGCAGAGGTCACCGACGCGACCGTGGATACCGGGAAAAATGCGCTTTAGCGAAGTCACCATCTCCTTGATCCTTGTTTCTTTGTCGCTCTGACGGCGGCCGTCGTCGGCCTCTCGTAGCTTTCGGGCAACATCCTCAAGCTTTTCCTCCAGCTCGGTGCGCTTCTGGTTGGCCTCCACGCGCTCGGACTGTAGGCGGTTGAATTCCTTCTTCTTGGAGGCGATACTGCTGGATAGCTCGGAGGTAACAGATTGTGCTGTTTCCTTCCTCTCGTTGATTGTTGAAAGCTCGGCCTCGCTCTTCTCGATGGCAGCAGCTACGCTCTCGACCTTGCCCCTGAGGTTGTTGACCGTAACCTCGTCGGCCTTCCTGGAACGCTCAAGATGCTCCAGCTCAGCCTGGTTGGACGAAGCCTCGGACATGACTTGGGCGCGAAGCGAGTTGTACTCCTTTCGGTCGGAATCACTGATCTCGCGGCCTTGCTGCTTCATCTGGTCCTTGATGTCCTTTTCAAACACCTTCTCGGCCTTATCCACACTCTCAATGTCCTTGTTGACTTTTTCAATGACAGAAACTTGCTCATCTCGCTCCCGAGTGATTCTCTCAATCTGGGAATTGAGCTGCTCTTTGCGTCGTGTCGTCTCGTTGATCTTCTCGTCCAGGGGGATAATGGAGTTTTCCTTGTCCTCGATGCTCCTCTCCTTGTTCTTGATGTCACGCTCGATCTGTGAGACCTGTCGCGATGTGGTGCTCTGGTCTTTGCGAGCAGCTTCCAGGCGCTTCTCAAAGGTTTCGACATCGCGCTTCATGTCTTTCAAGTCCTCCTGGTGGTTCTGGATAGCGGCCTTGGATTCGTCAATGGCCTTTTGAGAATGGTAGAGCTTCCACATAGTCTGGGTGACAATGGCGTCGTCTCTCTCTTCCATCTTCTTCTGGAAGTTGTCGGCTTCTTTCTTCTGCTCGCGGTACTGTTTGATCTCGGAGTTGATGCCACGACGGCGGTGGAGTTGAAAGTTTTGGTTCTCCACGGCCTGCTCAGCCAAAGACTGCAACTTTTCATACTCGGCCTTGTACTCCAGACTGCCAGAGATCTGCTCCACGAGACGGGTCAGATCTTGAGGAGATTGCGAGGCAATAGCCTCGACATCGCCCTGGAACACAAGGAAGTTTCGGGCCTTCATAAGGATGTTCTCGGCCTCAAGAGCTTCGTTGTACTGTTGGGCGGTGACGATGCGGTCGTTAATGCGGTACTCGCTGGCACCCTGGTTCGTGATGGAGCGCTTCCAGCGCTGTTCATCTCCGGCGTCATCCTCGTAGACTGCCATGACCCAAGCGGTCTTGGGGTCTCCTCGGGAGGCCTTTTCGTCGCCATTGGTGCCGCCGTTGGCATGTTCGGAAGGGTCAACTGAGCCATCGTCGTTGATCTTGGACGTCTTCAATACGCGGCCGCGGTACACAAGATCTTTCAGGTGGGCGGAGCGGAGGTGTGAGGACTTGATACCGAGGACGAAGGAGATAGCATCCATACTGTGGAATAACTTTAGTCAGTAATCTAGTATTGTCATAGAATGTTGATGCTGATTTGGGCGACTGACGAGTTGGACTTTCCCGATCCATTAGGTCCGATGATGGAGGTAAAGTAGGAGTCGCCAAACAGGAGTGTGTGGTGGCCCTTGTAGGACTTGAAGTCTTTTTGAACACTGTTAGCATCCCCTTTCCTAGTATTCATATTTGAGAGAAGGAAGGGCCCTACTGAAAAGCTCGAGGCGTATAAGCTTCCCCATGGTGGCGGTTGTTTTGAGCGCTATGCGCTGATCAGGCGCCTAAACGCGAGCTCGGTTGCTTGAAAGTTGGCGGTCCCTATGCCAGCTCTGCGACAAAGGAACGAATGTCTACCCCTCAGAAGCTCGGAGGAGAGGGATATTTGATATCGGTACGTATACAGATCCGACGTCGTGTGCTATTTCGATGTCGCCGGTGGGTGCGGTCGCATGTGGTGGTCAGATGCAGTCGCGTGGATGGCGGGGCATAACGGGTTCGGTTCTTGCAATTCAACAAATCGCTGTCGAGAGGGCGATGCGGTCGCGCAGACAGCAGAGCATTGGATGCTCACGTCTGCAAGCTGGGATCGACTCGGAAGAGTACACAAGGTAAAGTGCGGAATGTGTGCGCGGGGGAGTGTGGTTACCGCAATGTGCCAGGGTGGCCGAAATTGAGGTGGATGGTGATGATGGGTGTGTACTGGTAGTAGCGATCCTCGCGTGCCTGGGGGAGTGGGAGAACGCGACGCGCGAATGGCTCGTGTACAATTGTGCAGTCGGTGGCTGCCGCAGTGTCCCCAAGGCAGTGCCGTCTAAAACGGTGGTGGGTTCAGTAACGGAGACAATGTATGGCCATGTACCTAAGGGAGCGCAGGTACATTGTGTGGCGCTGGGGAGTGGAGACCGAGGGCACTCTGCGAGGTACCTGCTGGGGGAGGGGCCGGTTGCCCGTGTTAGGCTTCTGTGGCGAGCATGTACCTATGAGCCTGGGCCTGTGTTTGGTAGCCTGCCCATGGTGGCCTGGGACCCCTCCCGCTGTGGCAGCACTGCCGCCAGGCCCCCGGGCCGTATGGATCATCTCGAAGCACCTGCACGTGCGAATTAACTCAGAGGTAACCCATAAGCTCAAGCTCTTTGGCAGTGGAAGATGTGCCGAATAGTATTCCGTACTAGAGGAATGGACAGTGCTATCCATCTACCCCAGCACCCCGTGCACTGTACCTAATGCGTTTGGCGCGCCCACATGGCCCGATGATGGCATCTGATTCAACAGCAAGAGATGGTGAAAGCCAAGGGTGGCATTGTAGTAACTGCGCGCCTGACCTGCTAATCCTGCAAAATAAAAAAGAGTCATAAGAGAGGGGTCCGATGTCATATTTGTTGAGCATCTCATATCAAATGCCGTGATGGGTATTACCAACTCGGTCAACCAGGACCTTCGGACGCAGATACATGTACCTGTACTGTCCATCTCCTTGCTCATACTGTAACTTCCGCCCTAGGGACCGGCATCACTCTGGGGATCCTGATTATGCACAGTGCACAATGCCAGCCGTTCACGTCATGTACCCATAATAAAGTGCAAGTTGACTTGCAGCCCAGGCGCAACCCGATCCAACAACGTGTGTGTCTCGGGTGGTGGATGACCAGCTGGCCGTCATCAGGGTTTCGCGTCTAAAGCCCTTATTCCGTGTTTCCCTCTCTTGTTTCCATCTCTCTCTTTTGCACCTCTGCATGCTACATGTGCCCGTCGGACCCCTCATCTTGCAACAACTCACGCGGAACCCCGATATTGATACTCTCAAGACTCTGCCAAAGATGGCACAGGACGACGATCCCCCCGTGCCTACACCGAGCGACAGCGGCGCCCTTGATGCGGTGAGCCCCGGTCTCTCAGCCACGACACCCGGGCTCGAAGCCTCGCCGCTGCTGAGCGCGTCGCCGCCGGACGAGGCCCTCCTCGACACGCCCTCCCTGGGACCCATGACCCCGGGTCTCTCGAGGAACGCCTCCTTCTCTGGCAGTAGCCACGACGACTGGGATGCCTTCCCACCACTGGACAGGCTGACGGTGCTGGACATACTGGACAACTTCGCGCTACCGCAGCAGCTGGAGAAGCTGCAGAGGGGCTTGTCGGCTCAGACGGACAAGGTCCGGCGGTCCCGGGATGCCTTCAAGACTAGGACGCAAGGGGCCCAAAAGCGCGTCGTCGAGGAGTGGAAGCGCCGTCTGCCCGACGCCGACGAACAGCTAGACCAGTACAAGAAGCGCATGCGCCGCCGCGTCGACAAGCTGTCGGGCCGGTGGAACGACACAAAGGTCATTACCTTGCGCGAGAAGATCTCCTTCATTTTTGGCGTCATGAACATTTTTGTCAGCGGCTACCTCATCGGCGGCTACCCCCAGTACTTTCATCTGTGGTACACGTCGCAGCTTCTCATCTTCATGCCTGCCCGCCTGTACACGTACCACAAGCGCGGCTACCACTACTTCCTCGCCGACCTCTGCTACTTTACCAACTTCCTCGTCATGCTCAGCCTGTGGGTCTTCCCGAGCTCCAAGAAGATCTTCACTGCCGCCTACTGTCTTGCCTTTGGCAACAACGCCGTCGCCATCATCTTGTGGCGTAACTCTCTCGTCTTCCACAGCTTCGACAAGGTTGTATCTCTCTTCATCCACATCATGCCCTGCGCGACGCTGCACTGCATTGTCCACCTCCTCGATGCGGAGGAGCAGAAGGCTAGGTTCCCTGCCATCTGGCACATCCGCAACCCCGACTCCGGCTCCCCCACCTCCTACACCAGCTCCCTGGCCATGGTCCTATGGAGCTCCCTCCCCTACGCCTTCTGGCAGATGGCCTACTACCTCCTGATTACCGTCCGCCGCCGGGAGAAGATCGCCGCCGGTCGCCCCACCTCCTTCACCTGGCTGCGCCGGTCCTACGCTAAGTCGTGGATTGGCCGCATCGTCCTGGCCCTGCCCAACAGTCTCCAGGAGCCCGCTTACATGGTCATCCAGTACCTGTACGCCTGTCTGACCATGCTTCCGTGCCCACTGTGGCTCAAGTTCCGCTGGGCCTCAACCGTCTTCATGGTCGTCGTCTTCATCTGGAGTATCTACAACGGCTCCACCTACTACATTGACGTCTTTGGCAAGCGCTTCCAGAAGGAGCTCGAGGCCATGAAGGCAGAGGTGACCAGGTGGCAGAGCCTCGCCGAGACGGATATTGACGCCCAGTCCCCCACCGTGGGGCCTCAGTCTGACGACCTCCACGACGACGCCGGAGCTGCCCACGAGATGGCCGTCGGCGCCTCGGCCACCACCCTCAACCAGGAACGCCAGGCCGCTGCTGCTGATGCTGCTTCTGTCGCCAGCAAATCCCGTCCTAGGGTCAACGGCAGCTCGGTGCCCAGCATCGACTCGGCTCTTATACCCATGCTCGATGAAGAAGTCAAGGGCACGTCTACCGGCGTCGAAGCCCAGGGGACCCAGTCCCTGGAAGAGAGGAAGGCCGGTAAGACTAGCACCGACTCTACATAGCACCAGCTCATTGCTCTCTTTACCTGTTGCTGGACCTTCGCAAGCAACAATCATACAGACACCCATGATTATCAATTTGCCATGTTTTAAGCCCTTTTGTTTTCTTGGAGACTAGCCAGTGGTCATTTTCTTACCAGATTTCGTTGTTACTTCTTTTACTACTACTTTTATTATTATCATTTTTTTTAGAGCGATTCAGATAGCAACTAGGATGGAATGGAGTCGGTTAGGTCGGTTATTATTACTTTTATTTTCCTTTGCCCCTTTTCGAGGCCGAATGCACATTACACATTTTAATGAAATGCCCTTCCCCCTTTCCCCCTTGGCACTTTACATGGCAGACGGTATGTGCCCCATGATCATTCATTCGTGCGATGACATCAAATACATGTCGATAGCGAGGTTAAGTGTTTGCGCAGACTTTATATTGTCGCTATGTGGTATGTGCATTAAAAAGCAGAAGAATAATCAACGCTTGATATAAACCCGCTTTGTCGCGTCACCTGCCCCGTCTTCCATGTCCTCAGTTCAAGTATTTTGGGGGCGTTATAATACCCAGTCCCAGCCCATATAAAAAGAAGACAAAAGGGCATTTATCCATCACTCTCCGTTTCCCATTCCTTACAACCCAAACCTACCAGCTCCCGAATGCAACCGCGTGAAAGAAAATACACCAAAGATTTGAAACCCCATTCGTAGAAAAAGCAAAAAAAAAGAAGAAAAAAAACGCCGTAACCCCTGTGTCCATCGTGATGCCAACGTGAAAATAAAAGAGAAAAAAACTTTCAGTATTACAATCCCAGTTGTTTCTTCCTTTATACAAATGCCAGATAAGCGAGTAGCGTGGGTGTGAGTTGGGTTGGATGCCTTGCTCTCGTCTGTTGATAGGTCTTGCACCACTTGCGGTGGGGAAAGAGGCGGTCTAATGGAACAGACATAGGACGGGCATAGTCGGGAGGAAGGGAAGGAGTAAACGACATAACGTGTCGCGCATCGTTGTATGGTATCGTGTCCAGTATAAGGACATCATCGGATGACGCCCCAGTTCCCGAAACGACCGCCTGCGTCACCTTCCTCCCGTGCACCTGGTCGGCGGCCAAACAGCGACCAGAACCTCAGCGTCTCGTCGCCGGCGCCGGTGACGACAACGCGACCGTCAGGGCTCATTGCCAGATACAACACACGGTAGGTGTGCCCAGTGAGGCTGGCAACCTGGGTCATAGATGGGTACTTCCAAACCACGATCTGGTTCTGGCTGTATCCGTGTGTCGACACGATCTCATTCGAGTTCTTGGACCAGGCGAGGTTGCATACTTGACTGCCAGTGTCGATCTCGTTGATAACAGTTCCTTTAATTGTGTCGTGGAAGATGATGCGTCTGTCGGCTGTACCGCCGCCCGATGCCAGCAGGCCTCGCTGATGCGGCGACCAGGCCATGGCCTTGACGGCGGCAGTGTGCTCAGAGAATTTCCACAGGGGCGTCTCAGACAACTTGTCCCAGACCATGAGCTTGTTGTCGTTACCGCCACTTGCCAACTGGCCGTCCTCGCAGTTCCACTTCAGTCCACACACTTCCTGCTTGTGTCCGACAAGCTTCCTCATCCACTGGTCCGGTGCCCGCACGTCACGGTGATAGATGAGCCGGTCCCGTGATCCAGAGGTGAGGATGTGCGTGTTCCAAGCGAGGGATCCAACGCGGGCCGTGTGGCCAGTCATGGTCCGTAGCCTCCTTGCCTTTTCGGCGTCCCAGATCTGAACAAGCCCCTTGCCTGTGCCGATGGCGAGGTGTGTTCCTTTTTGAATCCAAGAAACGCTCGTCACAGTGTCGTCTTCCAGTGTGCAGAGTTTGTTAACCTTGCTCGTCTGGGCGTTCCACATATAAACGCTGGAGCCGAGACCAACGCCTAGCACATTTGCACTCCCCCAATCCACCAGATTAAGGTAAAAATCATCGGCCAGCTCGGGGGCATCAAGAACTTTATACGGGACCTTGCTGACTGCTCGAGGCTGGCGTCGGGGGCTCAGAAGCATTTGTTGGCTGTTTAACCTGACAGGTGATAGGCTGTAGATCTCTGCCCGGGTGTCCAGGTTGGGGCCATGGCGGCTCTGTGGGGTCTTTGTGGGTGTGGGGTGACCAGCGACGTGGCTGTGATGACGTGGTGAGAGGTAGGAGAAGAGATTCTTGTGAGGTGTTGATGGTGTCAACGAGGAACGGGCAGCGTTGTTGGAGCCCTGGGGCGGAGGCGTCCTTGACCTTGTCCCACTATGTTCGTCGTAGTGGGAGACTGGCGGGAGTGTGTGATCGGGTGATAGTGTAGGAGGTGTCACTTGAGGTACTGAGTCCTCAAATAGCTCTGCGCGAAGCAAAGTCGAGAATGTACGGTTTGCCTCCTCAGCTAGTCAAATGGTCAGTATTGGGAGCTCGCAAGCCTGCGTGTATAGGGATAGGCTCACTTTTTTGGAAGTGAAGCTCTCCTTGAGGGGTCCGCTTCTTCTGTTTTGAAGGGGTTGCCGGTGAGCCGTCGTCGTGGAGCAAGCTGAAGCTAGCCTGCAGATCCTGGCCAGATCGTGTGGGTATGAATCTAGGTATTTCGGTCAGCTTCAAGAAATGGAAAGGAAAGGCGCAGAGGTCTTGTACTAACCGATCGCCGTTTATGCGTTGACGCTTCCTATGAGGGCTTGCGCTCGGCGTGCTCTCACGATGCGGGCGGCTAAACTCTCGTAGCAAAGCACTGTCGACAGCCTCGGGATCAAAGGGACTCGGGCGCGCGGAACCCTCGCTCATCCTTGCAGAGCTTCTTGTCCGACGGTGCAGATTCGTGGCTGGGTTTTTCTTAGCCTCGAGCCTCCCACGGTCGGGCCGGGGCGGTGGAGTTGAGGCTCGAGGGGTATCCCCGAGGGGAGTCTGCTTTGCCTCGGCCATGGCTGGTTACAGCTCCGAGGGTAGCAGAAAAGGGCGGAGTCGTCCACCCGTTGTAGCAAGAGGAAATGTCGCTGGATCGGTTGCTCGATTTCGTAGGTGAGATAACACTCTTTGGATTGTGCGTCGAGCGGGTTGGATTGGGTAGAATGGACGGGGGGGTTGGCAGGAAGGTATGGAACTGAGACCAAGGAGCGACGGGTCGGATATGGCTGTGAAAAATAACAATGATGGCGATTGGAAAGACAGAGTCTTGTTCCAAAAGCTAGTACGACGGTCGTCTGGTGCACGCGCTTGGGTGCCGGACGTCGTCTATCGCATGCTCTGGCTGAAAGAGAGGAGGGTGGTCGGGATGGAGGCTGGCGATGGCGGAATCCACAGGTCGTCGAAATGCTTCGCTTCAAACTAGCTGGCCCCAAAAATGATGTCGTTTAACGATGGATATGGGCACAGGACGTATAGATGCGGGTGCGTGGTGGCGAAGAGGTCTGACGAGGCGGGTATTGATGCTGGGGCGGGTATTGTTGATGTTGTTGTTGTTGTATTGCCCTTGCTTCTAGGTTGGCGGAGTATGAGGATAATGGAGTAAGAGCAGTACGTTGGTGAGGTGAAGGCAAAGAAGTGCAGGTGGCCGGGGGGGCTGAGGTACCTTCCAGCACTGGAGGCGGCGGGCGTCACGCCCACACTGGATGGACAGTGGACAAGGGCCACCAGCAAATGCCCCCGCCGCCCACCAAATGCCCACCACACCAACGCAGGGGACAAGGAGCCTGGGAGAACCTCTGGCGGCTCACCCCCCAACCCACCTCATGCCATTTTAGGCTCTAAGGACCCACCACAACGCCAACCCAGAGAACAATAAACGCGGTACGACCATAACAAGACCCGCGCATCTTGACGGGAAAGCCGTTTTGTTTGTCAGGGAGATCAATAAGAGTACTCGTACCGCGCCTGCTTATAGGTGCTACAGGTATTATGCTGGTACGGAGTACTATACTGCGATGTTACTACTACTACTATACTACGGAGTGTTACTACTACATGTACTCCGCAGTAGCAGTACTGTTCAGTGTTCGTACGCCTTCAACTCGCAGCGAATGGCAGTCAACTGCGTAATGGGGGATGATGCTTGCTAGTTCCCGAGCATCTACTAGTTCATGTCCCAAGACCCTGATCTTTGACCGTTTGACACTGGCACACTGCCGTATTATTATATTACCACCCAAATGCCGAGTGCATAGTAGCACTACGTAATACGGCAATATAACTACTGCTGCTAGCAGTGTCGATACCCTCAACTTCATTCCCCTTAAGGCCGGCTTTGGCTGCCAAACAGCAGACACTACATGAATGCCAACTTCTTCTTTGTGCTGTTTACGCCATGGTAGCCGGTCTCGTCCAGTAGGCGCCCTAAGCATCATCTTTCGGGCTCCCTTACCTCGCGTCCATTCTGGGCCCATAGGTTTCCTGTCGCGTTCGCGGGTGAAAAACAACACGATAATATTATTGCCCCTTTGCGGCGGACTTGCTTGCTTTTTTTGTTGTTGTTTTTCTGTTATGTCCAAACCACCAGGGCCGCCTTTGTGGGACGTGTGTTGGAGAAATGGCCGAATTGGTTGGCTGTCGAGAGCGCGTAAATGACCTCCTAGCCAGTCTATGCTTGGCACAGTATGTATATCATTTCCGCACTCAATTTGTTACTGATAGCCACTGGTGAGAATCACACAGTGTGTAAGTCCTAAACCTCCCAACCTCTCAGCCTCCGCTGGCGCGAAACAGACGCGTCTGTCTGGCGTCGTCAACTCAACCCTTGCTCGGGCCCAGCCGACCCAACAATCATTGGTGAGCAGCCCCGGGCCTTCCTTACATGTAGACCACGTTGCCATGCTCTCCCTTGATACGAATGGGGCAACGCACTCTTTGTTGTGATAATCCAGCTGTACTGTCAAACTGTACTCCGTATCCTGCTGCGTTAATACGAGTAATGATTGCAAGCTACATAATTTGATTACCCCACTAGAAAAAACAAGAAGAAAGAGTGCATTCACCATAGTTCGACCAACAGTATTCCTTAGCTCAATGTGTTTGGGGGTCTCGATTCTTTCCTTTGTGATACTACCAGGTGTGTATTAATGGCCGTCAGCTGTCCTATGCTAGAATCATCAGAGAACCTGAAATTTGGCACGGCTCGGTCAATTTGATGTAGCCTCCGGTCCTTATTAGTGATCAACCCTCACAGGCTGCAATGACGCTTTCACCTTTCAAGTATGGACATCTTCGTTAACGCGTTACTCTCTGGTCATCCACCCCCTGCGCTCTTTTATTCAGGGAGCGGTGTCGAGAATGAAGTCAGTAAAAAAAAAAAAAAGAGGAAAAAAGAAGACATACAACAGCGGGTATTCGCTGGTCGTCACCGACCCAACTACTAATCCACCGCTTAGTGGCTTGACTCTGGGGGAGCGGACGGGACCCCGTATTTTCCACTAGCTATGGTCGTATGTGAAGGTATGCTGTGACAATTCAGGCTATAGCTTATACTACAGAGTACGGGGTTTCTATTTACGACAGCCTCTTCCTCTCCGTTTTTAGAGAACATTGAAGTTATTAGCCGTTCAAATCTCCATTCAGCCAACTACAATGTGCCTGGCATAGCTTCAGTTTTTACTCATGTATACATACCGCACTGCTTCAAGCTCACAACGCTATTACGCACCTCTCTGTAAACATCTACATTGGACTCCAAGCTAAATTGGGCGGCTTGCTTTTTAGCTGGCTGTCCCCCTCGGAGCAATAATTGTATATTTGATGTCTTGATGTAATCCACGACACCTGAGATGTAATTCAACAACAGAAACGAAAGTTTTACACATTCCGAGTCATTATTTGTAAACAACAATAATAACAATGCTACAGCCAATCTTTTGCGATTTCAAGGAACGACCGCTTAAGAGATATTCTTTAATGCTGCAGATGCATCGTATAATCCGCACCCCAGGTACTTCCAAACAAGAGGCTAACGAAAGATTCAAGGCACCAGACTGCTCGGCAGCATAATGGGGTAGCCGACACGGCACGGGCAGCAGCTTTATTCGCATACTTCATGATGGCGCATAGGGAAGGGGGGTCCTTAAGCATCTCGGCACGATCAGGATCTTACGTCAATCGTAGAGGAAGAAGCCATAAACTACCATCCTAGCTTTTGTCAATAAATTCTGTATACGTCACTAGAAGGGACGTCAAGTTCCTGAGCCCTTGAGTTTAACAGGAGCTTCCAGCCACATGGGTCATTGTTATCAACCTGCAATGTTGTCTGTGGACAACATTGTGCAATTTCAAAATATAGAAGTCTGCACGCCCTCGCGTAAAAGGACATACATCCCAATATCATCTTGGGTCTGGGACACCTGTCAACATGAGAATCTTCAATATCATCATGCTTGCTGCTTATGCAGCTGAAGCAACAGCTATTGTCTCACCAAACCAAACGTCAGCATTGAACGCTGCTATCGCGAGCACGACCGGAGCTACTACCACACCTACGCACACCTGCCTTGTTCCGACTCTCACGAGCAACCCAGTATGGAGCGCGAAGAGGATTCCGAAGAATATCGCAAAGAACACCCTAACAACGATCCTGTGAGTACGGAACCCTTTGTTGGTGTGGTGATCGTGGCTGTGTTCTTTGCATTCTTCGGCGGCATATTTTTCATGATATGCGCTGCGCTCTGCTATGTACGCTGTATCGTTCGCTCAGAACGTACAAGAGCACTGGCAAACTAGGAGGTTGCAGCCAGTGGGGTTTATCAGACAGGTAATAAGGGGCATTAAGGGAACAGTTACGCAGGCACATCAAGGAAGCAAAGGAGGGCCAAAGATGAAGTTAGCTGCTGATGACTCTCCCCCATGAGTGTAGCCACTTGAGTCTCTCATGATGCTGATAGTATTCTGTTTGCCAGTACACGTGCCTTATCATCTTTACTACTAGTACCATTCATCCCACTGCCTTATGCGTAGCTTCCGTATTGCCAGTATTCTTCGCGGGTCCTTGATGAGAGTGCAAAGTTAGGGGTGCGAACTGTACCCATTCTGCTTCTCATTAGCCTGAAACTGGCAACTAGTACATGCGTTGAACTGCTGCACGCCGGGGTCACAGTGCAGCCATCTTGGGTGACGAACGAACACCTTGTGCAATCGCCGGCTCCCAATCAAGCCGCTTGTCTTGGTGGGCTATAGCGTTGCACTAAACAAGTTCCCGGGTGTCTTTGGCTGCGTAGGCTAGTACAGGCGGACATACAGTGGATAAAACGAGATCAAAAGGCAGGGCTCAGTAAGAGTTTGGGGGGCACATTCTTAGATATATAAATAGAAGTGGCTGCAGCCTTTAAATGAGCGTGAGGGTGTGCCCCTCTGAGAGCACAGTACACAAGGTTCCGATCAAATCCTCCCGTTCTCATGTCCTAAGGAATGTTTTACGGTGCAATTCCGTAGCACCCGTTGTCCTCTTATACCATCACCTCCAGCAACCCAGGATACATTCCGCTTCCCTGATCCGGGCTGTCAACATCCCAGATGTTAATCTCCGGCGGAACCAAACACAAAGCCCCTCTCCCTGCAGTTCAACATTGTATTGCACATGGGCTCACCGCCTCCAAATACAATACCTGTGGATCTTGTCGACCAGTTCACCTTGGAAGAATGACCACAGACGTGCAATGGCCCCATGTCGTGGTTAGCCAGACTTCTTGAGAGTGATCTTGAGGTCAGCAACCTGTGAGCAGACAAAGTCATGTGGACCATCACCACCAGCGCGGCAGACGACGGGAGCTTCCTTGGCCCCGGAGAAGGTGGCGCTATGTTGTTGTTGTGCGTTAGTTTGTATTGTAATCTTCTCTGGAGGCACGGTACAGCAGGAGAGATTTCCCGAAGGAGAAAGAAAAAGGCCTACCCATTTCTGTACTTGTGGTTAACGGTCAAAGTGTAACCCTTGCGGCCTTTATCGAGGGAGAAGCTGTAATCAGATTTCCCGCAGTTGATAACCCCAGTAGGAAAGTCAGTGCTGGAGGTTGTACACTCCAATTTCCTGACTTTTGGACCGTTGAGTTTGAAACTGATCCTCTTAATGGCTTGGCATGTCTTGATCTCATCCTTTCGAATCCAGAGGTTGGTGATATACACCGTCTCATCCCTGGGCGGTGGGTGGGGCGCGGGAGGGTGACCCGGCGGATGGCCGGGGGGCTTGGCCGGAGGCCCATCCGGGGGCCCACCCGGGGGATGAGCCGCGGCGAGGACGGCAAACACAGCAGTAACGAAAGCGATAAGGCGCATTTTGAGAGCCTTGAGTGGAGTTTATTGCAAGAAGGCGTAAAAGATGTTATGAGTGAAGATGAGTTGGTATTGTTTGTGTATGTGTGTGTGTGTGTGTGTGTGTGTGTGTGTGTGTGATGAGAACTGGATGAAGAGAGCAAGACTGGACACAGTCAATGGTAGAAATACCTCCTTTTATAGAAATTGAACCGCTCTGATTACTTTTTACAACAAACGTATCACAACCGTCTACAACTACGGAAAGTTTTTATTCACGTTCGGATGCATCTGACTACGGAAACTGTTGAGGTAACGAGTGAAATCGGCTTCTGGTTCTAGCCCCGATACATGTACATAGTCTCCGCACTGATTGTCCGCTGCAACTGTGCATATGTCACGAACGAGGCGGGAGGGAAACTTGGAGCCTTACATCATACAGTAGTGAGCTCGTATGCTTACTCTTCGTATCCCCGGAATTATCCAATTTAATGTCTGTCTCGGCGCCACGTGGGAGTTTAAATAATGGAGTGGCACGCGAGAATGACCTGGGCCGTCTGGGGAAGTTGTGCTAAAGGAATCAAGGTATAAGTCTCCCGGATCCTGCCTCTCGTACTGTTTTCCTCTGCTGATAAAAGGAATTTAGAACCAGACATGGCCAGCCCATTAGAACTTTCGAATCTGTCAAGCTCGCATCCCATCTCGCCGGTTCTCATCGATGTCTTGGTATTGATCCGGGAGAGGAACGTTATCGCCGGGGAAAGTGGCAGACACCCCGAGCATATTTTGAATTGATTAATTTTCTAGTTCCTGAGCCTTGTTAGAGCGCTTCACCGACAGGCTGGTTGCCCGAGGCGGCCGCCCCATTCCGACGATTCACTCTTGGGACAAGGACTGTAAGTTGGTGTAAGCCGGCGTGCGCCACCACCGCTTCGTGACATGACCCGACCCCGACTAAATTACACAACTGGCAGTCTGGAATCGTGAAACTCTAGATTGAACAGCTATTGGGTATTAGAACCCGGGGCAGGCTGCAATGGTTGGATCTGGACTCTTAGGCTCGACACCATTTTTCGTCCCGGCGCTGCCATGTCATCTGAACGCTATCTACATAGAGAATGCGTTGCGAAAAGGCGCAGCATCGAGAGGCCGTACTGCCTCCAAATAGTGGCTATAGAACCGAGTTATTAATGGCTTTGGAGTAACACTTGCAACACAGTCAAATTTTCGATAGAAACCAAGCGTGCCGGGCCAGTCCCGTGGACGTACGTTGCTGCTGGTATGTAAGTAAGCACGTACGGGCGAGACAAACTATAAGCTCCCTTTAGACATACTAACAAACTCATTCATTCATTCGGCCGTCGTATCCTGCGTCGAGCTAATGGCGACAGCCGGTCGACAGCCATAGGGCTGTTTCCTTTAACGTCTAGAGCTTACGCACACCTTCGGATTGAGTCGACCCGATGCGAATCGAATCGATCTGGACACAAGCATTGTTGATCGTATAAGAGATGTCAGAAAGTGAGTGGCTTTTCAGGTGCGGGGTTATATAAGAACCTGAGTTGCTCGGTCAAGTAATCTGCAGCTTTTTACGTGATAGTGGAAAAAAAGGATGATGTGAGAGGTTCGTATTGTCGATGCTATGCGAAGCAACCGACAAGGGAATGGCCCAGATACTCGTGAGACCGTCCCGTACCCGCCATTTCTTTCTCTTGTGGGTCATGCTACACAATGTCTTCTAAAGTAACCACTCACCCCCTTCCCGTATGTCGTACATCTTGATATGTAGGGGCGCCGCGGCGCTTGTGTGAGAATAAGGTTGCTGGGAGACATGGGTCCAAGATGCATGTATACTACCTACCAATGGACGGCGACATCCAGCTTCCAGTTGTGAAGGGCATCCAAACAGTACATGCCTCGATGTCAGTGGTAGTGTCACGATACTCTCGACCAGTCGCTACTGTCGTTTTTACGGTCTTCCTCTTCCAATACAATGGCTTCTACAACGACCTTTATAGTAACAACTTCAACAAATGCCTACATAAGCGTACAGGGTCCTGTGAGAGTAGTTGTCGCTACGAAGGCCGTTGCAGAGGCCAATTCAGAAGAGGAAGAAGAAGAGGGAGAGGTCATCACGAGCTTATTATAGATGCCATTGTAGAGCCCCTCGTAGAGATCATCGTAGGGATAATCATAGGGCTCGTTGCAAAGTAAATACACTGCTAGTAATATTCTAACCATGTCAGGGCTGCTGTGCTGTCACTATGTCAGTACTGTCATGACTATACCAAAGCTATGCCAAGGCTTTTGTGACAATCATGTTAAAGGGTCACAACATGTTGGCCGTATGACTCTATTATCGTAACATCTTACAAAAACTTCAATATGTTAGCTGTATGCCTATATTATCTTGACATCTTGGAAGTTGAAAACAATGCTAATCAGGCAAAATGTCCGTGTCGAAGGAATATAATCATATTGTCGGGTCAACATTACTAAGTGCGTTCAAATAATCACTACGATGATATCCTAGGACGCCCTCCCCTTGTAGATACTAGCAGATACTGCATCGTCGTCAACTCGTCAAATTTATCATCTATCGCCGGGTGTGGTATTATATGGAAAGAAAAGGATACATAAAATAATAACGCTTGGGCTGTCGTAAAAGCGATCTAAGCCCCTCGCCGTGGCCCCCAACCCACTAACATCAGTCAAAAAAATAAAATAAAATAAGTTGTTTCTTTTTGCAGCTCAGACCGTGCGCATGCATGCGGGAGGGGCGCGGTCAAGGGGTCCTTGATAATAATCCTCGGTAGTGCTCGTGATATCACCTTTTCCTGCCTTATGCCTGAGACTCGGCTTGGGCAAGAAGGCGCTCCCGCCAACTGTTGCAGACCTCCTCGAAGCCTCCAATCACCTCTCCGCAAACGCCGGCACACTCCCTCTTCTCCAGACGCTCCCCCCAGTTGCCCCGGGTGAGCCAAAGTTCGCCTTCTTCACGTAGCTCGTCATCTCTCCTCACCTCTGCCACCAGTTCCTTGGCACTCTTCAGACGCCGCGTCGCTGTAGCCGTAGTCTGGCGAGACATGTGCAGCGTGTCGGACAGGTAGTTCAGAGTCTGCACTAGGTCTGAGGTGATTGCGTGCAGGCTTGACAATGAGTCCAATGCTGCTGTTGACGGGCGTGCCATTTCGTCGGATAGTGAGACCAACAGGGGGACCAGCTCATCGATGGCCTCTGGATCCGGCGCTGCCGTCATGTGCGACAATATGGGGAAAGTGAGACCGTGCAATTGCCGCGTCTGGTGGGCGAGGTGCGTAGTGAGGGCAGAGTGTGCCGTGATCAGTCTGTCAAAAAGAAAAAGGAACAGTGTTAGTCGTTGCCAAGTAATGAATGTCATCGTGGACTAAAAACAATGAAGAAAAAGCAAACATACCGTGAGGCGCCACCCTCGACAGTAGACTGAGACCCGAGGTTTCTGAGTGCCTCAGTGACGCGTTTGACGACATCATCCGTCTCCCCACCATAGTTCTCTGTACCCCGCCTTGCTAGAGACTCGATGGCATCCACCTTGGCCACAAAGCTGGGCGCCATGCCAGAAGAGTCCAGATCAGACTCTGAACCATAGTCACTACCATCGTATGCACTCTCCTTGTATTGGTGGCCTTTCCGCCGGGTCGGTGGGACAGACAAGCTATCCTCGCGGTCTCTGGGGGCTTTGGTGGGCGACGGGGCACCACCTTGTCCCGAGTTCTGGTCATCGGACCTCTCAGCAACATTCTCGCCATCCTCTTCACCCTCAGGCCCGTCCTCATCGCCAGACTCCGAAAAGGCATCGGCAAGCTCGTCGGCCAGGTTACCCATGCCATTTCCTCCCTCGGCACCACCGCTCCCAAGCTCATTCATATCGAGAGCGTCTTGCTGGTTGAAGCTGCTGCTGCGGTGACCCATGGTGGCGTCGTTGTACGGTCGCCTCCCTTGGGGTGAATCGTTGTAGGCGTCGACAGCAGACGAGTGCCGCGAATGTCGCGGGGTTTGCGGTGAGGACATCGTCGTGGGACGTAGCAGGGTGTCAGGGGATGATTGGTCGGTGGGCGACCGGCGGCGGGGGGTGGTCCTTTGTTCGGTGGCCAGGATGGCCCTGGAAAGAGGGAAGAGACCGGTGAGGGAAAGGCTGCAATCAAGGTGAAATGCCCTTTTCCGGATCCTCAGGCTCTGTAACTCTATTCAAATTTTTATTATGAAAGTTGAAGGTGAAGCCCTTTGGCGTGACGCGCTACAAGTTCATTCATGCCTGTCTGGTCCGGACTCCGTAGTGGTCCGTAATAGTGGGTGGGCCTGCACATATCTGCCGAGTCGTTGAAAATCATGTGTGCTTGGCGCAACCCGATGGTACCCCATTTACCCATCTACGTATTACTACTACTGTGGTGCACAAATGCATAACGCACGCAACGGCCTACCCCGCGACATTTGCCTATAGAAAAGTGTGAGACTTTTCTGCGTCTTGTTCATTTTTTCTTTGCCTTCTTGGGGAGGGGCAAACAACCATGGCGACCTTCAGACGGTTCCATCCTCACGATGTCGACAAATTCTCCAAATGCAACCTTGACCCGTTGACGGAAACATACGAGTTGGGCTTCTACCTCCAGTACTACGCCAAATGGCCGTCACTGTTCCAGGTTTGCGAGGACAAGGATGGCAATATCATCGGTTACAGTACGTCGGGCATGCGATCAAGCCCCCCGCCCCGACGCGTGTTTTGTCTCTTGGCTAACTGTTTGTGCTTTCTGCTGCAGTCATGGGCAAAGTCGAGTCGTCTCCCGATGCGTACAAATTCTCCGAGCACTACCTACCATGGCACGCACACATTACCGCCCTGACGGTAGCTCCTGAAGCACGAAGACTGGGTATTGGGAAGATCCTTAGCGAGCAGCTCGAAACCGCCGCCGACGCCAACGATTCTTGGTTCGTCGACCTGTTCGTCCGACGCAGCAACGAGCGAGCGATTACATTCTACAAGAACATGGGCTACAGCGTCTTTCGGGTGGTAAAAGACTACTACGGCGACAATGCGCTAGACCCGAGCAAGGGCGGCGAGGATGCTTTTGACATGCGGAAGCCCATGAAAAGAGACAAGAAGCTGCAGCACATCAGGGACGATGGCGAGAACCACGAGGTCAACCCCGAGGACGTGTGGTGAGCAAGCAGCCCGCACCCTCTAAGCCAAGGCAGTGAGCTGCGAGGCCTGCTTCTGGCAGTATCGATGCGGTACTGTTCTGCGACCAACCCCTCCGTCTCTATGTGCTTTTTGCTGCATTTGGACCACTCTGGAAAGCTGCAATGCCCACAAGCGAGGGGCAGATAAGTTATAAGCAAGGCACCCGACCATGTGCGTATCAACTACTACTACCACATCAGCGGGGCATACTTGCATACTCCTTTATGTGGAATGACACGTCTTGCTCTTACATTCGGCCATGCATCCTGTGCCAGCTAGCTTTGGTCTGTCACTCTGTATCCCTGACGGCGAGCTGGGCACAAATCGGCCAAGGACATAGATGGCAAACAATACGAAACTTTGGTGCAATCAATATGAACTCTCAGTCGCGCCGCATGATAATGCGAAGGAAGCGCGTTGACTAGTTCCCTCCCTTTCCCACGGCCAACGCATCCAAATGTACTGCCCCATATAGCAAACAACTAGTTTTGCCCAAAACCTGGAACTCTGATGGATATTTGTTAACATTTATTCTCCATTCGAATCAAGGCCATTCACATTGATGCATAATCGTATTGCTCGATATCATGTAATATTGTTGACGTGGGGTAGGCAGGCAAGCTCTCTGCCTCTAACCCGACCGCAATCGACCATCTTGCCTCTTTGGGTGGAATCAGCAGATGCATTGCTAAGGTTCAGGTTTCAGGCCTGTGTGGGGTAATAATACCAGGTACGACGTACTTCTTTGGGTGCAAGTGAATTGTCCTTGGTTTCGTCACGCAATGCGCGGTGGTCGGCAACCCCAATGCGAGGACGTAATTCCTGTCTTCGATTGACATCATAGCTCCGAACTGTCTTTCCACCCCCCGGTGTCCTTTGAGCTTGATGTGGTTTACATCGCCCCTTTGCTCCAACACACTACAACCATACAGTGCAATCTATCAAATCAATATTATTTTTATTTTCACCAAGTGCTTTCCTGTCGGACAGGTTGGATAGTCCACAATGGGAATCGCACATTTGCTTCTTGCCGCCATGGCAGTGGGCGTGAGCGCTTCTACACTGCGCCCGCCAGTCCTGCCGCTTCTCGTTCGCAGCCCGTACCTCAGCACATGGCTTCCGAATGCGCGAAGCCCTCCGTGGGATTCTTGGCCTATGTTTTGGACAGGCGAACAGGTAAAGCATTGCAAATCCTGGTGCTTTTTTGCAGGGTCAACTAGACTAATTACATTTGTTGTCACCAGGTTGGGCTGTCTGTAATGGTCTCGATACCCGACAGTGGCCAAGTGTTCCCTCTCCTCGGCAGGCCACAAGACTCTATCCCGTCCGATGTTTCGTACGTATCTTCCGATAACAATAACTCCCAATAGTGTTCCTACGGCAAGGCTAACACGACATGGCGATTCAGGCTATCCGAGCCTAGACACTACGACATCTCGTTCGATGCATCCACGACGAACATTACCTACCATCTGCAATTGGGCTCAGATGCCAGCGCGTTGACTTATGTCACCCTGTCTTTCTTGTCTCCGATCACACCTACTTCCGTTTTTCGCCAATCTCTTCCTGCGGCGTACTTTACTGTTTACGTTGAGGGTCCAGCCAGAGTTAACGTGTATACCGACCTCAATGGAAAGTGGCTTAGCGGAAAGGACGACAGCACCATCATATGGAACTTTGATCAGAAAGGCCGGTCTAAATCGACCTCGGCCATCAAATCCTGGAAAGTCTCTAGAGAAACAGAACAGTTATTCACTGAGACGAGCGACCGGGCTGAATGGGGAACTTTGTACTTTAGCGGTCCAGCAAATGCTGCTCACCAATCTGGACCCTCAGACCTTCTTCGCCAGACGTTTGCTCAACTCAACCAGCTGAGCAATACGACCGATGAGGACTATCGCCAGATCATGGACCGTGAACCAGTCTTTGCCTTTTCAACATTTCTGGAGCCAGGGTATTACGAAGCCAACGAGAAAAACTCCGTTACTTTTACCGTTGGCTTGGTTCAGGATCCCGTAGCGCAGTTCGCCTCAGCACGCGGGCTTACAGAGATGAGGCCATTCTGGAAGTCGCTTATACCCGACGAAGCGGAAATGATCCACTTCCACTATCACGATTTCGCCAAAGCCTCATCTCTCGCTTCAAATTACTCAACTCAGCTGGATTCAGATGCCCGCTTGGTGGGACCCGAGAGCTACCCTGATATCGTTGCTTTGTCGGCGCGCCAGGTCCTCGGGGCCACCACCTTCTCTGGAACACCACAAGACCCTATCCTGTTTCTCAAGGAAATCTCCTCGAACGGAAACTTCCAAACCGTCGACGTCATCTACCCGGCCTTCCCATTCTTCCTGTATACGAACCCGACATGGTTGACGTACTTACTAGAGCCCCTTCTCGAGTATCAGCTGAGTGGGCAGTATCCCAGGGACTACAGTATCCACGACATTGGAACTCACTTCCCGAATGGAACCGGACACCCAGACAGCAAGGACGAGTACATGCCTCTCGAGGAATGTGGAAACATGCTCATCATGGCATTGGCTGTTGTCAATGCAATCGAGGAAGAACCTAGGCTCGCGGGGCTTACTCACTCTATTGACTCGGAAGCAGCCTTTCATCAGCCACTTTTAGCAGGTGTGGAATCCTCGGCGTTCGTTATTATGATCAATGCACGACTGACAAAGCTACACACAGGTCATTCGGGACCCAAGGCTGCACGCAAGTGGGCTAAGAAGTCGTACAGCCTGTGGAAGCTGTGGGCTGACTACTTGATCCGAGAGACACTTATCCCCGAGAACCAGCTCTGCACCGACGACTTTGCTGGGCTGCTTCCGAACCAGACAAACTTGGCCCTCAAGGGCATCATCGGCATTCGAGCGATGAGTGACATTGCGGCCATTGTAGGGGAAGAACAAGACGCCGAGCACTACAAGAACATCTCCACGTCTTACATTGACAAATGGCAGGAGTACGGGATATCGCGTGACGGTACTCATGCCAAATTGGGGTACGAGTGGTTTGGATCCTGGACGACTTTGTACAACCTCTTTGCCGACACTCTTCTCTGTTTCCACCAGCCTGCCGAAGATTCGGGATACGGCAAGGATAATACACAGAGGCCTATCGGAGCTGGCGCACGACCTGAGCACTTCATCCCGGATAAGATCTACTCCATATCCAGCCAGTGGTATCCCAATGTAATGCAAAAGTACGGGCTGCCCTTGGATAGCCGTCATCTCTACACCAAGAGTGATTGGGAGCTCTTTGCCGCTTCCGTCGCGAGCACCAGGACCAGAGAGGAGATCATCGAGAGGGTTGGCCTCTGGATAAATGAGACAGCTACAGGTAAGTCAGGGTTCATACTTATAGCACCAGAGACAACCCGTAATACTGATCTCACTGTAGACCGGCCTTTGACAGACTTGTACGACACCGAGGGCGAGGGGAATTTTGACCCAGTGCCGTTCATGGCCAGACCTGTTGTCGGTGCCCACTTTGCTCCCCTGTCCTTGCAGCAAGCGTGCGATGGCAAAGCTCTGCAGGGACTTCATTTCCTGGATATAGATGAGATCCCGACGAAAGAAGATACTATTGAGAAACAATCGGCGTTTGGGGAGCTTTGAGAACACCGACCTGTAATGGAGCCCATGATCGATGATCTTTGAACGGGTCCGATGTTGGAAATAAATCGCAGGTTCTACATTCTTTCTTCTTCTTTTCTGTATCATCTTGGATAGATGCTGGCACCCACCAGAAAAGATAACAAAGAGAAGAAGAAAAAAGTGCACCTTATTAGAAAGTTATTGGTGGTGAAATATACAAATGTATACAGAACAATTTTTGCGATGACTTATACCTGTAAACACTCCCCAAGAAATAGATGCATGAATTATTAGTACTTGTAGTCCACTGCAGTACTCGTACCCACCACTCTGCAAACTCCATGCGAACCCAGCTTTACAATCAATGCTGTAAATGGAGCCGTTTGGACCAAGGTACGAAGAGCTTGCCCAGCTAACGCAATACCAATAATCTGAAGTCGCAATTGAAATCACATTTTACAGCGTTTGAGATTGAATCAATCGCTTGGCACAGACCCTTGCTCCGCTACTACCACCCTGGAAAGAAAAGAGGTTGCCTGTTTCAGCTCAACAAAGGCTGGTCCGTTTCCAACAATACGTGTACCGTTGCTGCTTGCACGGGGTCCTGTTAGGTGGACCAGCGTGATTCACGCAACCCGCCTAATCCTCGGCTTTATTACGCACGCCCTTTAGCCGCAAACACTCTGCAAGGCTGCGTCGCCTCGATTTTCTCGCCCCTTCTCAAAGCTTCTTCCCATCAACTTCAGCTCGGCATTGGCTTCTTTCATCACCTTTAGAGATTCCTGCATCAGTGCGAAACGAAGCTGTCAACATGGCGACTACTGCTATGGACTACGAAGACGCCAACGGCGATCGTTACGAAGGTACGCCATTCACACCAACGCCATGACTCTTCACGACAATGGCTGCGTGCTACGGACACCATGACGCGTTCCCACGGCTCGCTTGCTCGACCCATCATCAAACTGACAACCTTTCCTGCCTGCAGACGAGGCTCCCCGATACGAGCGTGATAACAGGAGTGCGTCTCCTCGTCCTGCTCGCGATGAGGGCGATGGCCCCCGTCGTCGCTCTGCTTCCCCCAACGGTCGCGGTGACAGGTGAGTCTACAACTTTATCCCCCCCTCCAACATACCCTGGCTGGACCAATGGGACTGACATTGTTAAAAAAAACTCTTCGCGAATAGCGCTCCCAAGGAGTCTGGCCCCAGGGACGATGACGATGATGGAGCCATTAACCCTGGATCGAACCTGTTCGTCACTGGCATTCACCCGCGTCTGCTTGAGGAGGAAATCACCAAGATGTTCGAGAAGTACGGAGATGTCGAGAAGTGCCAGATCATGCGCGACCCTCACTCCAAGGAGTCCCGCGGCTTTGGTTTCGTCAAGATGGTCACTCCTGACCAGGCTGAGGCTGCTAAAGAGGGACTTCAAGGTGAGCAGTTTGAGGGTCGTACTCTGAGTATCGAGAAGGCCCGCCGTGCTCGCCCGCGTACACCTACGCCTGGCAAGTACTTTGGCCCTCCCAAGCGCGGTAAGTATTCCACACCACCACAACCCATTCCGCGAACACTAGGTTGACATTATCGTTCAGAACCCCGTCCTCGCTCCGACGACCGACGCCGCGGCGGCGGTGGATACGGTCGTGATGACCCTTACCGCTACCGCGGCTACGAGCGTAACTACGACCGTGGAAACGATCGCCGTTACGAAGACAGGGGCTACGACCGCGGCGGCTACGACCGTGGATTCGAACGAGGAGGATACCGTGACGACAGGCGCTACGACGACCGTGGCGGCTACGGCCGCGACTACGATCGGGGCTACGAACGCAGGGACCGCGACGATGGCTACAGTGGCCGAGACCGCTACGCCGGACGCGACGATCGTGACCGCTACGCTGGCGGCGGCGGCGGCGGCGGCCGAGGTGGATACGACCGCGAGCGCTACGACCGCGCCCCTGAGCGCGATGCTCCCCGGTCCCGGGAGCCTCCTACCGGAGGCTCAGGCTACGGTGACTCTGCTCCGCAGGCCCGTGAGTCATACGGAGGTTCGGGCTACTACTGATTGCTCCGCCTACCGATCCCGCTAATTTTTGTAGGAGCTCCCGATCAGGCGATGGGTTGAGTCGATGACCTCCCCCATTCGCCCTTGCGCCCAAGAGGCCCCCCGACTTTGTTCTGTATTAAAATCAGAACCCTCCTTCTTTTTTTTCTGTTTCTTATGTCTCTTGTCTTCAAAGGAGGGTTCACCGGGCCTCGCAACCGTTTTATCTAGGGTCGAAATACTTCCGGAGTTGAGTTGCGATTTGTCTGAGTTTTTTTAGGGAAGGGATCAAAAACTAGGGTTTCGTTTTATCGCCGACTTGCGTCGTTTTGGAGGTCGGTATTTGCGACGACAAAAAAAAGAAGAAACGAAGGGATTCATATGGAACACACGTATGACAACCTTCCGGATCTTTGCAGAATCAAAAACAACATCCATCAAAACCGTCAAATTTTGCGACAGCCCCCGTACATGGAGGAACCGCTATCATCATCATCATCATCAACCCGCTTCAGCACACACACTACACACCCCTTCAGAAAACTTCGCCTTTAAACCGAGTGACGCCTTTCCCATCGATTCTATTTTTTCCTTCTTAAGGAGCTCCACCTGCTCGATTGTTGGCAAGCTGGCGTTGTCTTATATAACTTCGCCCGCTTCTTTGCATACCCCATGGCTTCAACCAACTAACTGCCTGGGAGTGTAGAGCAGGCAGCTTTGCGACGTCTCCAACTGGATACGCAGCCTTGCGACTTGATCTCGTCTTTCCTTGTCTCCTCGCTAGTCACGCCTCCAACATTTCCCTTGCAAGTCGCCTTGATACGCCGCCACCACGCCAGTAAATTTGTCGCCTTCTCTCCCTGTCGCCGTAGCACCATTCTTTCTGAGACCACCGTCTCCCCGCCAATGTCGGATATTATGCCCACCACAGGACAACCTAGCTCTTCCTTTTCTGAACTCTTGAAGGGACTGGAAACTCCACGATGCGTGCGGAGACTGTTAAACACGCCAATCTCCAGCTCACGACAGGTCGTCTATGTTTTCAATGCTCCCCATCCTCGGTCTTCAAAAAATAGCCGTTGTGAGAGGAGAGGGTGGTGCGTATTACAGAACTAACAAGAGGGTGGATTGTTGAACCATTTGTAGCTATGGCATTCACAAAGAGCAGCAGCGGTGAGTGGCTACCGTGTTGATAAAGAGCCAGAGGACTCGACGATACACCTGTGATCGATCAGGGAACCTCAACCTGGGACTGTATCCATATTCAGTCCCGTTTTACGCCTGGTCACTTTTTTTTCATTTAGGAGGTTCCTTATCGACTCTTCGACTTCCCTGTAGTCACGTTTTCTCGGGCCATCGGGTTTCTACAGGGCATCATAAGCAGGACGTAAATTTAATGTAGACAGGTCTACGGAGACCTGCGTAGAATCACTTCCATTTTCTTGCGCTCACTTGACTATGTGTATATTTCAGCCCGACTCCGTCCCATCGTTGCGGTTGACATTGGCCCCAATCAGCCACCCAACACCAGATACCAATGTTCCTGTCGCAGCTTCTCGGAACTGGTCTCTCCTTCTTACACGATCCTCCCCTTCTTGACCTGCAGGCTCCGGAGCCTCGCTTAGTGTGCTTCCGTGAGCCAGCCCCTGAAGACTAGACAAGGACGTCAAGTTCCTTTGCGCTATCCTCGCCGTGGCTCGCGACAAGTCGAAAAGTGACATTGGCGCTTCTTCTGCTTGGCGAACAACGGCAGATGCAGGCTTGTTACGTGAGGGGTAAGCGTTGGTAGAGGTGGGCATGTCGTAAGAGCCAGGCAAGTTTTGCATGTCACCGGCCGTATCCCACGCCGCTTCTTTCTCGGCTTCGTCCGCAATGGCGGAGTCGAGCTGCTCCTCGCACCGTCTAAAAACCTCAAGGATGGGTTGGAGTTGAGCTGCAGGAGCAACACGTAGAGCTGTCGCTAAACACTCGAGGCGCTGCTCTAGATGACGAATCTCGGGGTTCGCGCTTGATGTACCCAAGTGCGTGGGCTGCCTTGTATTTGATGTGCGGACGTACTCGCCAGCCTTGAGCGCGGCTTTCCACGACCATTCGTCCGTTGTCTGGTCCGAATCTCCTAGGCGACTAGCAACGTAAGAGTACGCGGTCTCGAAGTCATCTTCTCCCAGGGCAGCAAATATGCACGCAGCCACAATCCGCTTCTCTGCCTGCTCCATGGCCTCATCTTGCTTTTGGGGGTCAGGAAAACCCCCTATCTTCTTCTTGTCATTATTGGAAAGCCCAGCAATTACCATGTTCATGCCAATTTCTAGGAACTCTTGCAGCCGGGTATAGGCACCCGGGTTTTGTTCAAGAACCTTGTCGATAATTGAGATTGGGTCTGAATGCACCCGGAGAACAACAGGTCGGAAAGGTTCGCCCTTCTTCAGAACCAACCTGTAGCCACTGAGGGAATGCGCAGCGCTCATCAGAGATTCGATTCGCTTAACTGCTGGAAGTGACTGCGGCACCATCCTCGGAAGCGCGTGCATGCTGCTCGATATTAGTTACTGTCATAGACTCGAACTCGTGCGTGGGTTTGGATGATCTCACATATCATTGCACTTCCGAAGACCACCCTTCATTCTATTCGGGTTAGATGCATGATCAAATGCATCCAAAGCTGCGTGGTAGACGGCATTTTGGACGCTCTCTTGAGGAAGGGGTAGATCCACCACATCCTCATACAGCGATTTGGCCAAAGAATAGCCTAGTCCTTGTCAGTGTTGGCGGGCCTCGCTATAGGAAAGAATAACATACGTGACTGGGATAGTATAGCTTTAAGAAGTTCTACTTCGATGTCGTGCTCGGGTATGGCGCCGAACACTCCTTTTCCAGTTGTAGGGGATTGGGTGCCACCGGTGCTTGTGGCCCAGTGATGAAGCCAGAGGGCATCGCGACGGATACGAATCCAGTACTCGTCTCCCTGGTTTGGTGCCTGGTTACACGCAAAACGAACGAGCCTCACAAGCTGGGATTTCTGGTCTCTTTGGTCTCCAAGAAGAACCAAGTCACCGGCCTTCTTCACCGAGCAAGGGATACCAAGTCTGGTAAGTATATATGCGCTCAAAATAAGACCAGCCGAGAAGTCAGCAGCCTGTGGTGTAGGTTCTGTAAACGGGTTGGTTGACTGAAGGAGGTCGTTTCTCAAAAACGAAGGTGCTAGTTGTGTCGCCTTTAGGTTGCATACGCTCGCTTCCATAATGTTCGGAGGGTCTTCAGCTTCTTCTTGAGCTGACAGTGATGTATGCAGCCCCAGGATGAATCTTGCCTTTCTTACAATAGAGTAGGCACCTTCAAGTGATTCCAGCGTTGATTCCGACATGGAGTACACTGAAGCCAGAGCAGCCTTGGTGTATGTTTGGTCGAGATAGTGCAGTTTGTCCTCCTCCAGCTCCAACTTGACTTCATTCTCAAAATCAACGTCTCGAGGTCCGTCCCACTGCATGATAGCCTGAACTGCAACAGGCCACGATCGAGAAGCCTGGAGCGTCAGCCACTCCAAGGCCTGTTCCCACCCGGAACACTTGATATCAGACTCCTCACTACCATTTTTCTCCCATCTTGCGTCGTTGTAGAGCCATGGGCCTAGCAAGCCCCTTAAATCTCTACCAATAGAGTCATGCCTGTCTTCAGCAAGGGCTGTCTGTGACAGGAGGTATTGGACAGCAGAGCGGTCAGAAAGGTTCTCAAACGAGGCCAAGGAGTGAGATCCATGGGCGTAGTACTTCGAGTTCCTCCTCGAAAGTGGGAGAACTGTCGAGGCCATCCACGTACTGATGCTGGGGGCGTGGTTGACAAAGGGAAGAAGCAGATCGGCGACATGGTTCAGCATACCAGCTTCTTCGTCCATCCGCAAAGCGCGAGAATGAAGAAACAGTATAAGGAGATCTTCTGTGTCGCTCGCAAAAGAGGCGGATCGGGGGAGTTTGAGCAGATGAAGCTTTCGTGCCCTACTGGATGCCTGGGCATCTGTGAGGTCTTCAACAGCTGAGGTGTCGAGAGAAGATTCGGGCGACTCGTCTGCCAAGGCATTATCACTGGCCAGTTGTTGTAGAAATTCGACGTAGGAGGACGGCGGGGTCGTCTCGGGCAGATATGTAAGCAAAATGCGCAGCACGATCTCTGTGCTAAGGAGAGCTCTGTATTGGGGTACAAGATGTTGTAGTGCTGCGATGTCGGCCCGCGAGGCAAAGTGCGCTGCGAGCAGCACCACCTTGCCAGGCGGAAGAGATAAGCCCATTGCTGTAGTAGAGTGTTTTTTTTTCTTTGGATCGGTCGGGGTCGAGAAGGAGATGCCCGTGTGTTAGGTTGGGCCGGTCCCTTGTCCTGCGACTTATAGCTGGACACGTTGCTTAGCTGCTGTTGGCCTAATTAACACCAGACAACGGGTTAAACGTACTGTTTTTTATTTACATTCAATGCCGAGAGTATGCGCAGGGCGCCAGCGCAGGTTCGGAGTGTGGGCAGATCAGCATGAAGGGAGGAAGGTCTACCAAAGGTCGAAGGAACGTGTAGTAGTGGCAGCTGCCGCGGATTTGCCCCGAAGCTATCGCCGCCACCTTGCGCGCCGCACAACAAGCATCATGGGTCGTCATTTGGTGGTCCTCATCGCTTAACGGGGATATGAAACAAACGAGGTCAACCCCCCCAATTGTGGGATGACAACCTCATCATTGGCACTGTGCCGAGTATTAGCCGTTGTTTTACCGGGCACTCCTCGTTAGTAATTGGCAGCTCATGATTGATGACAGCCGACGACTACCCGCTCACGACCCATCATCATCTCAGTACTTAGCGAACTGAAGCATTGCGGGACGCACACCTTCTATTACATCATGTCGTCTGGCTATGGCATGCACGGCGGTGAGTATTGCCATATCGAACAATTGGCGATTGAATGAGTCGCAGGATGGTCAGGTCGTGGATGTGGACGTACTAACGATGGTACCAGGCGTTGGCCGCTGCTTTCCCTTCTGGCAGGAGGTTCTGGGCTGTTACGTCGTAAACACCTCGGGCGAAGACGACTCTGGGAAGAAGAAATGTGCTCTGGCCCTCGAGGACTACTACGAGTGCCTGCATCACAAGAAGGAGGTCCGTTCCTCCGTCCAGCGTGATAACGCGCTGTTCCACGTCACCCGACCATGACCTTCAAGAAGCTAACACAGACTATAGCATGCCCGAGCTGTCGCAATGCAGTCCGCCTACAACAACCGTGGCAACACGGCCGCGGAAGAGAGTCTCCCGAGCGCGAGTCAGATACGGAACCTGGGCCTGTTGGGTAAGGAGGATGACACGAAGAAGGTGCTTGGAAGTTCCTAAGCCGGCACTGGCATGTTGGCCGGTTGTTTTATCGTGATATATCGGGAGATGTGGCAAGCGAGGCAGTAGGCTTTATCCTCTGCTCCCTATGTGATTTTTTTTATGCTGCTTTTGGGACATTCTCCATACACGTCCCCGAACGAATTGTTTGATAGCCCAAATGTTTTGAAAGCTTACTTTTGTCTTCATGTGGAATTATCAGGGAAACAACGTGTGCATCCTGTCTTGCAGAAAGTGATACATGCTCGTCAAATGAATGCCCTTGCTCATCGTTTCACGGGCAAGGAGGCATATGCGCACGTCGTCCCCGCGTGAGAAATGGGTGTCACTGCGCCAACAATGGCTCGTGTCCAAGAATAGGCCACTGTAAGTCTGCGGGAGTTGATAGTCTTAGATGCATTTCGGTCGCCAGAAGAAGAATTTGTATTGAAAAATAGCTTTATACGCGATAAATCCGTACGAGTATTCAACCTTGGATACACGACATGTAGTCTTTCAGCCAGGGCCAGGGCCACCTTTCCCTTCCTTCTAAACAGTTGGTGTTGCGCCAGGAAATATAAGTTGTAGAAGAACCCAGATTAAATTATCTCCATCGTTCCCCGGATGGTTTCTGGGTCTTGGAGCCCCTGGTATCTTGCCCCCGCATGCTTGGACCATAAAACCCCAGAAACGGGCCGATAGCAGTTCTCCAAGGACCCAGTTTCTAACATCGGACCCATCACTAACGTCTCAAAATTCAGAATTGATGGTCACCAGGCGATTTCCAGCTGCCAGAGGGGACCTGAATCGTGATATCATTTTTTCGCCGAGCATCAATACGAGTAGATTTCAAGCGTCCAGGTATTGTTGTGTCGAAGTCTTCGAGAATAGCTCCAGTGTCATCATATGACTGATCGTAGGTACTATACACGCCTCGCAAACCAGTAACGTCGCGCCATACCGGTTTTCACGGATTAAGAAAGAAAAGGAGGCGATACAAATACGGCTCGTTCGAATGCGAAACCTGAACGTAGGAGACGGTAACGTTGGGAGAGGGTTTCTTCCAGAAATACTACGCGTTTGTGCCTGCCCATTGTCCCTCAACGGAACCTCTATGGTCACCAAACAGATCACACGTTCGCCCTGCCCGTCTTGTCCATATCACCAGTTTTCACTAAAGCCCTCCGATAATACTTTCCGATATATTTGACGGATCTGTTGGTGCAGTCCAAAGTTACTGGCTCTGGTGATTGATAGCCTACCTTAGCGGATGAGAAACAGGGCACTGGGGATGGAAATACATCTTGAACATTTAGAGGGCGTGCTTTCTAGGTTTTGGTATAGCAGAGGGCTTGCCTGGTTTCAATGCCCCATGTATACCAAAATCAGCAAGAATTTCGCGAAAAGAACCTTATGCTCTGACTCTTGCTGGACACCAAGCTCAGTGTCAGTCATTTTAGGCTCAGTCGTTAGGTATTTGGTTCAGGGCGAAGAGCTGCAATGGATCGAGTTTTGTTCATTCGCCAGTGGCTTGACACACGTAGCTATGATACAACTTCGTAGGTATGTTCAGCCAGATTTCCTGGAATTCTCTCAAAATCTTCTTGCGTTTTGTTTGCGATATCCGCCATCCCCTTTCCTTCTGTCAACTTTGTTACACTATATGTGCACGTATCAAGAGTACCCCGGGGTGTCTTTTTAGGGGAAGTTATGACGTGCTGTTTAGTCGGGAAATATGATTCTAGTAGAGAGCAGCTTGTAAAAATGAGGCTACCGTTACCCTTGTTGGAGAAAATTAAGGGTTTCGTTTTGGAAACGTTATTTTTATCCGAAAAAAAGCATGTAGCTTATACTGGAATTGAGCACTGTTCAAAGCGTATTATAGCTACCTCATGAGAAGTATTCACACGCGAGAGGATATGAGTCACTGGCCTTTACATGGCATCATGGATCCATGGCTTCATAGCCTACCAGGACCCTTCGTGTTTGGTTGGGGAAGCCTTATTCACGTCGATGATAACGAAGAGGCTGCGCACGATCTCCTCATCATTGTGACGTTGGGGGTGGTCCGAGAAAAGAAGGGCCTCCAGTTACCAGAATATGTATTCTCAACAGCTTTTTACATTTGTTCCTCACACACACACCATAAGCTTCAGGAGCCTACGGCAGGTCCATTTGGCATCAATATATATGTAAAGTGGCGGAGAGGTTGAAAGCTTGAGGGCAGGCTTATAGGGTCCTTCGCGGGGTGCCGGTGTGGCACACGAGCAGTCATTACATGTACTACTAGGAGTGGTAGTAGTGTGACGGATTTTTGGAACAGCAAATGTATGTAACTAGTAGGATACATGCAAACTGTTCTCCTTGTTATTTGCTTTCTAGTTAAACCTTGGGCTTAAGATATATCGCTGGGTAACGTCTGGTCCATTTTTGCCCTTTTCTCATACCCAGAGCTTGTCATTTGCCACGATATAGTCAGCAAGCCATCAGAAGTGACTACCTAGACGTCCTTTATCCTTTCAGGTGATTACTTTTCTTCGATGCTTGTGGAAAATTTCAAAAATATCAATGAGAATGGGAAGAAGAAGCAGGTAGACCTCCCAATAGCTCAATCGTCAGAGAATCGCCGCCGCCGCCACCGCCACCAATAAATCCATCACCAAGTAGAGGCCTCCTTTTAGCTTCGTTTCTGAGCTGTTACATGAAACCTCCCCATCCTGCGATCAATTCATCATTACGATATGAACACTAGTGCCGCCGTTCTACACCGTTCGAGTCGAGTCTGTGTGTCCTCCCTCTGACCCGTCTCATACCGATGTAAGATACCCGGTACTGGTCTTTTATGCGTTTTCATGGGAACAAAGCTCCAGCCTCTCTTCTCACTTCTCAGTCGTTGGTTGCACTATTCCTCTTTAAGTTCCTTTTCTTGGTCTAGGGAGCTCGGGATCGAGGGTGTGTCGTTTTCTGTCACATTGTGTCCTACTAAATAAGCTTCCGTCGCATAAACGAAGAAAAGGCGTTAAGTGATGGTGTGCACGGCTCGGATGATATGACATTCCCTTTAGCCACCGGGTTATATGGATAATTTGGGTTGACAGCACGTCGGCAAGGATCAATGAAGAGGTCATAATGACCACACGGGAGGATGTCCCCAAGCCTACAATATCCATCGAGAGGTTATCTGGTCTTAGTTAGGAAACGAGGAGGGGATGCAATCATTGAGTGTGACAGACACATCATTACTTCGCAACAGCCTACATCCCTGTACCCGTACGTAGTATACCTGTGTACATGTACGAGTAAGTAATACTACTAGTAATACCTATTCTGTGTGTACAGGTCAGGAATATGCGTCCCTCTTTAAAAAAGAAAAGACAGCAAAGAAAAAGAAAAAGGAAAAAAAAAAAAAAGGAAAAACAGGGTCCAGTTGCACACGCCGCGACTGCTCCGTGGTCCGTACGCATACATGTACTTAGTGGACTCGACTCTTCTCAACCGCAAAGCCGGAAGACCTAAAAGACTTGACGATGCGGGCCAGACGTAGCCCAATCTCAACCAAGGGGACGTTTATGACAGCTAGCTCAGGATCGACTGACGTGTCGACGTATCCCATTTCGTCGCCCCCTGTGCATATTAAGTCAGTTGGGGACAAAAGCAAGCAGTACTCAATGTTGTTGGTACGAGTATCTGTATTATTAATTCATACCAGGCAGGCAATCATAACGGCAGGACACAGCAGGAAAGACATGATTCACCATGCACACAGACATTCAGGACCGGCTAACGGGCCGGGGTACAGGCCACAACTTGACCGGGAAAATGTTGCTCAATGTGTATATAGTGCATACATTTTTGACCCGATTAGTCCAAGCCAAAAGAAAAGTGACCAGGGGGTGAAGTTCAGTGCAGCATGCAGGTCACTTCGCCGACCTGAACCCTTGGCAAGACAGCGGCAGCGGCCCCTCGAGCAGGAACGAGTACGTACAGGTACTCTCTCGTAGTATTACTTCATATTGTAAGGTGCGTACTACGCTGCACAAGTACTACCACTACTACCACTTACTACATACATGTAGGTAGTAGTAGTCGTAATAGTAATCCTACGAGGAAGGATATGCAGCAATATTAACATGGGCTGAGATGCACATCGCCAGCCAACAACGCAAACAACAAAGAAGGGGTTGAGGAAGCCTGCGACCGAGGATAGCCTACGCCTGACTTCCGTGCTGATCCAAAGTCGAGTGCTCAAGGTCGATTTCATTTTCGAGTATCTGGATTCTGCATTACGTCGTACTCTGCAGATAGAAAAGAAGAACAGAAGACGATAAGTTTCGTCCTACCGATACACCATGCACGGTTGATTGTTCGACGTTTCGCCACCCACGCTGGCCGTGTTCAGCCTGGAACTCCCGTGGTCGAAGCCGACTGCATGCATGGAGCTCTCCACAGCATGGTCAATAATCAGTTTTAACCGGCAAGCCCCGCAATACTGCCCATCCCTGGGGTCTCTTGCCGCTGGTCGATACGCAGACACGCCCTCGCGGCACAACGACCGTGGCTTTTTCTTTCTTTTACTCGTACTCGTACTTTCTCTCCCGCAAATGCTACAAAACACTGTTGACGATTGTTTAGGTTCGCACTTCCGTGGAGGGGGTGGCCTCGAGCTCGGGCAGGTCCGACAATCATGGATTCATATGACGCAAAATACTAGAAGACGGAAAAGAAGACGCCATCAAAAGTGACCGTTGTTCCTAAGCACCACACCAACGCCTTTTCAAGCGCCACACATACACGACCGTTGTACGTATGGTAATAGGCCTTGCATGGGGGACGGGGGTCAGGGGGGGGACCAAAGCGTCACCAAGGTGTCGAGATGTCGCTGGGCGCGGATTTGAGGCAATGCTCGAGGCTGGCACTTCCTTCACCTACCACAAGCGTCAGCGTCGCATTTTGTAACGTTTAGGTGGAATTTGGTAGCGAGTACGAGTGCAGACTCTTGAACAGGCTCATTACCTGGTGGCCAGTTACTAGCACCTAGACGGCCTAGTTTCTCTAGTGGTGTGCACATACCATGCTGCTACGGTTGGAGGTTAGTATGCGTACTCGTACATGTACGACTACGACGCGCTCCGCAGCTACTAGCCGTTGTACGGATGCTCGTAGAATTTGAGAATGAGGGTGCGACGGGGGTGTTGCTGGTAGTAGTACGCTGTAATAATGACAATAATATGCAGCAGGTTGGAACAGTTGACATTAATGAGGATCAGTCACTTCACACGGTTCACACCCCCTCCCCCCCGGTTGCTCCTTCCCTGCTAAGGGTTTTAGGGCGGAGAGGATCTCTGGTAGAATGTACGGTCGCAACGGTCGACGCCCTGGGTCAAGTGTCAGTCAGGAAAATGCAGAGTCGAACAGAACAAGGAGCTAAGGATACTAGTACGAGCATTAGTTGTACGAGTATGCGTAGTAGTTGTAAAACCGACGGACATGGATGTCCCCACAACCACCGATCCAAGTCAATATGAGCGACGTGTTATTACATATGAAATAATATAAAAATGACAGGGAGGGTAAAAAAGAATTTCCCCGTCATTGTGAGCCGAGACGGCTATAATCTCGTATAATACCGTTGCAATGGGTCCGGATTCGTCATGTTACGCTAAAACTTGCTTGCCCTACCGCATTTCTGCCGACAAAAGGAGACGAGTGACGATCGTTCACCCATCCTGGACCATCCACAATATCCATCACATGTACTCCGTATTATCCATTTCGACTTGATATCCCCCCCCCCTCAGTCATCGTCGAAGACGCATGTCTCGCCACTTTGTACCGAATACAGAGTATGGTTAGGCTACGTCGCAGTAGGATGAGGTGGTATTACTCGTGCAGCCTGCAGAGTTGTCGAGCATGCGGCTCCTCTGCACAGTTCATGCGCACCAAACCAACAGTAGAGGTTGGTTGTGGTCATAGTAGTTGGCGTACGGAGTTTTACTACGTACCAACACTCTCTCAGTCTCTGTAGTGATGTTCACTGCCATTACTCCGTACTTCAGCATTACTCGTAGTTGGTACCATGAATTCGTCCGAT
Source organism: Geosmithia flava (assembly GCA_900188565.1). Classification (NCBI taxonomy): domain Eukaryota; kingdom Fungi; phylum Ascomycota; class Sordariomycetes; order Hypocreales; family Bionectriaceae; genus Geosmithia; species Geosmithia flava. The sequence goes on along the minus strand of FYEV01001626.1, from coordinate 228,328 downwards.
GATGGCGAGTTACGACCCGCTGGTCAACAGACTCCCCTCCACCCACCCGCCCGCGCGCTCCCCCTTGTGGTCCTAGCCTCGCAGCGGCTGAAGCTGGCTACAGTATGCGCTGTCCTCGTACGGGGCAATAAATCGAGCACGGAGAATGTGTTCCCTGTGCAATACCTTGTACTCTACCCGAGCATGGGGTTGAGTAATCTCAACGGTCGCGCTAGCAGGGGTTATGACCATGTCCAGCTGTTGACAGGGGGTCTCGTAGGCAAAGATGCAGTCCCCTCCCCTGTGGAGAAGGGGGGAGTGTGCATACAACGATCAGCACTCTTTCGCACTAGCTTAGCTCTGATTACCGCAAACATCGTCAGCCGTTGGAGATCGCGGGCGACCGACGTAACGCTTCTGTTGTTCCTACGTCGTACGTACGGCCACGTACTTTTGCAATTCAACGCAAAACGTGATGATTTTTCTTGTGCACTTTATTTTAATCCTCTGTATTTTTTCTTTCTTTCTTTTCGCATCCCACGCTACATATCATGACGAATAGAACTCCGTACTCCAGACAGCTATGTTCACAGTGACCATTTAGTAAGATAACACTGAACCCTGTTCTGTTCCAGTGCTGCCCGTTACGGCCATCGGAGAGCTCTCTTCTTTCTTTTCATTGTCTTGTCTCACACGCCCTCCCCCCACATTCTTTCTCTACGAGTAGTCTTTTCTTTCTTTCCTTTCTTTTCCTTGCTCTGTTTCCTTTTTCTAGGTGGGTGTCATCTGGTTTTTTTTTCCCCGGTAGGTTTAGTACCCGAGCTAGAAGCGGTCACAATTACGACGTACGGGGGGGTATGTACGTCGTACCTCCCTGTAATTCCTGGAGGGTTGGAAAAAATCCCGACGCGGGATGACCCAGGACCTGGCACATCAGTGATGGCGACGTACGACGTAGTTATTTCCCAGAATGTAACTGACATACCAGGCCGCATCATGAGATCTTCCAGACTAGGGAACTCTGAATTGCACTCATTTCCGTAATAATCGCATCAAGGTGCTGGTGCCATACTCCGTATGCTGTCATGACGCATCACCTGGATCGGTACCACTCCCCCACTCCCCTCTTAAGAAACCCTCTTGGGTCCTTTGGTGGGTTTGGCAAGGCTCATCTCACCGTCTGCTGAGAAGAAGTGAGGCGAACGAATTTGCTGGATGCGGCAGCGGTGCAGAGGTGGGGGCTACCCATCATACTAGCTGGCTCAGCTGCCAACGGCACTAGCATAGTAGCATGCTAGTGCTGTCCATGTATGTGTACTCCGTCCGTTGGTGGCCTGCTCCGCTGGGGAAGACAACTGTGCCCTGGCATTGGGTGCTAAGTTCCTCCCCCCCTTGGTCCAAAATCAGGACGGCTCAGCCAAAGGCCCCAAAAGAAGACGGACCGTTGGAACTCTACCCATCGACAAAAATTCGCTAGCGCCGGGTAGCCCGCAGCCCATCAACCCCGACGGTTCAACCGCCTCCACTAACGCCGTCATTTACCAATCACCTGGGTTGTTTGTTCCAACCCTGCTTCCAGCTGGCCAAGGTCCTAGTGGAGCTCATTACCACCAGTTTGGTTGGGCCAGGGTATGGGAGCACAGATGCGACGTAATACAAGCCCATCGGAGAACCCTCTGTGCTTTTTTTTCTCTTTCTTTTCCCTCCCTTTTTGCCCTTCTTTTTCCCACTCACTTGTATGAAGTAGGATACAACAGTCCTGCGACGGGTATTTACTGGCCTGCTAGAGGAGGTTGATCGGTTATGGCACTTGTAGAATGTAGAGCCCCCCCCCCTTCTCGGACATGTCTTTGCCACCCAACTGACAAGCAACGGCCATTTATCCCGTAGTACAACGTAACTAGTAAAACTCCGTACCGTAGTGGTAGTCCATATTTGTACTTGTATTCCTCCACTCTGTATTATGCCCTTGTCCCCTTTGGCTTTGCTTCAACTACGTATTTTGATCTGTTTCATGCTTGTGTTCCCCCTTCGTCTAGCTCAACATACTCGTGCAGTATAGGATTGATGTCTTCAACCAAGCTGGATACCGCTCCATCCGGTTCTCTGGAGCTGTGTAGCAGGTAAAACAAATGCGCGATTGGTTCGTCCAACCAGTAGAGAGAGCGGTGGGCCTGCACCAGTACGCGGTGGTCGCTACTCCTACTACTTGCAGTACTGGTAGGTAGAGAGGTGATAGGTAGTGGTGCTATTAGGGTACGACATGAACCCAACAATGGGATATTATTGCATGAAAACGGTGGTGCAGATCGCCGCCGATCGCAGCTGCAACAACGTCCCACGGGCTGGCGCACCGAAGATGAAAAGGAAGGAAAAAGAAAAGCGGTCGGTCTCTTTTCCCTACTAGCAGAGAGAATTAGTCGTACAAGTGTCATCTCATGTACGCTGTGCGACTCCATAGTACGGTGGTGCACGAGTAAAGCCCAACCCCCCTACCGCTTCCGGCAGGCTGCGCTGATTTTTCAACATAATACCGACCCACGGGACTGGAGAGTCTGCTGGGTACTGCAGGATCTCTCAGCCGTTGTCTTGTTGTTGCTTTTTCTTCTCATTTTCCTTTTTTTTTTTTTTAACCAAGGGGCCTTGTCCTGTTGCCTACCGAGCAATAGTAGAAAAGTGCTAATAGAACAGTAATGGTAGACTCAGGCCCTACTAGTAATATGTACTCGTACTTCACCAAGCGCCTGCTAGCATTCATTGTTAGTTGGCCCTGCAGCCCAGTAGCCTGTTCGTCTTCTTGGCCCTCGTCCTAGGTAGTCTGGATTGATTTTCCCGCTGTGTTCATTTATACACCGCGCGTACTGGCGTTTCAGCCCACCATGCCATCGTCCTATCACTTCATCACGAGGGCCCGAGGCAAAATGGTCAACCAGGTAGCATCACTTAACCCTGATCTTATAGATTGTTACAATACCATACTAGTAGCTGGCGTCTTGTTAAAAACTGTTGAAATCCAATTTCTGCGTGCCTAAAGAATGTTCTCATGTCGAATTCATCGACTTCCGTCCTTTTCGCCAAACGCCTGATGCCGACCACCTAATGGGCCGTGATCTCCCGATAAACATGTTATAACACCCATCGCTTTGAAAACAAGAAAAAGAAAAGAATACAAAAGAAGAATAACGAGAAAAGCAAAGACCATCGCTGGTAACTCCAAGTCTATCGCTGGTGGCTCCGAAAGCACATTAATAATATCCTAAAGCATCCATAAGACACTCCCCTCCATCAGTGAATGAGTGAGGACAGGTTCAACCTAGAGTCTCTACTCGCAGTCCCTGGCTCGCCTTCGTGTCGGACTGTCGAAGTGTACGGAAAACTCGCTGGTTCAGTTGGCACATTGTGTTGTTGCCACTGCTGATGACTCTCTGGAGTAGTTGGCGCAGTTGGAAGATCTCCCATGGTGATGGAGCCGTGCGAAGCTGGTCTATGAGGTAGCGTGTACGAGGCCCGAGGGATAGGTTGCATTGTCGACGCGAATCGAGTCTCGTATTGAGGTGGCACATGTTGGTGATGGGGTTGGAAGGTGTTGAGCCTAGGAAGTCGGATTTGTTCAGAACTATGGGCGTACCGGAGCGGCGGGAGCGCAAGGGATTCCACGGGTTCTCCAGAAGGGATTCTGGCTGGGGTAGCAACGTAGTTTGGAAGTGCCTCAGAGTCCGTAGATACAACCGACGACGGCGATGGCAGTGCGTTGCCAGCCCACGAGCCGCGGCGGGATTGGTCGTTGCTATACGCAGGGGAAGGGAAGGGGGGAGGCATTGTTGCCACCTGAGCTCTTGGTGAAGCGCCAACGTCGTTTGCGGGCGCACCCTGATGCCAGCGGGAACCATGCATGGAAAGCTGTCCCTCTCTGCGCTTCCTCCGGCGGTTCTGATTTCCATTCCACCAGTTCTTGACAGCATTATCGCTTCGGTCCCTCAACCGTCGCGCAATTTCTGCCCAACGTTTTCCCTGTGTCTCGACAAGATGTTCGATCAAAGCACCTTCTTCTGGAGTGATGGGGTCATGTCTGAGGTTGGCCTTAAGATTTTGGTGATAGCGCTCCCTGCATTGCTTCGCTGTCCGTGTACCAAGTGATGCCGCAACTTGGACCCAGTTGTAAGAACCGTGTTCGTCGACGAGGTTGAGTAGAGCCGCGTCCTCTTGGTGACCCCATGGTCCTCGTTTGTGAGTTCCCGCCATGGCTTGAGAGGGAAAGGTCGTTTGTGGATAGATGGGAGGCCGAAGGAGCACAACTTGACAGCTGCAAATACTAGAAATGTATGCTCTGAGAGGTGAAAAGAAAGAGAAAAAGGATAAAGGGCTTGGGGGGGGGTATTAATAGGATGGATATGTCCTGAAAGGGTCGAGGAAAAGGAAGAAGTTTAAATAAAAAGGCAATGATGAGGGAAAGGAAGAAGTTAAATAAAAAGACAATGCTGAGAGCAAGGTGAATAATGGGGAGAAACCAAGACCAGAACAGGGGTGCAGCGATCTCTAAGTATGTAGGTTATTCCTCCGTACTTATTTATGTTCGTAGGAAGGACATTAGGTGTGCCAGGGGTGTGTATATAGTGATCATCCATCGGTACGGAGTGCTAGTAGTGTTCATACAGATACGGAGTACAACCTACTCCGTACTCGTACGCACTTACGTCGTATGAGGCAGGGGTGGGTGGGGTGGGGGTGTCTAAAAATCGCAGAGTATTACTCGTACAGCTAACACAGAGCAGGTACGGTACGCCATATGACTGGTAACGACGCAGTACAGCTAGTAGTAAGTATGTAGGTTGTATATGTCCGTACGTCGTACGTCGTAGCCGTAGTATGCTCTCATGGCTGCAGTGAGTTTAGCCTCCCACCAACCTTCTGGATCCGGGAACCTCCCAGTCACTCCCCCCCCCCTTGTTGCCCCAAAGTGGCAGCACACCTTGGCACACACCTACGACAACATGTATTCCTTATTACTGCATGCGTACGGGTGCATCTACGACGTACTCGTTGTATACATGTACTCACATGCATACTACTAGTATATGTACGGAGTAGTAGAGAGAGCACTATGTAGGTGTGTCTCGGGAGCAGGGACGTTTGGGCAGAATACCATGGCATTTGACCATTTGCAAGTTGCAAGTTGCAACCCTCTTCAAGTGAACCAAAGTATGTGTCACTCTCGCTGGGGCAAGAGCAGGATTAATAAAAGGCAGGAGCGACAGGGGACATAGGAACCGCAGGATGACGGCCACGGACGTCCATTTCCAGGGCACCGATTATCTGCACTGAATGAACTACAATGTTAATTATGAGTACCTACATATCCAGACATGAGTGCCAGTGGATGCCGTCAAATAGAATTCAAGAACTTTCCTTGTAACTCAGACGCATGACGGGGAAAGAGAAAGAAAGAAGGCAGATGAAGGCTAAAAATGCAAGCACCTTTTATCGGATGATGAGCGTGGGAGAAATGCATCGTAATTGACGAATCGATTCACGACCTAGCTCATCAAGCATTCTGGGGTTGGGTGGGTTGAGGGCAACACTACGGCGTCACCGTATTCCAAGGTAGGCTGGTTCTACATTTTAGGAGGACGCCGATTCGAATCCGTTGAAGGCGCCGGTGCTGAATCGGTATGGCCGTTGGGCGGCGCGGGCATTGATTCTCCGCACCATCCCTGTTGGACTTGAACAAATATGGGATAGTCGACCCTTGGCGGGCGGCAAGGCCTGGGTTGTTCACTGCGTCGCAGAGATCTGATCTGATCCGCGCTACGGAGACAGGGGTAGAGGTGTGTGTGGTGTATGGTGTGGTGTGTGGCGTGTGGTGTGTGGTGGGGGTGCGTCTAACCACATCGTCTCGGCGCCATCTAGTGCCGACCGGAGTCATCGCCCTTGGTACAAGTGCGACTTACTAGTACGAATACCTGATAGTAGTACAGCGTACTCGTAGGCTGTAATATGGAGTAGGGCTCTCAGGTACATACTCGTAGTTGCTGAACCCGTCTCGGGGTACATAAAATGGGCTAACTCCTACGGTAGCCTGCCTGTTGGGGCACCCCATCCTCCATGGTCCCGCCTGCAGCTGAGACAGTACAAGATAAAACATTGCTAAGAGCATACTCGGAGCCAGGTGATTCATCTCCACCTTCAATGTCAAGGGAACAGCCTCCCAAGCCATGTTGACAGCATACATACGGAAAGGACGACGACTACCTGTCTGCGGTCGCGATTCTCGCACGCCTTCCTTGATTTATGACTAGCAATCGTTAGATACGCCGCTTACCCATCGTTTGACTTTGTTTTTGCCGAGATGCAGACCTATCAATGAAACCTAGATGAGGAAAGTTGGCATTGTTCGTAGGGAAAGCAATACCTTGATGTACTAGGGAAGAGAGGGAGAGGGAGAGGGGGAGGGAGGTAAGAGTGACAGCGTGACCAGGCACGCGCGCACTCGCACGAGCTCCCGCACAACCCGAACTAAGCAAGCGGGAAAAACAGGGCAAGTTTTATCCCATGCCCAAATCCTTGACAGTCTACTCTTCTGCGTATGCTGCTGTCCTACTCGACGAGTGTATGCGCGTGCCTTCGTCGAGGTGGACTGGGTCGTACGAGAGCAATTACAACGGCAGCAGCAGCTATGACTACTAGGTATTCTCGATACCTAATAACGACACATATAGCGGACGCTTCATAACAATAATACAACAGTCTCTAGCGTATCTTGTAGATTTCGAACTGTAGCAGAAGTCCTAAATCTACCGGAAAAGCCAAGTCCTGTTCCCCGGTGACTTGTCATCGAGTGCTCCAAGTTGAAGGATCCAAAGTCTATTCGGATAATTAGCCGGGTTCCCGCGTTCGCTAAAGTTTACAACAGCCACCCGCCCCGTCCATGTCAGACGTTTAGGCTTCTAGGCCAAGCCAGTTTCGTTCGTAGAGCTTCCTGTTTTCTCTGATGTGACTATTGCTTCCTGTCATGGAAACGTCGTTTCCCTCAATATCAGGTCTATGCGGCGGGAGAACCCGCGATCGAGCAATAGGGAAGTCTAAAAACGTTCACTCATTCATACACTGTAAAAATACCTTCGAGGGCTTTCTGTGACGCGAGGATGCAATGCGCGCCGGTTCGCGAACTCGCTACACCCACAGCTACGCCAAAGAACATGCACACTTGCCACTGGCTTTACGGCAACTCGGTAGTATTATGCCTACAACAATTCATCGCTAGCTGCGAGTACGGCGGTCCCCAAGTCTTGTGGATCTGGCCCCGCCCTTCCGTAGGATTGAGGAGATTGCTTCTTCCATCCCTTAGCAGCTCTCGGTGCTCTGATCTGCATCACTGCATCTCAACTGAAACACGGCTGGCATTGGGGACAAGTCATAGACGCCAAATGGCGTTTGCGAAGACAGCCTGGGCCCTGACAGACCACCCGCGCCTTTGTATTTTGTACTGCTCAGATTCCTAATGCTGCTGGGACAGATTCCACGGCAGCTTTGTGGGTGCTCTTCTGAAAATGCCGAGAGAAAGTAAATGTGTAAACGTATTGTGAAGAGTTGTTCAGTCCTACATGTCTGCAAAAAAAGACAAGCCACGCAGGTGCTACAAAGACATATCAAAGAGGTACAAGAACAAGAAGGGCATAGGGACGAAGTAGACATTGACATTGAGCATTGAGCTTGCGGTAACTTCAGTTGTACCGCCATCCCATGTAGCGCTTTTTTATATGTGTGATACAGGGTAAAGAAAGTAGCACGACCTACCTGCTACGACAACGCAATGTTTTGCTTTACCATGCTATGGATTAAGTAAAAAAAAAAAAAAGTGATCAAACAGAAAATGATTTAAAGTATATAATAGGGGTATTATCTGGTACTGCTGAATAAATTATCTGAAAGCAAAAGAGTAAAGACAAAAAAGCGAAATAAAAGGCGCAGTCGTGTGGGGTATTAGCATAATTCTCTGATCGCAATAGTATATCAAAACGCCGCGTCGCTTCCGCCCTTGGTGGCATATGTTCCAAGGTCATGAATTCACCCTGATCAATCATAAATAAACGTCACCCCCTTCTCCTGCAACCCATCTCCTCCATATTTCCTCATATGCCGTCTCAACATCACGTACCCAGCGCCGGGTATCAAATAAAGCGCATTGCCATTTGCTCTCCCACAGGAGCTTTCTGATTTCCGCCAACCGTCCCCGCCCCTCCCCATACCCAGACTGAGATGTTGAGTAGGCTAAACTTCCAGCCAGGGCGATAGCCTTCCTCTCATACTCAGAATCACTGCTTCCTATAAGCTCCGAGGCAGCTGCTCTCCCCTCCCCCGTTCTTGGCAATGCTCCTTTGAGGATGGATGAAGCCATGCGCGAGCACATCTTGTAAGAGTACCTAGGGTACGTAAGAAGAGGAGTACTCGACCACAAGACGTCAGCTGCCGTCGTATGGGCATTGCATTCCGGTGTATCCAGAAACAGATCGCATACTCTCGCTCGGGAGATGTGCTGACTTTTCGGGGCTACGTCAGTGAAGATGAGTCGACCGGCGACTTCTGGCCCTGCCCATAATTTCGCTGTTTCGCGGAGGTTTGTCTCTCCCAGTTCAGGAAACCGTAATAGCCACAGAACAGCCTGGGGTACCTGGGCCAATATACGCAGCCAAGATCGAAATGTTGTGGGTTCAATCTAGCCCGGGGATACTAATGGTTAGCTTTGATCGCCATACAGAGACGAGTAATGTAACTGAACGGAGGCTCTCACCTTGTAAAGCTGGTTAAAATTTCCCATGATAATTGTGTCGTCTGGTAGGTGGGGAAATAGCTCCTTGCGCATCTTCCATCGTCGCTTCTGTTCCTCATCCCAGTTGATACCACGTTCGCCGGCATCAGCAGACTGAGCATGGTCGCAGCAGAAGAATGTGTCTCTACAGAATATGATATTCTCAGAATACACCCATCTGTCAACATCGGGTTCATCTTCGTCGCGAAAGACATCTTCAATGCCAACATTCTTTCGCCAAGGGCGCAATGTGTCCGGCGGTATTGCAGTCGTATCTGCTAGGATGTAGTCACACCATTCGGCACCCAGACTGCCAGCGAACCCCATGAACGAAACTTGAAGTGGTGCAGGCCTAGCAGCAAATATCTCGTTTCGAGCACCGCGAGTGTAGCCGTTGAGATTCACAAGGATATGAATACCATCTTCCACGATCTGTTGCACCAACCTGTCAGGGGCCCAGGTGCTCACATCGCGAAATACTGGAGCCTCTCTTTCAATCTTCTGCCGATAAATGGAGTTGTCACTGGCGGCAGTGGCATAGCAAACAGCACGTACACGCATAGGGTCATGTAACCCAAACACGGACTGCATGCTATATAAATGTGAGCATGTAAACGTTGCTATGATCGCCATTGATGATGGCTCGCGCAAGTCACTTACAGGTGGGCTAAAGGGTGATTGTTGAAATCCGATGACACGTAGCCGACATTCAATTGAGGCCTCGGAGGCCTGGGCGGCCGGTACACCGTTGTCGGAACCCAGGGCGATTTTAGCGTTGAGCATGTAATTCTGAGAGCATTTCGCTGTGAGATGGCTCGGATATCCTTGGGGGCCAAAGGGCATGTGAATGTATGAAACGGGAGGACAGTCGGTGCCGAAGGCATCGTGAGACTTGCTGGAAGCTGCAACCGGCGATACTGAGATTGTGCACTATCCAAACGTGTGCAGTGGTACCACTTCCATAACATCACTCGTGTAGCCCTTTCTGCTAAACGGACGAAGCGCGACCCTTCCCAAGGTTTCCCTTTCCAGCGACGTAGCTGCTCAGCAATATTGTCGGCAGAGACGTCACAGGATGTCGAGAGTTGCTGAGCCACGGCGCAGATGATACTTTCCTGCAAAACATTACGACCCCAGTTTGAAGCTTCCTGCAGCTGGTGGTTCACGATGTTGGCAACACGCTGTGTTAGGCCACACCCTGTGCGGGAAGTTTGGGCATCTACCAATGCTCCGTTGTCGTCAACATGCCACCTGTCAAGGCGTCCAGACTCCAGTATTACTCCGCCTCGTCCTCTCCAGTCACAGACGGAGTTCAAAGCCGTCAACAAGCCACAAACAGCCTCGGCAAAGTCGGGGTTTGATTTCACAGCCCGTCTGTAGTACGTGATTGCATCCTTGACGCGACCCCTGTCTTTGACAGCATTTGCTAAATTTGTCAAAGCAATGTCAAACGTCCCATCGCACGAGACTGCTTGCTCGTACATTTGTATGGCAACATCCAGTTGTCCAATGTCCTTGAGGAGGCTACCAAGGTTGGTGTAAAGGTGAACATGCTTGGGATCAAGACGTAGCCCATACTGGTAGTACGCCAGAGCCAAAGCCAGGCCACTTCCACGGGGCACCCCAGGGATTTCTGGATGAAATCCCGTATTGCTACCCACAGATACTGGCTGAGAGGCAGTTTGTGGAACTCCTGCTAGAAGAATTCCAACATTGTTGGCCGTTGACGGGCTTTCCTGCAAGGAAAGAGAAAGGTAGTACAAGGCCAGAATGTCACCCACACCCGAAGGACGTTGCAACACGCTGAGTCCAGATGAGCCACTCGACATCGCATCCTGGAAAATTTTGGCCAAGGATAAGAGCGAGTTACTTGTCGTCTGTCTGGCCGCCCGCTTTGGGGCACCATCTGCCACGAATGCCAACCCGGGTAGCTCACCGGTATCCGGAAATACGAGGCGAGCGGTTTGTCGGGCCTTTTCGGGTGGTAGCAAAAGGGGTTGCAGTGATTGCGGCATGTTGTTCGATTGTATTGGTGGTGAGAGAACCGTCTGGACGCGGCGAACCAAATGACGTATTCCGTCTGCACGACGACCAATACTAATAAGAACAGCTTCCTCAAAAGCTTCCGAAGCGCGGTCAATGCTTTTCAGCCCATATAGCATTGTCCCCTTGGCATGCGATAGAGCAAGAATCCTTCCATTTTCGCTGCCAGGAAGGGCATAGCCACTCGAGCCAAAGCCATGGGCCCCGAACCCAGCTGGAGGCAGGGCACCAAATGTCTCTTGCGAGCCCTGATACCTATTAGCAGATGCCATTTCTACTGGTGCAATATTTCTTACCAAATTCTGACTAGAATTTTGGGCCAGACGTTCCTTTGCCAATTTAGACTGGGATGACCCATCAGTTGGCAGCCGTAGAGATTTCTGTACAAACGTAATAATCTCGACGGCTTCTTTGCTGCGTTTGCGATATAGAAGGCCAACAAGATTTTCAACGGCTTCTAAATATCCTGGTTGAAGCTCGACGGCCCTAAGCCAATTCCTCTCGGCCTCGTCCTGTTTCCCTAAGCAGTATAATGTTGCGGCAATATCTGTGATGGCAACGACGTGGCTGAAGAAGACATTAGTTTTAGACAACGCATAGTTGGTTATCACACGGCACACTTACTTTGGATCAATGGCAGTTATTCTCGTAAACCAGTGCAGGGCCGATGGGTAATCCTCGAGCGCATAATGGAGGCAGCCACCAAGCAGAATCCCGTCTATCCATTGCCACCCACTTTGCTCACACAGAGCGGCGAGCACTTCAAGACTTGACTTGGCACTATCGACAGGCGACAAAGGGCCAACAGAACGTAGATCCCTGGAGTCGTTTACGTTCAATGGCCCAAAAGATGGTCCAGAGTTGAAGTCGTGCTTGTTATGGGATCCAGACATGTTGGAAGGGTGCGAGATGAAGTTGGACGTGGCAGTTTGCTGCACAGGTACAGGGTATTCGGCCGGATATCGTCTAAGCGATTCGAATTGGGCGAGATGCGCCTGGCTGTCCCTACGGAACGGCTTGTTTCCTGGGTAGTAATGTTGGTCTGAACTGCCGTCTAGACCTGTAGAGGACATTGGGTTGGGTGGTTTAGGATACACGAATCGTCGTGTTGGCCCTTGGGAGTGGTCACCGAATCTGCCCTGGGTTGGCCTCCGGGAGCTTTGCATATACGCCAATAGGCCCATATACGAGCTATGGGCCTGGGCAACCGCCTTTTCCCTGAACCCCATCGGAACGCGAGCCACTACTTGTTGCGGAATCCCGGTTAGACTTGGCCCGGGATCTAGTGTTAAGCGTTCCATATTGGGGTACGAGGAGTTGTTGGGTCCATATGTGTATTCCGGAATCCCGGTGTAGTTTGTGGGCCGGAGGCTGCGATCAAAACCCACCAGTGACCCTGCAGGGAGCGAAGTATTTGGAGTATTGGCCTGGAAGTCAGTCCGTTCTTGATACCAAGGAAACGGAGTTGGTTGCCAGCCATTTGACCCGAATGGCAAACTCTCGGAAGTAGGTATTGGCGGCGGGCAGAAGGCACGGACATTGTATTCGTTGGCTCGAAGAACGGGTTGATAAGAGTTCACAATGGAATTGAAATGCCCGAATTGTGAAGCTTGATATATAGGCGTTCCAGTAAAAATGCTTTGATGAAGCCCATGGCCCCCGGAGGACTCATTGCTAGGGATCCATGGGCCCGAATTGTAGTTCGGCTGACCTTGATGACCCGAACCTCCAGCCAAAGAATCCCAGTTCCCTTGTGAAGGATAAAAGTGCGGCCCGAGAGGAACATAGTAGCCGGGATCCGATCCACCAGTGTTTACGAGATTTCTCGGGGTCTGCGAGCCTAGGACTGGGCGGACAGGTGACCCATCGTAATGCGCATTGGTATATTCGCTGGGTGGTTTTCGGCGACGATGCTCGGAACGAGTGGGGTACGGAGAGCTCGAGTACTGGGTGGCCCGCCGATGTGATTGAGATGTTCTGATCGGAAATGCCCGTGGAAACTGAGGAACAGGCTCGTGGTGTTGTTGGCGATGGTCAAAAGCTCTGGGATGGTAGTTTGATGGGGCGTAAGGGCTGGCGTTGGTAGATTGCGGCATGCCGCGAGGCTGCGTCCCAACCAACGGCAACATGGTCCTGCGCGTGGTTCGTATAGGCCAGGCCAGCGGGCTGATATCAAAAAAGTACAGTCAAGACACTATCGAAAAAATTCACACCTTGCCCCTCAAAGCAAGGCCGGCAGTATCGCTGCGATGCATCTGGGGCTGAGGGTGTCGGCAACCATCTGGCCAACGGTGGAATCAACAGAGGCAGACTCGCCCAGCTATTTCGGGCATCCGGTAGCGGCTGTTCACGATTTTTTAATCAGAGACGCCGTCGAAACCCTGGTGATCTAGACAGCTAGGTATAAGGCTGAGAATGAGGACCACCTGAGTTGAGGAGTGACGCGATAAGACTGGCTTCAATATCTAAGAGCCCTTTGTTGGGGGGAGAAGGACGTGGACACAACAGTGACACACTACTACTACCGCTGCCAAGCAAAGCGACAAGTGGTACGTACTACCATTACTGTTTGTATTAATACTCGCGACGCCTCAAAAATGATTGACACCGGCTGTTCTTCGGCACTGATTGGCCTTCAGCCAGGATGAGCTCATATTTCAAAATCGGCGATGCCAGTTGTGGTTTCTCCATACCAAGATGTCTTTTTTCTCTCTCTTGTAATACTGCAGTATGCTCACGTTTTCTTGTCGTTGATTGGTATTTTTATCTCAACGTAGTAGCTCTTAGTGGTAGACGCATATAACGAAAACCAGCCCGTAGATTCTGGCGATATTCCGCGGTGTGATGTTACCTGTAGTATTACCTAGTACTAGCCAAAGGAGCAAGACCAGCACAACTTATTGGTAGGGTCTCGCTTGGATGGTACGAGTATAACATACCCCCCAGGCTGGCTACTGGTAGTGTTGTTAGAGTTGGTAATTACCTTGTCGTAGATAGCATGTAGTGATGAGAGGTGCCCCGTGCAAGCAGTGCCAGCTTTGGCCTCCGTGTACAGCTCATGACAAAACTCATTGCAACGCGACAAACTTTTTTGATGTCCCAACCGAACGAGGCATTGAAACACTATAAGACCGTGCTGGATATGCTCCAGCGTAGAAGAGTAATATCAGAAATAGGATGCGTATATTTAGGGAACTCTTGATGCTCCATGGCTAAAAAACGAACTATAACATATTCTACGACAAAGGAGTTATATCTGAATGTGGATTACGACGAAAATATGTAGACCAAATCAATGGACCATCACCCCCATATGGCCACGAGGACCTAAAGGTGGCGGTGAGTATGTGGACAAGTGTTCAATCTTCCTTGTAAAAAAATTGAAATAAACCATTGAGCAGAGAGGTAAATTTCAGAGTGAAGTCAAGGTGTTGGTTGTGTAGGATCATATCACGTTCATGTCACGTCAGTCCATATGTGGGAGATACCATTCAATTCATGAGCCATAAACCCGTTATAGGCATCTATTCGTCCCAGAGTCATTCCGAGTAACGATGCATTTATTCCTCAGGAACTGCCACGTGTTAGCGCTGTTGTCGAGCTGCGGGATGCACTTGAAGGGAAAGACTTACTGTCAATTTCGCCGTTGTCGATGGCCTCCGTGATGTCGCTGGGCGACTTGCCGTCAACCTGGCAACCGACACTGCGGGCAGTACCAAGAATCTCCTTGACTCCACCCTTGAGGTCCTTGGAGAAAGACTTGTAGCGCATAGTGCGGGCGATCTCAATGACCTCGTCGAGGCTGACCGACTTGTTGTGCTTGATGTTCTTCTCCTTCTTGCGGTCACGCGGGGGCTCCTTCAGGGCCCTGATGATGAGAGAGGAGGCAGTCGGGACGACAGAGACGGCAGCCTGGCGGTTCTGGATCGTGAGCTTGACAGTGACCCTCAAGCCTTTCTGTTACAATTGTTAGCGATATTCAAACACCGACTTGGATCTATTGTACATACCCAGTCACCAGTGGCCTTGGCAATGTCTTCACCAATCTTCTTGGGAGACAGACCGAGAGGACCAATCTTAGGAGCCAGAGCAGACGAGGCACCGACCTCACCACCGGTGGCCCGGAGGTGGATGATCTTGATCTCGCTGGGGTCGAACTTGGGAGCTGCCAGGAGTCAGTATTTTGAATTGAATAGGTGGCTGGGAAAAACTTACGCATCTTGGCGGTTATGGAGGAACGGCAGAGGCTCGTGGTTTGCGTGCCGGAAGTTGAGAGTTGGTCGAGGAATCGGAAGAAAAACTTGAAGGAGAGAAAAAAAAAGAGAGCTGACCGTAGCGTGGAAATACAATGTGTGCGCCCCACCGACCTGCCCTAAACTAGTGTCATATTAAGTGGAGTTCATATGCTTATATAATAAGAAAAATCAGTCGCTTTGTGAAAGGGTTAACGCCACGCTTGGTGCGCCACACAGTGAAACGTTCTCCAAATTTTCCAAGTACGTCCCTTCGCCTGTTAAAAG
>FYEV01001626.1:146335-212948 GCA_900188565.1 Geosmithia flava | reverse complement strand
GGGGGGTTCTGAGAGTTGAGGAACAGAATTGTTGTTGATGGTGGTGCTAGTACTACTACTGCAAGATAGGGACAGTCTGTCGGGGAATTGAACCTATATATTGTTTTACACAGACAAGCTTGCTCTTATCTCCCATCTCCGCTACAGCACGTATCCAAATTGCCGGAAGTTTTACTACTACATTGCCAGTAGCTGATCAGTGGTGGCTCACGTCAATCAAAGGAAATGAGACATACGAGTATGTCTCCTTCCGATGAACCTATTCCTGTACTCTTGCTACTGATTTTCGGAAGTTGGCCATGAAAGTTGGGCAACTCGTTTTGTTATTGGTCTATCTGTGCCTACACGGCAGCGAGGGCTTCTCTTTAATCGACAAAACTCATTGGGCCCGTGATAGTCTGCCGCAGTCCACCATATTATTACACCCTTTCACCCATAGTAGATGGTTTGATGCCTAGGAATGGCAAGGCCACTCCATTTTATGTAGTTCCACTTACAGCAAGCCTAGTGTCGTGTTAGTATCCATTTTGATTTTACTTGAAAAGTTATACATACTTCATCAGATGTTCCATGAAGGTGTGCAACGAGACGTCGTCAGTGAAAATTGTCTGAGCTGTCGTGGCTCCAACACCACCATAGGCACCAGTAGTGTGGGTGGTCGATGGGTTCAGCTTCGACAGCAAGAAACGAGCTTGGGAGCCACCGGCGTCACAAACAATGAACCGAGGGAGGGGGAAACGGTCGGTAATGAGATCCTGAGCGATGTTAGTCTTACGTCTTTTGAAAACCATGCTGTGAGAGTGTTACCCTGGCATCCTCTTTTGGCTGCTCAAGCAAAGCGGCAAAATTTTCGTAACCCTCCTGGTCCTGGTAGCCTGCTTTCCGCCATTCTGCAATGGTCTCACCATGGAAGATGAGGATGTGGAAGAAAGTGTCTAGAAGCAAGATGTGAGTTGGCTGGATCGAGGCCGAATCCAGAAGGACAGGTTGTCCGCCATCTTGGTCAAAGGTGTAAGAGTCCAAGGTCGGTTGGATCATGACCAGAGAGTTGCTCACGTCCTCATGTAGGAGGACATGGCGGTAAAATGCGGTTTCATCCGGTGAGTTGTTGAACACTTGCAAGAACTGGCTTCTTCGCAGATGGAACATGAATTGTGGGTATAGCGTGAAGTTCTTCTCCAGTCTGAATGATGAGGGATCATCCTTGCGGTAATCCGCAAATCTCGAGCAGAGTCGGATCAGCATGCGGTCGACCCATCGGAGAACATCAGGCCCATCGTCGACTTCCGCCTTGAAGACTGCAATGCGCGACATGAGGACAGCAGCAGCCTCCTGGTCGAAGGATTGTGCAATCGCTGGATCGCCTGCGGGCCCACTCAGGTTTCGCGCGATTGTTGTCACTCGAAGATGAAACTGGCCGGACGAGTGTTGGTAGTAAGTCAAGAACTGCATCATACCCTTTTGGGGGGCTTGTTGATGAGCAGGCGCCCCTTGGCTTGCAATCTCGAAGTAGATGCCATAGCTGGCCTTCGGGTCGATTCCACACATCTTCCAGGAACATGTATTGCCAATACCACATTCCGTTTCTCCAACAGAGACTGATTTCTTGTTCAGGGAAACTGCGTGCCCAATGAGACCTGTAACCTTGAGCTCTTTGGTCGTTAGAACCTCCAGGACACCGTTGAAGCCCATGAGAAGGTTGTCGTCGCCATCCTTCTCAAAGATGCGCACGAAAGATTGTTTGAACATGGATGACGTGAAACTATCCGTCAAGATCATGTGCCCTCCTGTCGAATTGCAGAGACCCTTCATTTCGAGGAGACCAACTTGGTCCAGGCAGCCTGCAAAAATGTCGATGACGTGACCGTTGTGGGCTGTACGCTTCGCCAGATTGTCGTAGAACTGAGGTCAAAGTCAATATAAACTTGCTAGGAGATGAGGTTGGCTACATATACATACCTTCAGGGCCTTCTTGAAGTACTTGATGTTGTCACGGTCGATGTCATGGTGAGACCGAATAGGTTCACGCAACTCAGGGCCAACAACCATTCCAGGGCCTTCGGTAGCTGGGCCACCAGCAAAGAGCATGATCCGAGCACCAGAATTCTGGAACGAGGACTCGAGCAATCCTACCGCAACACTAAGAGCAACGCCAGTGCAGCGAAGGTTCCTCCTGTCGTTGGCCACTGGCCAGGGGTCCTTCTGGAGAGCCTCCAAGGCCTTGGTGAGCTGGAACTCGGCCTGCTGCACAGGCAGAAGGAAGCGAGAGGCTGGGCCCATGGGCATAGGGCGTCCTGGCTGCGGCTGCATACCAGGTCGCGCTCCAGAAGTTAAGCCTAGCATCTCCTGAACCTGCTTGGAAGAATAATCTTTGCTTCCCCGGAAGACATAAGACTTTGCGCATTCCTCATAGCCGATCTCATGAACGTGGGCCTGTCTCAAGGTCAGCAACATCTCAGGCGGTAGTATATATGCGGCCTTACCATCGTTCCATATGTAATCAGGCCGACCAGGGCATTCTCGGGCAAAAGGCTGAGGCTCATCACTAGCGAGTCCTTCAACGAGGACAAGCTGTCCTCCTCTTGACACATATCGACCACATAGAAGAAGATGGGCGGTGCGGGGGCAGGACGAGACAAGCGGTATTCGATCGTCGTATTCGAAGGGTGAAGTTCCGGCGGGATGGCATTGGCGGTAATGTCCTTGTAATGAGGAGGCAGCGGGTTCCGCGATAGACAGAACGGGCAAATCCATACGCGAGCGCGAACATCAACCTGGCTATCGATGAAGTTAGCTAGAGAAAGCCGGGTTCAGCTCGTTATACGACTTACCAGAAGGGGTTCAGAACAGAGCGACAAGGTTGTTTACATGTCACTGGTTCGAACTGTAGCAGAGGAGTATCTGGCTTCTCCTTCAGTGGTGTGTAAAGTGCGCCAATCGGCGCCACCAGTCTCGATGCTTCCTGGTTGAAGCTGTCAATATCCATGCAGATAGGGGTCTTTGTGCTTCACAAACCATCCGGGAGCTGGGAAAGACGTTCCAGCTCAAGCGCACACCATCGCGATCTTCCACTTCGCTCCATTGTTCCTTGAGAACTTCGTAGTCCATGGTATCGATTGGAACAGGTCCGATGTATCGTTGTTTGTATAGCGACTGGGATATCAGATTGGGTGCAATGTGACACGTATCTAGGAAGCCTCACTGCCACAACCAGTTGAATCGAGCTGTGAAGTCTCGGGAATGGTTCGTCGTAGATATCAAGAGGTGTTATCCAACCTTCGCGTTCCAAATGGCGGCTTGAGCTATGACCTAAAGTGGACAGCTGGCTACTGCCGTAATAGCACGTGATAGAGAGCCCCACCTTCTACTTTCCACAAGGTACAGATTACGAGTACGAGTAGTTATTCTGCCCGTCGTGCCTGTTAAGCGACGTATTGTTAGTACCACATGAACACTCGTGCTTCGTACCTGCCTGATATTATAGAAGTATAAGAATGCAAACGAAGTCAACGCCGCACCAGGATCCAGTCGGTATTACTACATGTACCTAGGTAGTAGTTCTAATACCCCCGTTGACCACCGGGATTTCTCATGGGATTGCCATTCCTGTTGGAGGAACTACGAAGGTAACCGAGCAAGGGTGGAAAGAAAGGACCGCCGCTCTTCTCCGCACAAACAGGCGTGTTGACCGGCGTTCTATTCTTTCCACCCAGAGCCGAGCTCAAATTCGACCACGCGCATGTTGCCACCTATTATTACTACGTATTAATACGGAGTACCCCAATATCTTCTTGCTGGAACGGTGCATGCCGATCGCCAATATTAGCATCTTTCGTGCAGTTCTCATATATTATAACCGTCACAAGCATCAGAACATGAAGCGAATGCAAATGTCGGGAACTCTCGCACCCCGACCATGGCACTAACTAGCTGTACTATGGCATGAGCTCGTCGTAACAGTCAGTGTAGTTCGTTCTTTGTAGCTAGCCAAGAGCCTAGGCCAAGACCCTACTTACTATGTTATCGCCACAGCAAGTGCTAGGTACCTCCAGGAACATGATAGTGTAGCAATAGAGAGGTTCCTTTCCATTGGAATTGTTCGCTTGAGGAAGGAGATGGTAAGTAGGGGCACTTATCGTATGCTCACAATTAGCAGTCGTCCGCTGATATGCTTATAATAAACTGCGCTCACAAGCCTGTGAACACTCCGAGTGGTAACTAACACACACAGCAAGCTACTATTATCACCGGATAGACAGCATTTTCACATGGTGCTCTGGGTGTCTAACATAGGTCAGAAGATATAAGAGTAGATTTTCGAAATTCATTTGTTAGTCAGCATATTCACAACAGCCGATGCGCTTCGTGTACTAACTGCCTTCTTGGATAAGAGCGCCACCACGCTTGCCTCACGCTGTATCTACATCAGTCCCGCATTGTGTGTTCCTTGCTTGACTATGGACAGTCGTATTTAAACAGACTACATCTTCCCTTCGGACTTAAACAAGAGTATAGAAATTACTTAGCACAACCCGGCTGTGTCCTAATAAATAACTAGCGCAGGTGCCCATTGATACACAATGAATATCAATGATAGTCATAGTCTTTTTTTCTCAATGTTTTCAAAGCACGTAAAATAAGCCTGGCTAGCAAACAGAGGGAAACCATCTAATTTCAGGCCAGATGTCGGGTAAAGCATGCGATACTAGTGAGAGAACGAAAAACGCCCGATTCTATCGCCGCGCGAACGATGTATCCATTTACAACGGACGAGATTATCAAAAATTGGGCTTCTTTTTTTCCAACGACAAAGGAGATACATATAAACACAGAAGGTAACAACAAATAAAAAGAAGCGGTTAGAAACGCCCCAGATATCACAAAGAGTGAGGGCTCTGTCAATCAGTAAGAGATTTTTTCAATGTGCTCGTTGCACGCATTATGGAACGACTGATATGTGGTCAGAGTACAGTCCATTTGAATATCACAAATCATGTCCTCATGCACAATGAAATCTCTTATATAATGATCAGAAGTCAGATGCACGCGTATTATTCAACTTCGATATATAGTTTAACTGTGGCCCAAAACACTTCTTCTTTGTGCTTCATTCACTGCCATTGTTGCATTTCTAGCATAACGCAGAACACAGATTTTTATCGGAGGTGTTTTCTATTGTTTTCAAAGATTCCAAATATTACACGCAGCAATTCAGCTCAATTAATAATACATGTAGGTTTTTTTCGCGCGAATTCTATAGAATTATAGCATGGCATATCATCCATCCAATGGGGATCGAAAAATCAAGTGGATTGTTTATGAATATTATCAAAACTTGATTGTTTGAAACCATTTGGCTCTTTTCAAGGGTGGTTTTTCTCAAAGTATGTGGCACGTATGTACCGGGTCAACTTGAGGTATCCCCAAAGGAAGCAATACATTTTAGCGATCTAAATATCGGGCAATATATTTCGATCTGGTTTATCTATCTAGTAGCTTTTTTGCGTGGAATTTATTAAGGTGTAAATGCAGTGCTGTACTGACTTAACTTTCTTCGTCGGTGAGAGCTGTTATTGTTTTCATTTGTTACGTACTCTCTGTCCGTTATCCTTGGGTTTAGCGGATACTTAATTATTATTTTTTTTAATATTCTCATATGTATGTTTTGAATTGTAGGCTAGAGATTGATTCAAAACAGCCCATTGTGGCATGCGTATATGTTTGATTTACGTAGTGTAAGCATACGGTAGTACTAATATCGATCCTTCCTGGGAAGAAAATTCAAACTTGGACCTGTCAATGGATTCATTACCAACGCCTTAATAAATTTAGCATAAATGTCATTTGTTGGTTTGCTATTCAGTAGTTGTTTACTGGGGTTTATCGTTTTGTTATATATTGCAATACCTTATATATAACAAATGCGGTGTCGTTCCCTCAGGGACAGGTTTTTCAATATTTCTCAATAAAACCCGCCATAAGTCATCTTCTTGTTCTATAGCTAAATGTAGCGACCTGTGTCTCTATAATAAGAGGGAAAGAAAACGGAAAAGAAAAGTAGAATCAGCCTGTTTACAATTTTGCGAAAGAATAGCAGAGGTACTGGATATGGACGATCAGAGTGTGTTTATTTTTCTTGTTTTTTTTTTTTTTGTTTTTGTAAGGATGCTGTAGGTTACAGGTAAGATGCACTGCAAATAGCTACTCGGTCGACCTAGGAAACCAAGAATGTGAAATTCGCCATCGCCTTTCCTTATCGGACCAGGTTTTTGATAAGTTTTTTTTTTTTTTTTTTTCGAAGGATGGTGCAATTACTCGTAATTATTCAAAGCAAGGCAGGTTATGCTCTGGCCTGTTGCCCGTAGTAGTAGGCCCCATCCGCTTGCAAGTTTTAGTAGTGATGACAGTACTGCTAATACTAGTAGTAGTGAGTCCTTCATGTTTTGATACTCGCGCTTAGTACGAAGCCACCAATCATCACGAATGTAAATCACAGCTCACAGATCTAATTGAGAACGAGAGGAATAAAAATACGTAGCCTCAACACTCGCGTAACAGATATCCTGGGTCGTGATAGCTCGCTACTAGTTAGCTCGTTTTCTTACTACTGCGTGCAGGTAGTACAACATTGAAAGCACACAACGTATTAACGTTTGCATACGAGTAAGTTGCTCTGCGGATCATCAATACTCCGGGTCATCCACATTGCTTAGTGGGGGTCCCTTCGGGCATTTTTGGGTACTAGCTCAACACCACAATCAACAAGCTCATGGATCATGCTACTCGACGCCAGCATACGTGCACTTGTTGACATTCAGCTGCGATAATCCCGACAGAGACAACAATGTCAGACCTCTCAGATACCCCAGGAAGCGACTCAAGCAAGCGGCAAGCTGCCATTCTCGAACGACATCTACCTGAGGGATACTCTGCCGAACCTGACGTCAGTCTAGGAATCCAAGGCACAACAACATCGGCAACATCGCCTGGGGTTCCTGGTGACTCTCCGCGTCAATCGCCTTTGCTTCCTCCTCAGCCAGAAGCATTACTCCAGGCTGATGAATCAAAAGCCTCATCGTCCAGTTCTGTGCCAAACGCCCAAGATGCAACCACTGGCAAATCTTCGCCTTCGCCGGCCAGGGACGATGTTGCCAGCGGAACCAACGAGGGTGCAGCGGACGAAACCTCTGCCGCCGAGAATGTCGAGTCGTCACTCAAACTCCAAGGCGGCGATATCCATCGCGACATGTTTAGAATAAAGGCCCGGGCCAACTCGCTGCGCCGAGCCAACACCTTTTCACACCAACCTTCCGCTCCGCTTCACCCGGACGATGAGCTCACATACCCAGAGCAAACCGAGCCGGGTGGTTTTAGGCGTAACTATATACAACGACAAGCACGCCAGCGCCGTAGCAGTGGCCCCCTGATCATTGCCAAGAACTTTGTCGATTTCCTTGACCTTTACGGGAGTTTTGCCGGTGAAGATTTAGAGGATAGCGACCTCTCTGAAGACGAATCCGCTATTGATGACAGAGACGAGCCCGACGAAACACAACCGCTGATCGCGCGCCCCAGCCGTATGCTTCGGCGTCGTAGTTCTCGTCGAGCCGCAAGGGAGGGAGACGCAAGCACGGTCAAGACCTTTTTCACCCTCCTCAAGGCGTTCATCGGCACGGGAATCATGTTTCTACCCAAAGCCTTCCGCAATGGCGGAATTCTCTTCTCCTCGTTGACGCTCATTTTCGTGTCCCTGGTCAACTGCCTCTGTTTCCGTCTACTTCTTGACTGCCGACAAAGGTATGGCGGTGGTTATGGAGAGCTTGGTGCTTCTATCGTTGGCCCTCGCTTTCGTAGTCTCATCCTCGCGTCTATTGCCATTTCACAAATTGGCTTCGTTTGTGCAGGACTTGTCTTCACTGCTGAGAATCTTTTTGCTGTTCTGGACGCCGTCACCGGAGGGCGCCAGAACATTGCCCTTGGAATTCCCGCTCTCATTGCTCTCCAACTTCTGCCCCTCATTCCACTTGCTTTGATCAGACACATTTCGAAGCTGGGGCCTGTAGCACTGGTCGCAGACGTCTTCATCCTCGTCGGGCTTGTCTATATCTGGTATTATGACGTTGCTGCCCTTGCCACCCGAGGCCTCGAGCCCAGTGTCCAACTGTTTAACTCCTCTTCTTGGACCTTGACTATTGGGTCAGCCATATTCACCTTTGAGGGGATCGGTCTGATCCTTCCGATCCAATCGAGTATGAAGAAACCCCATCATTTTGGGCCTCTTCTTTACTTTGTCATGTTCCTCATCACCATCATCTTCACGTCGGTCGGTGCGCTCTGTTATGGAACATTTGGGGAGAAAACCAAGATCCAGGTGATTTCCAATTTCCCACAGGATTCTCCCGTTGTCAATGCTGTGCAATTTCTCTACTCGATGGCTGTCTTGGCAGGCGAGCCTGTACAGCTCTTCCCTGCTGTTCGAATCATGGAGACCAGCTTGTTTGAAGAACGCATGTCCGGCGCGAAGAATCCAGCCATCAAGTGGAAGAAGAATGCGCTGAGGACATTACTCATGGTCGTTTGCGTCGGAATCAGCATTCTCGGTGCTACGGACCTCGACAAGTTTGTATCCTTGATTGGAAGCTTTGCGTGCGTTCCGTTAGTCTACATATATCCCGCCTATCTGCACTACAAGGGGGTAGCGGAGACCACTACCATGAAGGCTGTAGACATCATTCTGGTTGTCGTCGGTCTCATCGCCATGGTCTATACGACCGGTATGGCTGTGTTCCAGTGGATTCATGGGTAGAAGCATGATGGGAACTCTTGAATGAACGGTTCTCTTATTTGAAGACCCCGGATTCAGGCATAATCCTCCAGCAGGAATGACGACGATATCGGCACCCAACTTCCCGTAGGGGCGCTATACATATGAGCATATGTGACGGCTTTATACCGTCATGAATCTACTACCACTTGAAGATTGTTAAAATTGGTTATACAAAAAGAAAGAAAGAAATGTCTTCACTATTGTATCTTAACTGTCCATTTCAATAGCATTTTTAATTTACAGGCATGGCGTCTAGGCACTAATACAATGGTATATAATTGGCATCTGCATCGTAACATGGACTCGACGGCAAACGATCGTGAACGAGGTCATCATCAGTGTGAGTTCGTATAAAGCTTTGACAACAGAAGACGTTGCAAGGAAAATAACACTGTGAACGATAGGACGCCTCACAAGAAATAGCTATGACAGTCAAATGATTGTTGTTCTCTCTTCCCCCCTCGAAATACATTGTCTTCAACCCAATGCACCGGCTGTACGATGAGTAAACATGTTTACCCTGCACCGATACCCGCTAGAACTTTGCGAGCTCAAGACAGTATCAATCGCCTTCCCGTTTCCTTGGCATATGTGCTAACTTGGTGGATCCAATCCAGTCTTATTACCATTCAGACTTGTTTCCATGTTTGGGGGCTTAATATACATACATGCATGCACCTTACCTAGGTGAAGCTAATTAGCCGTGAACTTAGAGTTGGTATAACATCATCTATAAAATCGATATTCCAATTTTATAGTTCTTCCAGCCGCGCCATCATATACATACACATATGTATGATTGGTACACTGGCTAGTAAACATTATACCTTTATTTAGTCCAGGTTAGAAAGAGACGGGATCTAGATGCGTTTATGGTTCGATGCCGAATGTCTGCCATTGGGCATATCAGCGCAAGTACGTACACGTGCGCAAGATGCTAGTTGAGATATTAATAGTCCCGGGCAAGATTAAAAGAGAAAAAGAAAAAACTCAAACACTACTCAGGAGCTGAACATCTAGGAGTTGACTACATATACTCGAGAGTTGACTATTCAGGAGCTCATGACCAGAAGTTAGTTACATTGTAACATGTCCTCAAAGTTTTGGCGGGCAATACTTTACTTCGAGTACACTACATATAAGAATACATTGGCCATCTCAGAGAGAGGCGTACCTTTTGAAAAGCCATGATACAACATTTAAAGCCACTATTTCAATATCTCGTACGAGCTCTCCTCAATATTGTGGAAATCAAGACCATTGATCTGGATAGAATGACACGTGGTAGAGGAGGGAGAACTGGGGCTAGATCGGTGTCTGTGGGGATAAATCAGAGCCAGGCTAGTCCAGTAACGCATTGAGTGTGTGGAGTTGTGGGATGTGGTCGCATTCTTTTTTTATTCTTTTACGAGAGAGTTCGGCGTTTGTCCGTTAGGCGAATGCTCTTGATCCGACGATAGTACTATGTTCGGCAACATAACGAAGAGCAATGGAGTGGAGGGGAAGCAGTCTTCTGACTAGGGACCGATTGAGTAAATGATCGAACGCAAGATTGGCTTCATGGCGGTGAGTCTGGTCTCGACCAAGTCTACGGATTTGAACTAGAGAACGGTGTGTGTGTGTGTGTACGAGATGTGTGACAAAAGAAGGAGGGGGGAGGAGGAGGGGAAACCAACAAGGTGTGAGAGGGAAGGGGGGGGGAGGAATGAGAATATGGAGTGAGTATGCGTATTCGTGGGAGGAGAAAAGAAAGAAGATGTAAACTAGGAATACAGAGTACGGAGTAGTACTAGGCAGCAAGAAAAGTAGGAAGAAAAAGAGGAGAGAGGAGAAGATGGAAACAAAGGGGGGATGGCAAAGTGTGGGGAGAGGACAATCGATGGGTCGGTCGGTCAGAAACTAGGGAGAAATGCTGATAAAAAGAAAGAGACTGCATATTTTTTTTATGGAGCGTCCCGACACGGGGAGCACAGGACGGGAAACCGGCAGCCAGCGCGGTGGCAACTTTCAAGCATGATGGGGATGTTACACCCAACCAAGCACGCCATTTATTAGAAGCAATCATAGCCACACTAATCAGGGGAAAAGAGAGAGCTTAAAGATAAAAAGAAGGCCATGGCGGCGAGTGAGAGTGTAGGAGGCGACACCATGGCCAAAGAGAGGAACACCGAGACAGACTCCACATCCGGCCGTCACGATGCTGAAGCCGGTCTTCACGATGCCGGCTGCGTCGAGTTGAGAAGGAGGGGGGTAGCACAATCAGGATTACTGCGGAGTTGAAAAACTGGCACTATGCTATTATTATTAGTCGTACGGGTTAAGGTGAAATGCTACGGAGTTCTGTCGTCGGAGGCTACACACACATACGCGCAGACACACGCATACACACACACCAAAAAAAAAAGGGTCCAAGGACCCGCCTTTTTCTTCTATGGGGGAGTATAGCGTTCCACAATTTCGATCATGCGTCCCTACAAATGTTGCATGCAGAGCTTTTTCTTCCACATACTGCTGCCAGTGGCTACCGGTGAAAGTGAATCAATGTGATTTGGGAACTTGTTGCTTCGCCATGACAAAGGGAGGGGGTTGGTAGGGCTTGGCTGAGGCTCCTTCGGGCGGGACACTTCCAACTCCCAACTCCCTTGTTGGACCGCATCCGTACTCCGTACATGTACTCGTAAATGGTAGCAATACGGAGTAGTAAAAGCCAGGATTACTCCCCATAATATGCGGATTATTACAGATCAATACTCTCCGTACGAGTACTTGCTCCTCTTCCCCGTATTACTCCGTAATCTTATGTACGTCGTACGAATTACCCCGTACCCGTATTGATTTACATGTACGGGGTAGCCGCTTTGCCACCAGGTCCAGCTGTTTTGCTCCAAACGGCCTGTCTGCATCGGAGCAACCCACGGCATTCTCGCAACTGGACGGCAAGGTCGGATGGTATGTTCAAGCGGCGGCACATGCACTGTGAGTCTGTGACCAACCCCCCACCCTCCCATCCTCCCATCCCCTGCAGGACCCTGCAGGACACGTTGGCTTGTCCATTATGTGTGTGTGTGTGTACTCCGTACGAGTCCATACGAGTGTGTCCCGGTTGCCACATCTCTAGACAGGGGAGAGGGGGGGGGTCCTTGATCCTATGAATCGCATTCATCGCCCACCAGCTGCCTACTCAGGTACTGTGAACTCTCGCGGCGTTTACTGACCCAGTATTATGAAAATAAATAGTAAGTCAAAGGCCCACAGCCAGCAGCAAGTAGACCAGGTCCCTCAATACCGGTGGACTATCCTCCGCGCCAGTGCTACTATTTACGACTACTCCAAGTGCTAGTAATACATGTACCCCGTGAGTCCGCATTACCCCATAATACTGTAATCACCCATGGGGAATCAAAAGGTCTCTCCTCTCTTCAGTCAAATATGGAACCCCCACACTCTGGCCGCCGTGTTGGGTACGATAGCGCAGGAGGGAAGAAAAGGGGGGTTTACAGGCCGCGCAACACCTTTTCCCTTTCTGCCAACCGTAACGGCCAGGTGAATGGAAGAGCGTGTGTCCTTGGTGGGCTCGAACAACCATGGTGATATTAACACTGTAAAAATGTGTGTAATTCTACGACATATTGACGAACAAAGAGAGAGCATCTACGGCGTAGTTACGTTACCCAACTACTTATGGCTGCGCAAAAGCTGGTCCCGACCAGGCCCGTCGCACACCCAACCACCAAACTCACAAACCTCCCACCACCTCCAAGAGACGTGGCGCCCGTGGGCTAGCTATTCTTGCATTGCCTTGCGAGTCATCGTGGCGACACATTGGATACCTACTAGTAGAAGACAAAGTGCAGGCGAGAGTTGAGTTGAGCCAGACCATTATTCCCGAGAGAGGAGGCCTCGTGTAGCGCGTGTGTCCGACCAGTGCCAATCGTGGCACGCGTAAAAGGCTACAGATAGAAGAGAATATATGTGGATACAAAAGAAGAAGAGGAACAAGAAGGAAGGAGAGAATGCCAGCAGTTAGACAAGAAAACAATCCCCCCACGGTTACGGGACTGATTGCGGGATTGCGGGCAAGGGGTACATAGGGGTTAGTGGAGACGGCTGGGCGACCCAAACAGCCTCAATTGTGCCACATGATCTGTTTACGGGACCAGAGTTGGTGCATTTGGAGGCGCCTGTGGCTCCGTACAAGCCATGGAGCAAGCTAGCTTTCGGGACCCGCAAGCCGGTTGGCTCAGGGCTTTTGGTCTCATGCACACAGCAAAGCTTGTTCGCCGGGGGGTTGGGGCTCACTTCCCACCAAAACGCGGGGGTTCCGGTTTTAGAGTGGGTTGACGCAGAGCAATTCGAACTAGGGCGATTATCGGCTAACCGAATATAGTAATCCGAGGGGAAGAAGGACCTCTGGCTTGGTGAAGGGAAGTACGGAGTAGTACGACGTGAGATGGAGAATAGTACAATTCACAATTCAGGTCAGGAGTACCTGATTGTCTGAACATACCAATATGTACCGCCTTCCCCACGCTCAGAGCCTCCTAGATCAGGGTACTGCTTTGTTGCCCGTGACATTGATTCGAGCTTATTCCTCCACCCTACTCGTAGCACTCACCACAATATTACCAAGTATGGAGTACGCATATGCGTACGCGCGCACAGTATGCTTCGCCTCTCTCTCTCTCTCTCTCAAACTGCTCAGAATTTACGTCTCCCCTCCCCCCGTATGTGTCCGCGTGACACTTTTAGTTTTTCTCAGCCTCTCACCGTGTTGAAAAAAGCCTTTGTGGCTCCACCTCGATCAGGACATCCGTTGACAGCACAAGCCAGCCGTCGTCGGCCCCTCCACACCCCCATGGCTCCCTTCACGATGTCCTACCTTCTACTTTATTGCCGTCTTCGGACGTAGCTTTCTCACTCATCTCTCATATAATACTGAGTACAAAAAACCCAATTGCCCCTCCCTCTTTGTTCCTCCTCCCTCCTCCTCTCTTCATCTTCCATCTGTAAACTTTTGACTTTTACAACCTCTCACCTACGTTTCCAATTCTTTGGAATTTAATTCTCCACGTCTCCCTTACCTGATCCATCTCTACCGCTATTTGTTTTCATCAGGGCACAGCCTCTTGAGTGCTGTGTATCCCATCTCTTTCAGACCCCATATACCTTCTTTTTCTCAATACAAAAAAAACACACACGCACAATGTCTGTCTTCTCGACCGCACGCTTCATCTGCAAGAAGAGCCCCATGGCTGCTGTTGCCAAGCAGTCTTGGGCTTCTGCTCGCGCCCTGCACACCACACGCACCGTGCGCCAGGCTGCAGCCGCTCGCTCCCACCTTCTCCCCGAGTTCAGTCTCGAGAACAAGGTCGTCGTTGTCTCTGGAGGTGCTAGGGGTCTCGGTCTTGTCCAGGCCGAGGCTCTCCTCGAGGCTGGTGCCACTGTCCACGCCATCGACCGTCTCCCTTCTCCCTCCAACGACCCCAGCTCCGCCTTCTCTGAGGTCGCCAGGCGCGCCCGTGACGAGTTCGGAACTTCGCTCACCTACCACCAAGCTGACGTTCGCAACGTCCCCGAGCTTAACGGAATCTTCCGCAACATCGCCGACGAGTCCGGTCGCCTTGATGGCCTGATTGCCGCTGCCGGTATCAACCACGAGACCCCCGCCCTCGAGTATCTCCCTGAGGAGGTTGACAGGATGATGAGCATCAACGTCACTGGTGCCTTCATGACCGCCCAGGCCGCTGCCCGCCAGATGGTTCGCCTCAAGCAGCCCGGAAGCATCTGCATGATTGCCAGCATGAGTGGCACAATTGCCAACAAGGGCATGTACGCTCCGTAAGTTATACTCCACAATCTGGAATCGTCTTTGGGAGATACCGCAAGAAGAAGGATTCTAACATGTGAAATCAGTGCATACAACCCTTCCAAGGCTGCTGTTCTCCAGCTGGCCCGTAACCTCGCTGCCGAGTGGGGACAGTACGGCATCCGTGTCAACACCCTGTCCCCCGGATACATCCTCACTGCTATGCTTCAGTCTCTCTTTGACGACTTCCCCGACCGCAAGCTCGCCTGGCCCAAGGAGAACATGCTTGGCCGCCTCTCTCTTCCCAGGGAGTACCGTGGAGCCGGCGTTTTCCTCGTCAGCGAGGCCAGCAGCTTCATGACTGGCAGTGATCTCCGCATTGACGGCGGTCACGCTGCCTGGTAAGGTACCATTTGCAGGTGCCATATCTAGAAAAAGTGTGATGGCCACCCAGATGGTATATATTAGGTCTTGGGATGGAGCATCAAAAATTGGTTAGCCGAGGGCGAAGAACCCCTGGGCAAGGTTGGCGTGTCTTGCGACTTTGGCATTTGGCATTCTTGTTTCACTGCGTAAACTTTCTCTTTTTTTCTTTTCTTTTATGGTCGTACGGTTGGTCTTAGAAAAGCGCGGCGCATTTCTGTCCTGAACATTGCTAGCTGCACTCGGGTAATAATAATAATATTACAACAAATCCTACATGCACATGTATCCTAAAACTAAACTAAACTGCCGCCTCGTGAGAAAGAATACCTGGTCTACCCAACTTGTCCAGAAGCCCGCTCTTCATATAAAGCTTCTTCTCGATATCCGCCCGGGGTACTCCGCGATCAAGTAGATGTATGGCATCGATCAGCGTGCGCATATCCACGAAGCTCCGTCCTTGCGCATTGCTAGTTCCCATGGCCTCGAGCTCTGCTTCCGCTCTGTGTTGCATCTGTCGCCTTGCTTCTAACACCGACAGTGTGACATTGGCCTTGGGCGGTGTTGAACTAGGAGCCACCGGTCCCAGCGGGTTATGGCTCGGAGCATTCGGCATCGAGTGTGGGGTGGCTGTTGATGATGGCGAGTAGGTTGGGTTGGGCTGTACGATCCCCATCTGCTGGAGGCGCTGGGAGAAGTCGCCGTTGGCAGCGTCTGGGTCCATGCCATCGGGCCGTGTTCCTGTTCGAGGCGGGGTTTCCTTGTCAGCCTCGTATTCCTCTGGAGAGTGTGTGGTTACTCCTGGATCAATTGTGTTCTCTCACCCCCAGCCTTCTGAGCCTGGTTGTGCTCCATTGTAGGCTTTCTCTCAGTGGCCGCCGGTGGTGCCTTGCGCGATGTTGCACTCGATGGCTTCGATGGATACCGTCGAGGTGCACCTCGGGCGATTTTGGACGAAGCTGACCCCATGGTGAATGTGCGCTTCTAGTTGTTCGAACCCAGGGCTTGTGCAATGTGGGTTATCCGGGCGCTGATTGTGGTGTGACTGCTCGGCGTGTTGTCGGTCGCTGGATGTGTAATGTCCTGGTTTGGACTGGGGATGTTTGGGTGGGCCAGGACTTTCCCCAGGACTTTCCCCATTTCCCCATGCCCCGCGGCCTCCATGAATGGGTCACTCATGATTTTGACGCACTACCGTACCCTATACCACTCGCGATCCAACGCCGCGATGTCACATCCTCTTTAGATTTGTGATCTCACTATTTATATTTCCCAACCTGAAATTGTTGATTGTCTGTATATATAACCTATACCCTTCATTATAATACCCCATACTTCGTGTTTTATGATGTGACGTGTTTGATTCTCCCATCGTTTGTACAGACATGGTGGTGCATTCTCGAAGAAATAGAGACAAGAGCATTTCAACAAATAGTCGAAGCAAAGATATTATGAGATTTCCGCTAAAAAACACAAGAGTATCCTGATGAAGCACGCATGCGACGTTACTAGAGAATTACATCCAAGTTGTCGATTATCAAGGTGTGAATGATTCCAATGAGCCAGTAGCTCAACATCGCGGAATTGCATGACCAGCTGTTGTATACTACCCAGAGTCATCCTGTCTCTGAGAAGACGTAATCATCCCAGCGCGGGCGAAACAATGAATAAAGAAGCCGAGATCTTGTTTTAAAACCACATGGGGTCTCCTCCCTTGAGGATTGCGTGACCCTCCGATTTCTTGGTGAAAAGAATGACAGACTCCCGATTAGCAGATGGGAGGTGTCCGACAGGACGAAGGAATTTTCCCTGGGGAGACTGAAGGCCAGCAAATGCGCCACCAGGCCCCGATATAGCCTTTCCACACTGGGAGATGCTAGAATTTTCAGTGGTTCTCACAATCCTGCCGGTTCCCTTGTTCACCCAAAAGAAGACGTGGGTGTTTAAGTCGTAGAATCTCTGGGCTACCTTGATCATGTTCCCATCGCTGGAACGCACATGGCAGAGGAAGTCTCCAACTTCGAAGGGCCCTGATATTCCTCGGGAGCTCAAGAAATGGGCCATATCAATCTGCCATCTCACACACCCGTTCCTGCGTAGCAAATCTTGTCCAGCAGGTGGACCTTGGGACAGATGATGTCTCTTTTGCCCGTTCAAGGCTTGCTGGGTTTGCTTGCGTGCCCAGCTGCGAAGATATCCACCCTGGCTGCTTTTCGGCTTGCCAGGCTTCCCCACAGCTCCTGAAGATTGGATACGCTCACGAGTAGGTGCCAAGGCCAGGGAGTTCACAGTTGCCCTCAGCGGAGATGGGGTCTGTGGAAGCCCGCTCTTGACTATCCCAGAGTTGGCAGGTGAAGCGGGAAGGCTAGGCCTGTATTGGTGGACCTGTCTGACGGGAGCCTCACCACCGGGGAAGGTCTGCAGAGACGGTGAGGGAAGCTGGTATGGGCTCAAACCAAAAGGTGCTTGCTGGGTGTATAGCTGGGGATAGCCATTGGAACGATTGATTGTGGCACACGATTCTGCCGATGCGGGAAGACCTCCTACGAAGCTGACAGTTAGCAACCTTGCGCTTGTGTAAGAGAAGAGGAATGGGGAGGGGGAGTATAGTATACCCTAAGGATTCCCGGTCATCGTCTGAATGTGCGAGACTGCGAGCCCTGGAGGTTGCATGCTGCCGGC
Source organism: Geosmithia flava (assembly GCA_900188565.1). NCBI lineage: Eukaryota > Fungi > Ascomycota > Sordariomycetes > Hypocreales > Bionectriaceae > Geosmithia > Geosmithia flava. Next base: position 195,210 of record FYEV01001626.1, on the reverse strand, counting down.
CTTTCACTGGTGTTAGAACAAGGGTCGTACATGCATCGAGGGGGTTTGCCATGTTGAGAATGAAGCAACATTCATGGCGAATTGGGCGTACCTGAGCCGGGTCTGATTGAGGTAGCATGATGCCTTGCATTGGACGATGCTCTTGACAAGAGACCAGGATATTGGTATTCCAGAACTTCAGTCAATAGTGTATAAAAATAAAGTAAGGATGTTTTGTGTGTTGTGTGTGTGCGAGTAAAAAAGACTGGGAATGTGGGTTCAGAAGCCGAAAGAAGTCGGACCTGTATTGATGAAAAGTTGCACAAAGGAAGACCACTAGCACAAGTAATTCTTGCCAGTCATTTTGGAAAAAAAAAAAAAAAAGTTTTGAGATGATTGTGAGAAAAAAACCAACCGGAAGCAGCTGACCAGACCGGGATAGCCACGTTCTTTTGTTAGTGCTCTTTAGATTTGGACCCTTTACGCCAGATATATGTTTTGTTATAACGAGCGGGGATTACAAGAAAGGGACATGGGCGAGGGCATTGAAGTTGGACAGCGGGAAAAGATGCGGTGATGGTGATGCCAAGTAGGATCGTGACCGTAATAATCATTTGTATTTTACTATTTTTTTCAGTTGTTCATTTGTATTTTACAGGTTTCCTACTTCCGCGATCTTGTGCGCTTGGTTGCTCTGGGTATCTCTGGTTGCGATGCTCCGCTCGCACTCCCCTCAAACGTCTCCTCGTCGCTAACTTCATCGTTTTCTGTAACCTCGGTGGTTCCGAGAGAGCGGGCCCCCAATCCAGAGTTGTCTGTGTCGCTTCCGAAACCTTCGAACTCATCCTCACCATCGTCCTCGGCGTCCACACCGGGCTGCTTCTTAAAAGCTGAAGCAAGCTCAGCCTCTTCCTGCAGTTGTGCCTCTGCCGAGTCATCATCTGCCTGACTCTCTTCTCCTGTATGCTTACGCTTCTTCGGCATCTCACCCAGCCTCCCGCTGCGACTCTTATCTTCTTCGGCCTCAACGCCTTCAGGTACTGGCGGCGGTGTGAACCAGGGGATCCTGCCTCGCATGAAGTCGTTCAGGACAACCTTGGCTACACCATCCAAGTCTGGTTCGCCTCCACGGAGGAGGCGACCAGACTTCCTGGCCAGAAGCTCCAGGAACCCAACACCATCTTCCCAACCGCTTAGCTCATACGTCCGCTCCATGTGGCGCCGTTTTACCTTTGCCAGCAGTGCATCGATGTACTGCTCAGGGTTCTCCACCTTCTCAACTCGAGCGACACCACGCAGGACCAGGTCCGTGGGCGTGTCTTGGGTTGAGGGGGGTACTACTCCGGGGCAGTCGATCAGGTAGATGCGCTTCATGAGGCTCACATACTGCCAGACCTTGGTCTCTCCAGGAATAGGTGCCACGGTGCAGACCTTCTTCTTCAAGAGTGTGTTGATGATGGAAGACTTGCCCGTGTTGGGCCCTCCAATCAAACCAACCGATATTTGCTTCCGGTCGGAATGGAGGCTGGAGAACTGTCGGAGAAGTTGAATGAGCGAGCCCTTACCAAACGAATTGTTGATGCTCGCGTGGAATGCTAGAGTTGGTACCTCCTTGGAGAGGTGACGCACCCACGCAGCCTTTTTGAAAATGTTAGCAAATGAAAATTTCCTAAGACTTGATAACAAGAACTGAACAAAGGAAAAGAAAAAAAAAATGTGCGTGTCATAACTAAGAAGACTGCAATCAATGTCCAGTAAAGGCATAGGCAGAATTCAACTCTATGGACACATGGCCAAATCTCGGGATCGTTACCAAAACGGCTTCGAATAGCCAATGGAAAACCCAAAGGCATTGGTGAGCAGGCAGTTAATCTCCCAACGTTGTAACGGGCAACCTTCACAAGATGAAATACTAAGGCGCCCTGACTAAAACATTGGGGTGGTTTTGGAAAAGGAAGGGAAGAGGGGGGTGATTACAACAAAAAAGAAAAAGAAAAAGAAAAAGAGAGAGAATGTGTCAATATACTTACAGCAACACCTGTAGGTACCAGATCGCACTTGTTCAGTACAAAGATCAGATGCTTATGGGGAGCATCTTCCCGGAGGTATTTCTCAACGCTCCGGCATCTTGTACCCAGGGGGTCTCTGGCATCGAGAACGTGGATGATCACGTCGGAAGAGTCCATGACCTTGTAGAGCTCGTTCCAAATACGTTTGCTCTGGCCCTTGTCAAAGACAGGTTCGATGGCCATTGTGTATTTCTCCTCGTCCTCTTCACCGTCTCCAGAAGTGCCAGACAGCAGTTTAGCCTGCTCAAGACGATCACGGTAGGAGTCCATGCTCTTGTCCGTGTCCTCAGCTAGGTCAGAGACGTTGCTGACACCGAGCTTAACTCTTTTGCGTTGAGCTTTGGGGCCAAACACATCCGAGAAAGGTGCAGTTTCCACAGTCATCTTAGCCTTGTGCTGCTTGAGGCCGTTTGCATCCTGTCCGTCCCGAATTAGGCTCATAGGTAGCTTGTTCGTCTTGAGCAGTACTTGGTAAGGGTCCTTGGCCTTCTCAGCCATGGCGTCGCGGAAGGATTTGAGAGTGTCTTGCGACACAACACGGGTGTTGGTGAACCATTTACGGTTCGGCTCGATCCGGGCCTTGGGGATTTCCCTCGACTGGAATATGGCCGCCTTGGTAATCTCTCCGTCTGCGTTTCTCTGGGCCTTGCCCTCCCTGTACATGTTCAGGGCCTTGACCTTCTTCGCATCTCTAGAAAAAAAAAAGAGACATTCGTTAGCAACTTTGGGCAAGATCCGTCCGGCGGGTTTGCTGAGACTTACCGGTAAAAGTTTTCACCTTTCACCTTGACATTCCCCAAGCCATCCCCGGTCTTACCCTGACGGGTTTTCCGGGTTGCCTCTTTCTTCCCTGTGCCCATGGTGAAATGTTCTGTTGGGAGAGGAAGGATGTTTGTGTAGGAAGTTGAGAATGGAGGTGGGAGGGAAGTAACTTTTTTTTTTTTTTTTTCCTCGGACGGCCATGGTCTAATGCATGTGAGTGGCTGGGGTGCTGCTAAACCCACTTGTATCCACTCTTATCCGTCACGATAAGCGGCAATGGCCAAAAGATGATCCGAAGGCATTGCAAGAACATTTTCACAATGAGTACAGGTCTTCTCCCCTGTAGCTCCTTGCTTTGTTCGCCCTCAACATTAAGTTCGTTGCCCATGATGTCGCTTCATACCAGTAGGTCCTGCATGGGACCTGTGGCGCGCAATGCACTCCCGATGCTGCGCAGCTTTTCAACGACAGCAGCGAGGCTGAACGATGTACCCCCCGACTCCCCCCTTTACGTTCGACTCCCCCTGCCGCCCCAAACCGAAGAGAAGAAGCGCGAACGCGTCCGTGGTTTCCTTCCTGTGCCTCGCGACATTTTCCCCCGCAAGGACGGAGAAAGAAAGCTAGATGTCGGATACATGGACAAGACTGCACCTAAGCCCCGGGCACCCAAGGTGGGATCCGCCCAGCGCCAGTGGAAGGCAGAGGTCGCCGACAGCCGACGACAGGGCTTGAAGGAGGGTCTGGAGGAGCTCTGGGATCGCCATTCGCGGGACGATACTGCCCGTTCGCAGCGGTCACGCAACAAGTTCTTAAAGAACCACAACCTTGCCGTTGCGCCCGAGCGGGAAGATGATCGTCTCACACGGAGCACAGTATTGAAGCCTCTGCTCGACACCAAGGTCCACGCCGACCCGAAGCGCTTCTCCCGCGCCGACCGAAGCCGCGATAAGGTCCTGGCAACCCAGAATGCCAAACGCGAGGCCCGACGGGATGCGCTCATGGAGCTATACATCAGTGCTTCGAATTTCATCACCAACGAGAAGGAGCTCCGCCAGGAGATTGACGATATCTTCAGCGAGGATTACTTCAAGAAGCAGAGCCAAGCTGCTGGGCGTTGGGGTGCCGAGAACGCCTGGGGTACATACGGCTCCCCGCCCTCGGTCAACGGAATGCTCGAGACGACCACCGGCGCTTCTACGAAGCTTATCGACGTCCATGAGTCTGAATATGATCGCTCTGTCAAGAGGCAAAAGAGGATTGCAGAGGAATTCACCGGAGGAAAGATGGAATAGGCCACTAGCGCTTTTCCAAACATGTAACATTATTGTCCTGTCTCTTGTACTATATAGGGATCACATGGCATTGCATTCGCCAATACAATGGAGCCGCTTGAATACATTTATTTCTTAAAACAAACCAAAATAGCAAACGAAGAAAAAAGCTCTAGGCTATTCGTAATTCAGACTGTGCAACATACAATTATGAAAACAAGAAGGAACAAATAAGGAAATCTCAAACGTGTTAACTATGCCCAACATGAAATCTGGATGGGTGTGCTATGCGTGTCTCGTCTCAGCAACACATCACCCGGGTTCTTTGAAGGACCCAATGCGTACAACACCAGTGCTGTACATATGACAATGACATCCATGTCAAATAACTTCGCCTGCTTTTCTATCGTCTTTCGACCAGGAGAACGTGCATCGCGCCATATGCCAGGACAACGAAAACGATTGCAACAATACCCAAGTTCCTAATGTCACCCCATAGTGCATTGTTGTCAAAACCAAAAGAACTCAAAATGGCAGCTCCGGGAACTGTGATGTCCAGGCCGTATTTCTTGTCCACGAGGGTCAATTGGAGAACTTCATTCACAATCAAGGACTCAAAGCCATAATGGAAAATAGAAAGCGTCTGAAGCCACAGGGCACCTTGGGGTATGGCGTCGTGGTTGAGGAGGAAGCCAGCAAAAAGAAGACTGAAAAGCATGACGAGACTGCCAATTAGATTGGCGACACCGCCATCTTTGCAGACTATGCCAATAAAAAGACATATGGTTGCAGCTGCCATATTGAACAGCACAAGGACCAGCATGAACTTGAAGAAGTGCTCCGAGTCGGGTACTAAACCAGTCATGGGATAAACGATGGATCCCATTAGAATTGGCGGAATTATGCGAAGCGGGACGATGTCGAAAAGCATCTTGGCAGCAAAGTAGGTGGCGGGGACGTAGTAACCGTTCGCCCTTTCGCGGACAAACAAGAGGCGCTCAGTGGCGAAGACATTCAGACTGGTAAGAGTACTGAAGCCGAAAAGTGTAAGGAGGAAGATGAAGAGGCCCAACCGATTTTGAAACCCGGGGATATCGTCCGTCAGTCCATAGAATAGATACCCGGAGAAGACGGCGAGAACGATGGCAGTGGCATAATGCGTCAGCATCAGGACTGGATTTCGGTACAGGTTCTTCCAAGTTCTCTCGGAAAGAATGACGAACTGCCGGAGGTAACCCACGCGGGCGTATCCCTTGCCGATGGCGTTGGCGCTGAAGCTCTGCTCAGAAGAACCGTCTTCGCCGTTGGCGTTGGCTCCATTGGCATTCTCTGCAGCCAAAATTGCCTGCTGAATCTCTTGACTCGTCGTCGCAGCAATTTCAGACTGGCTAAAGGCCCGCGTGACAATATCCAGATCTGTCCCTGTCGTAACCGAAGGGGGCAGATCGTGGGCATCCTCGGGCAACTGCGAAGATAATGAGCTCGAGGGATTCTGTTGAAGCCGATAAGAGCTTACATCCTCTGCACCCACCTCTGAGGACGCTGCAGTGTCTACTGTCCTGCGGCGAGTGAATAGTTCGCGGTCCTGGCGCTGCTTGATCGAATTGTTCTTGGAGGCCTTCGGGCGTAACGTCGATGCTGTTTCGGCCACGCTGTCGTCCCCGGTACTAAGTCCCGACACACTCGCGATAGACTTAACCGCAGTAGTGCTACTAGGCCCAACGCTGACAGCATCGGCCGGGATGGTTCCATCATCAACTGACAAGGTGTTGCCGGCATGCATTGTAAGGTCGACAAGATAGTCTGCAATGTTAAAGCCAGGGGGACACTCGTAGCCAAGTTCATCAAAATACTCTTGACACTGGGCAAAAGGCCCAGAGAAAACAGTCTTTCCCCGGGCGAGAAGGAGCAGACGATCGAAAAGGGCAACAATGTTAGACCGAGGCTGGTGGATGGTAAAAATAACGGTTCTCTTGTACGTCTTGGCCAATGTGACCAAACATTCGACGACATTGAAGGCGTTATACGCATCCAAGCCACTCGTCGGCTCGTCGAGGAACAGTATCGCGGGGCTCGTGACCAATTCGCAGGCAATGCCAACGCGCCTCTTCTCGCCACCGGAGATGCCCCTTCCCTTTCCTTCCTCGGACCCAATGAGGGAATCGCGTATATGGTGGATTCCAAGCTCCTTTTCGACCTCGGAAACTCTCATTTCCTTGGCAACACGTCCCATGTTTTTAGGTAGTCGGAGTAAAGCGCTGGTCAAGATCGTTTCGTGGACCGTGAGTGTAGGGAGCATGGTATCCTCCTGGTCCACAAACCCGACAACGTTTTTGTAGATGGGGTCGCTGACTTTTTCGCCGTTGACATAAAACTCTCCGCCGACTTGCCCTCTCTTGTTCTTGCGGGCCAAGATGTCAAGGAATGTTGTTTTCCCGGCACCTGAAGCACCCATGATGGCTGTGACCTCACCCGGGTTACAGATGCCCTGTATATCTTGGAGAATGTTTTTCCCGTTGAGAGAATAAGAGACGTTTCTGAATTGCAATGACACGGGTTTGTGGTCGACCATGAGCTTCGTGCTTTCGTCGTCAGAGTCGTCAAGCCGAATGGCGCCGTACTTGAGCTTGCGGCGAGACAGAAACCAAACCAATACGATGACAGCGCCGACGAACAATGCACATCCCGCAATAACGCCGGCGATGAGGGGCGTGTTGATCTTCTTCACGGGGCGTTTGTATCCTGGGACCTCGGTCTCGTATATGCATTCGCCAGCGTGGCAGCCCAGGAGAATGCTCGAATCGCCAATCAGAGCAAGGATGAGACTGTCCATCTCCGGTTCCTTGAAAGCGCAATCGTGGCTTCCTTGGCCCTTTTGTGTGCACTCAAAGCTGCCTGGTCCTTTGATAGACTGCTCGAGGAAATCACCAAGGTCAATAGACCCATCCTTCCCACACAGCATACGCTCGGGAATACAGCTGCAGCTAATGTGGTCGCATTGGTAGGATGTCTTGTTGTTCGTTTCGCCAAACTCTGCGTCCGATTTGCAATCTGATAGGTGGCAGTAGAAGGATTCGACAGAGTCAACCCAAACTGAGAGCATAAGTCAGTCTCGTAGATTTACAGTAGAAGTAGCCGGAACTTACATTGAAAGTCGCAGGTAGCGTCGTCCGCCTCGCAGGTGAAGGTGACCTCGGGGCGCTGTTTGCCAAGCAAATCGGTGATCTTCTTGTTTGTGACGTCGCAAATCTGGTAGTTGTGGTTGATGACCTCGCCATTTTGGTAACATACACCTCCTTCCCCAGTCTCCATCAATGCGTTGCAGGCCTTGTTTTCGGTGCAAACGTTGCAGTTGATACCTGTCCACCCGTCATCGCAATGGCAGTTGGGGCCGGAGCGCATCGATCGGTCTTTTCCTCGGGCGAGCGATCCGCAGACTAATAATTCCCAGGGGTTTTCGTGTCAGTCAACGGGACGTATAGTATGGCATATTTCAGGGAAACGTACGCGGTTGGAGACAGTCATCGCCCCCAAAGCCCTCAGGGCAGTCGCATTTTCCATTGAACTCGTTACAGCCAGCATATTGAGCGCAGGTGTGGGCCGGCAGGAGGCAGTTGAAGCTGAATAAAAGAAGGGAGGAAAGTCAGCCGCGACTCTATAGAAGTCCATTCCAAATATCACTTACCAGGGGGGGCAGTCGGATGGACGGCTGTCTATGAGCGCCAACTGCGCTCTCAACATGTCGATCTCGGAGTAGCTCGAGTTGGCCTGGGCCGTCACCAAAGAAGCAACGGTGAGGACCCATGGTAGACAGTTCCTCAGGCTAAAACGAGCCATGGTAGCCGCTGCACTGTTGCGGCAGTGTACCAGGTATGCTTGCGACGGTCGAAGGTGGATTGTGTAGTTGGTGATTGTTGATGGCTGAGGAGTTACTGCTGCTTGGTCGACGGGAGGTCGGGGTGCCTTGAGACGTGTGGGGCGCCGCAGCCTGACGTAAGAAGGCCAAATGCTTGGGGGCGTCACAAGCGATCGGTCAAGTGCTTGTAGAAGCATGAGCTTAACGTTAATCGACACTCATTCTTCAGCAAGTCTAATGTACTATAGAACTACTACTAATACTAGTATGAGTATATGAATGCCCGCATGTATGTATATATTTCATGTATTGATAGATCCCGAGATGTTGAAACCCAAGGTTTGGTTGGCGACAGTACCCGGTACGTTGTAGTGATATTATAACGCAAGGGCCAGGAACGGCGGAGCTCCCATTAGCGGGAAGGGGGACACTCGTGATTTCGTGGAGAGCTGCACGGATGGGGCGTTGGCTACTACTCCGCACGCAGTGCACATGTTTTGGACAGTACTTGTACATATGTATGATTGCCAGTGTCGGTGGGCGTGCGACTGCGAGCGCAGAGTGCGGAGCGAAATTACTAACTCGGTCGCGGGGTCATTATTAACGGCGATTGTACGGAGTACTGGTACAGGTATATCAACAATACCAACAGCAGATAGTGGTTACTACCAGCAATTCTACTGATTCATCACTATTAAACCCTGCCTCTAGATCATCTCACTGCGTGTCGGCAGTAATAGGTATGCGGCTTCAACTAATATGCGAGTGTAGGAAGTATTAGTAGTTAGGAGTTGGTGATCAATTGCTTCTCAGTTTCCCTTCGATGGCTCTTCTCTATCTCCGACGCGGCATTTGTTTGATGGTATTGCATGATGTAGTCGTATTAACACTGACATCACAAGTGTGTTGTAATCGGTTGAATAAATACTAGTAGTCGACCAAAAACTACATGTAGGGTATTACAATGTTCGTTACTACTACTATGCTATTGTACACTTCGTAGCACTAGCGACATGTTTTCCACGCCAAATCGTGCGACGTACGCTAATATCCCTTCCTACTCGTAGATTGATTATGCATGGTGGCGCAACATGCACTTGTTGTTTTAGCTATGAGCCGCATGATGGTGGTGCAGACATAAGACGAAAAACAGAAGGGTTTAACGTCAGTAGTTTGGTGGGCAAGTAGGGTAGAATGGCTATTTTGATCGATGGGAAAGGAGCGGGTTTGTGTACGGAAGTAATACGGATTACTCCGTACGTGGCGTAGAACAACCCGTCCTGCAGCGGAGCACTTTTAATATTAACAGATTACGAATGCCAATCATGAGATCCTACCATTGGGACGCGTCTACGGGTATGCATATGCGATTTGCAACTTTGGTGTCTGTTCTATTTACTCGTATTATGTAAAAAATAGCCCGTTGGTCCTCGTACTAGCAGCAAAGTAGTTGACGTGTACCCGTACGAGTCGCAGGGAAGAGATTTCCGCGGTTCAAGGGGTGTTGTGCAGCATTCGCTACAGGGCTCTAGAAGGGACCAAAAAACAAAAAGAGGCGAAAAGGACGAAGACGAAGAGAAAGAAAAGGGAAAGGATCCAGAAGCGGCTTGGCTAACCATTATTATTACCAATGATTGGCATATTGTAGCGGCATACGTAGGCGTTGTGCGTACGGCCCATCTTCAGAAGCCGCGTGTACTCTCTAATAATTGTGCTCCGAGCAGGTGGGACGAAACCCAACTAGGAAATATCATGACGACGCCTCGGTCTTGGCTTCCTCAGCCCGTCCTATTTACCTATTCGTACCCCCGTCCCTTATGTGTTCAAACTTGTCTTGTTTTTATACTTATTTCAAGATTTCGAAGCCTACATCATAATGCGGCTGTAATACTACCGTGAGGCTCTTCGAAAGATATCCCTGCATTTGAGCACACCACATCACGGCCCTAGACGACGACGCCAACGCATTTCCCCCCCGTTCCTCCCTATTTGGTGGCTTTGTACATACGGAGTACAGCTGTACTCAATACGCCGATCAACCCACGAAACATATAGATTGCACACGACGTTGACATTTGTCGATGGTCGTTGGCCACCACAGCCGTTACCGTCGCCGAGGAAAACAACCCGTATATTCCAACACACAAACACTTACCACTGATGCGGCACTGGTGACCGCTCCGGAACCATGAAAATATGGACATCCGCGGCACTCGTTTGCCCGCTAATGTTTGCATCTGCATCATTTGGAAGCGTCGTGCAGTGGAATATTGAAAAGCGCAGCTCTGGCCAACGGCTACAGAGACGTTCTGAAAAGGCGTCACATGAGGAGGTCATCACCAATGAAAAGTCCCAAGGAGGATATTTCGCGACCATAAGCGTTGGAACACCCGGCCAGGACCTCGTCATGCAGCTCGATACAGCAAGTAGCGATATCTGGGTCCCATATAGTGGTGCCTCTATTTGCGATTCCGAATGTTCATATGGAAGCTGTGAGTTGGTTCTTGTCATTCATTTTATTTCATTTACATTCACTTACTAACATTGATTCTATAGTCAACCCCAAGAACTCCTCGACGTATGAATTGGTCGCCAAGGATGGGTTTGAGATATCCTACGCAGACGGAAGCTCCTCCGATGGTGACTATTTCAAAGACAGTTTCGAGATTGCGGACACCGTCGTGCACAACCTGACAATGGGCCTGGGCAGGGACACAAGCATTAGTTACGGACTTGTTGGCGTTGGGTACGCCAATAATGAAGCTGCTGCATCGACCCTGGGGGAGCTTTACGCTAATCTCCCCATAGCCATGAAGCGAGATGGTCTCACCAATTCCATTGCCTTCAGCCTCTGGCTCAACGACTTGGATGCCAACAAAGGAAACATCTTGTTTGGTGGGATTGACAGGGGGAAGTACACCGGTCCACTCAAAACGATTGACGTCCTTCCATATGGCGGAGATTATACGCACTTTCTTGTATCTTTGACCTCGATTGAAGCGACAAGCCCCTCGGGGACTGACGTCCTGGCTACACAAAATTCTTCACTTGAAGTGATTCTGGATTCTGGAACGACGCTGTCGTTCCTACCAAACGACGTGGTCGAGAAGATATGGAAGGAAGTCGGTGCCGAGTATCACAGCAAATTCGGCATGGCAATCCTCCCTTGCTCTCATCGGGAACACCCGGGACATTTTTCCTTCGGTTTCGGGGGCTCAAATGGGCCGGTGATCAATGTCACCATGGACGAGCTCGTCGTCGACCTTACCGATGGCAATCAGCCCAAGTTCTCGTCAGGGGCATACTCGGGGGAGCTGGTCTGCGAGTTCGGTATTCAGAACTACTCGACAGGCCCGTATGTGTTAGGAGACACATTCCTTCGGTCCGCATATGTCGTGTACGATCTTGACAACAACCAGGTCGGGCTGGCGGCAACGGATTTCAACTCTTCGACTACCGATATCGTCGAGTTCGAGAGTGCGGGTGCTAAAATACCCGGTGCTACATCAGTAGCGTCCTCCAGCAACGAGACAAGTTCAGTGCTGCCAACCGCAACAAACTTGGCCGCTGCCAAAGGATTTCAAGACGGCGATGACATCAACAATTCCACACGACCTATACAACCCATTATGATGGCGTTCTTTTTGGCTATGATTTCTTCAATGGCAATGTTTATGGCATAGTTTGTGGCATAGAATAGACGGCGTTTTAGGATAGATGGAGTTTGGGGTACTTCTTTTTAGAGCAATGCATTTACATAGACGGTCAATTAACACATCTTATGAATACCTCGATAATCATTAACTTGCACTTGTCGCCCTGGCTTCCCTCGGAGACCCAAACTTTCCGTGTGCGTGCAGTAGTACATGTAATATTCAATATTGCAAGTAGTATATAAATATTTAGGTACCAGCTGCAATAACGAGCGTTAATACATCAATGTACTGGTGAAAACGGTAATAAAAAGGGTGTGTAGTAGCGGAACTGCACGGCAGGCGGATGGTACCCAGTATTAATAGAATGACGGCTATTGGTTCGCGAAGGCACGTGAGGTCGCGCAGGTTGCGGGCCAGGGGCGGGAAAAAAAGTTTAGACGGAGGTCAACGCAGCGAAAGATCGTCGCGCCAACAATCCCTCATCCATTCTCCCACATCGACAATCAAAATGAGGGGACTTAGGGCTGTTAGGTGGCAGGCGAGCCATCTGGCATCGAGCCACGTCAAGTCTGGCTGGGTGATCGGATGCGCTGCCGCTCCCTTTAACCCGGTGGTCCAAGGACAACGCTCGTTTACCAGCACTTCTCGACGATCTGCAACAAACGCTGCGCAAGAAGCGTATGACCCCCGTGTTAAACCGAGCCAAGAAAGAATACACGAGTCTAACATTGTTATAGGCTGAAAAAAGCTCAGGATGATGCTTCGAGTCTGACGCCGGAGTATGTCGCTGCCAACATGGCCCCTGAGGAAAAGGAGCGCCTGTCCCGAGTGCGCAACATTGGTATTGCGGTATGTTTTTCCAAATCAGGCATTCTAACCAGACAATCAACTAACTCTGGGACCAATAGGCACACATCGATAGCGGTAAAACTACAGTCACCGAGCGAGTCCTTTTCTATACTGGCCGCATCAAGGCGATCCACGAAGTACGAGGCAAGGACTCCGTCGGCGCCAAGATGGACTCCATGGATCTCGAGCGAGAGAAGGGTATTACGATTCAGTCTGCTGCTACGTTCTGCGATTGGCAAAAAACGGAAAACGAAAAGGAAGAAACCTACCACGTCAACCTCATCGACACACCCGGCCACATTGACTTTACCATTGAGGTCGAGCGAGCCCTCCGTGTTCTGGATGGTGCTGTCATGATTCTGTGCGCCGTCAGCGGTGTCCAGTCTCAGACCATCACCGTTGACCGTCAAATGAAGCGCTACGATGTTCCCAGGATTTCTTTCATCAACAAGATGGACCGTATGGGTGCCAACCCTTGGAAGGCTGTCGACCAGATCAACACCAAGCTTAAGATTCCTGCTGCTGCCCTCCAGATCCCCATTGGCACCGAAGACGAGTTCGGAGGTGTTGTTGACCTGATTGAGATGAAGGCCATGTACTTTGAGGGTCCTCGCGGTATCAAGGTTCGTGTTACGGACCAGCTCCCGGGTCACCTCCAGGCTGAGGCCCAGGAGCGTCGCCAGATCCTCATTGAGAAGCTTGCCGACGTCGACGATGAGATTGCCGAGATCTTCTTGGAGGAGCAGGAGCCTACCAACGAGCAGATCAAGGCTGCTATCCGCCGCTCTACCATTGCCCGAAAGTTCTCCCCTGTCCTCATGGGTTCCGCCCTCGCCGACAAGGGTGTCCAGCCCATGCTCGACGCTGTCTGCGACTACCTCCCTGATCCCTCCGAAACCCCCAACCAGGCCCTGGACAAGTCCAAGGACGAGAAGACGGTCAAGCTTGTTCCGTACAACTCGCTGCCGTTTGTTGGCCTGGCCTTCAAGCTCGAGGAGAACAACTACGGCCAGCTTACCTACATCCGCGTCTACCAGGGAACTCTGAACAAGGGCAGCTACCTCTTCAACTCGCGTACCGACAAGAAGGTCCGTGTCCCCCGCATTGTGCGCATGCACTCGAGCGAGATGGAGGATGTCACCGAGATTGGTGCTGGTGAGATCTGCGCTGTTTTCGGTATCGACTGTGCTTCTGGTGATACATTTACCGACGGTGGACTGCCTTACACCATGTCGTCCATGTACGTTCCCGACGCCGTCATGTCTCTGTCTATCAAGCCCAAGCGCAGCGCCGATGCGGACAACTTCAGTAAGGCCATGAACCGTTTCCAGCGCGAGGACCCCACTTTCCGAGTCCATGTCGACGCTGAGAGCGAGGAGACCATCATCTCCGGCATGGGCGAGCTCCATCTCGAGGTTTACATCGAACGCCTGCGCCGAGAGTACAAGACAGAGTGCATTACTGGACAGCCCCGTGTGGCCTACAGGGAGACCATCTCGCACCGTGCCGAGTTTGACTACCTCCTGAAGCGCCAGAGTGGTGGCCCCGGTGACTTCGCTCGCGTTTCTGGATTCGTCGAGCCCAACGAGGACTCCAACACCAATCACTACGAAAGCCAGGTCATTGGTGGCAACATCCCCGACAAGTTCCTCTCTGCTTGCGCCAAGGGTTTCGACGTGGCCTGCGACAAGGGCCCGCTCCTGGGCCACAAGGTCATTGGGTCCAAGATGATCATCAACGACGGTGCTACCCACGTGACGGACTCGTCCGACTACGCCTTTAACCTCGCTACCCAGATGGCCTTCCGCAAGGCCTTTACCGATGCCGGCGGCCAGGTCCTGGAGCCCTTGATGAAGACCGCCATCACTGCCCCCAACGAGTTCCAGGGAAACATTCTCATGCTCATGAACAAGCGCAATGCCACCATCCACGACACTGACATTGGCTCGGAAGACTTTACCCTGACCTGCGACTGCAGCCTCAACGCCATGTTCGGCTTTAGCTCTCAGCTGCGCGCTGCTACCCAGGGCAAGGGAGAGTTCAGTATGGAGTTCAGCCACTACGCCCCTGCCCCTCCGCACTTGCAGTAAGTTTCCTTCCATAGGTCTCCCAGATTCGACGCTCGAGTTTCACTAACAACCACTTGTAGGAAGGAGTTGATCGCCAAGTACGAGGCCGAGCTTGACGCTAAGCGATCCAAATAAGTATCGTCTCGGAATCTCTTTCACTGTAAAAGTACCCACGATGGAAACAAAATGTGATGGGAGATGATTAGAGGGTGATGTGTATATTTGTTTTTGTTTCTTGGGATATTACCCACCGTGTACCATAGTGTCGGCAAATGTCGAGAACAGTCTGTAAGATTTGAAGAAAAAGAAAAAAAAGTTGGGATAAAGGCCGCACGAGATGAAGATAGAACCCATAGAGCTTGAGTTGTACTACATGTAATTTTATGTCTCCGTTCTACTTTTCGCGCGTGCAACCTCGCAAAGTGTGCAGTGAATGGGGAAGGATACAGGGAATAGGGGCGTCGACAGAGCTGCTAAAGAAGAAGAAAAGGGCTCCAGTTTATACAGGAGTATTCAATGGTTTATTTACTTGCACGGCAACTATATCTACAGCTTCTTGAGGATGTCCTCGACAACGGACTCGGTGGTGGCAGTGCCGCCCAGGTCAGGGCTCAGCAGCTTACCCTCCTCGAGGTTGGCGTCGATGGCAGCGTAGATCTTGGCAGCCGCAGCAGGCTCGTCGAGGAACTCGAGCATGAGGGCAGTGCTCCTGAGGGTAGCAATGGGGTTGGCGATGCCCTGGCCCATGATGTCCGGGGCACTGCCGTGGCAGGGCTCACCAATGGCAAATCCCTCACCGACGTTGGCGCTGGGGACGAGACCCAGGCTGCCGACGAGAGCAGCAGCACCGTCGGAGAGGATGTCACCGTACAGGTTGGGAGCGACAATGACGTCGTAGTCCTCAGGCTGGCGGAAGAGCTTGTAGACCATGGAGTCGACAATCTGCTCCTCGATCTTGATGCCGCCGTACTTGGCGTCGGCGAGGGCGCGCTTGGAGGCGGCGCGGAACAGGCCGTCAGTCTGGGAGAGGACGTTGGACTTGTGGGTGATGGTGACGAGGGGGTTCTTGTGGATGCTGGCGATGCCCGTCTCACGAATGGCCTGGCGGCGATTGGCAATGTCTCCGGCCATGGCAGCGATGCGGAACGAGGCGCGGTCCGAGATGCGCTTGATGGCCTCGGCGACCTTGCCGTTGGTACCCTCGTACGTCTTCTCCTCCTTGACGTACAGGTCCTCGGTGTTCTCGCGGACAATGACCATGTCGATGGCCTTGGGGTCGGTCCTGACCGACTTGACGGGGCGCACGTTGGCGTACAGGTCGAGCTTCTTGCGCAGGGCCACAATGGGCGACGAGTAGCCCTTGACGGCCTGGGTAGGCGAGCTCACGGCTCCGAACAGGGCTCCATCGCACTCGGACTTGAGAATGTCGACGGTGCGGTCGGGGAGGGCAGCACCATTCTCCTCGAACGTCTCAAATCCAGCCTTGAGGTCGACAAAGTCGAACTTGAGGTTCAGCGACGATGGCAGGGCCTCGAGAACCCGACGGCCGGCCGGAATCACCTCCTTGCCAATGCCGTCTCCGGGGATCAGACCTGTCCCATCGCAGAAAAATTAGCGTCGAGGTTTCTTTTAAGGAAACATCATCCAATTAAATAGTAGTGCAACGTACCAATTCTCAGCGTACGAATCGACATCTTGGGCGGTCAATTGCTTCCGTGGTTGTTTCCAGGGCGTGGTTTGCGAGGTCCGAAGATCGGAAAGCTTTGAGGCCGAGGGAGAAAAAAAAAAGAGCTCGCGGCAAACCACCAAGCACGCGCAGGTATCCGCCTGTCCGCGCTAGTATAGCACATACCCAGGTGTACACCGTACAAACGCTTAATATTAAGATACAGGTATTAGCACTTCATATACTATGTCGTACTCGTACGGAGTACCCTATATTATAATTTATGGCTTATTACGACTCTGTATTATAAATGTCAATATCGTCCGCTCTTGACTGCTTGTAATACTCTGTATTTTTATGTTGCGGATGGCTTCAATTGTGATAACACTCCGTAATGGCAATCAAGTTGTCCCAATACGCAGAACTCAACAAGGCCACCAACCCTGTACCCGTATTACTCTAGATTCGACCAGACTCGTACGGCTACATGTAGATTAGACCACTCCAAGCAAGTATTGAAATCACGAGCTTGCAATTCGCGTTTAATGGGATTTCAATTACCGCTGCGATAAATCAGGCGAGCCAATTTAATTTTCGGGCAAGGGTACCAGGGCGTACGAGAGTCATGAGGGCAGCACCACAGTGCCCGAGAGTGCCTTTGCTCTCGCCTCGACATGAGGGAATATCTACGGGGTACTCGTAGCCTTGTAGCCTCGCAGATGCAATAATGCCAACCAAGCATACATCTCCGTATTTATATAGATCCCAGCCGGCTCTTATTCGTTCTCGCCCAGGCCTGATCACTGAGTCCAGGTGGCTTTTTTGCCTTGCCAAAGCTGCTGGCCGCTGGGTTCAATTGTAAATTGTGTGGGCCTAGACACACGATGCATAACTCTGCCGTGCAGCTGAAACGTCTCCATTTAGAGTCTCTGAAACACATCTTGCTCGTGCCCTGGATGTTGAAGCCTCGAAGGTATCGACCAGTGGATGGGATGGAGGTGGTGCTGACAAAGAAACGGGGTATCATCCACGATGGCCACGTTGTACGAGTAAGAGCAATTGATCCTTGAGAGTAATAATACGCATGCACGCCAATAAACAGGCAAGGAGACAATCACACACGGGTGGCGACAGGACGACTGTTACCGTTGGATTGGCAATAGTACGACGTAGTGTGTGTTGTACGAGACATATTAGTAGTCCTCGGTGCTTGCATCCTACCACGCTGTCCATACCTGCCATATTGGATCAGGCCAGTGGCTTGGCCGTTGTGTGTGTGTGTGTGTGTGTGTGTGTATATGTGTGGGTGGTAAGCAAACATCCGAGTAATACTGGTGTATCTATTTGCCTGCCTCTTTGAAAAGGACAAGTAGGCTATCACGCACAGTTCAGGCCAAGCTCTCAAGTACGAGTATTTCAACATTTTGCCAGCGTCCAATGGAGGCCAATGGCCGACAATACAGGTATAATTTATCCGTGAAATTACCACTGCTGGACGAGCAACGACGCAACACTGCGCTGTTGTGGCCTGTCAGGGTGCGGGGCCAGGCGTCTTGGAGTTTGCTCACAATGGTTGCCCCTCGGCAGTAAACCAACCCCCCATCACCCCTGAAAAAAGAGCCCCTAACGTTTTTAGTCAATAATTACCCGGGGGCGCGTTCGCGTTCGCGGTGGACGTTGCTGCCGATCCCCCAACCAAGGCAAACAACTCCTCCTGGCCTCTGCCTCCTGGATAATAACATGAGGTGCACCACCTAATAGCTCCGATCTCTCCTCCGAATACCTTCTACTCTACAACTCCGTACCTATCTTGCGACCTAGAATATTGCCGTCATATCTGGCTGCTTCCGCATCTCTGTTCTCCTACGATATCCATACTGCTGTCTAGTAGTAGCTTCCAAGCTTCCAAGTACCGTCCCCGTCCCCCCTTCGCTGCAGCTCATTCCTGGGTAGAAACATCCTCCCGCCGGTCCGCTTGCTCGACCCCGAATCGAGACATCTACTCTAGCGAGGAAATCGCCCACTTCGAAACCATACCGAGAAAATAGAAGACCACTCAAGAGTGGCAGCCGTCAACATGAGCCAGGTTAAGAACCTGCGCGCCATGTTCGAGAACAAGGGGGAGGACTCGAGCCCTCCCGACAGAGGAAGATCCCCAGCCTTCACGCAAAGCTCAGGTACGTAATATCATGACATCGCGATTCAAACTTCTTTTTCTTCGCGTCTCCCACCGAGCTTCGCCGGCCTCCACATTTATTCTCGGGATGGATGTAGTTTACGCTTCTTCCCGCCACCTCATTGTTGTTGTTCCCCACTGAAGTCAACATGGCTGCATCTTTACCGCTTCTTTGCCTGATCCACACTTTCTTACCTCCCGGACTCTTTATTGTGGCACTTTTCCTGTCTAACCTTCTCTATTGTCATTCCAGTGAGCGCCTCAAACTCCCCGAGACCTCTATCCAAAGTACGGACCAGTTTCGTTGCCATTGAAAAGGACGGGAAAATGGGCCTGCGCAGAGATCCCAGTCACGATTCGAGCATGTCAAGACGACCTTCCAGCACAGATGCCGATTCTGACACTGCTTCCATCTCACTTCAAAATGACTCGGCAAGAGTTCCCCGTAAACTCTTTGCCGAGGATCCTATCCCCGAATCCCCCAGGACCCCGGTGGCCCTGACCGCCGACAAGCCGGATCTGAACCAAACCAAGCAACCCCAGGAAGAGCCTGTGGCCCCCTTGGGTGCTACCAATGCCAATTCACCGCCGAAGCCAAGTGCCCTCGAGAGCAAGCCTAAGGCAGACAAAGGAAAGGAGGATGAGAACCCAGAAGCTCCCCAACCGGCCGAGCCCGTCAAGAAGCCGGCACCAACACACCCTCCCCCCACAGCATCTCCCGCACCAAAAGCACCACCCAAAGCACAACCCAAAGCACAACCCAAAGCCGCGACGCCAGCCAAACCGTCAACGCCAGCCAAACGCGCCGAAGCAAAGCCTCTCACAAAGCATCAACCCGCAAATCGCATTCCCGCTACCCCGGCATTGTCGCAGTCTGCCTCGACCCCGAGCCTCAGGCTTTCGGCCGCAAAGGCGGCCAAAGAAAACGACACCGGCTTTACCAAGCCCAAGCCAAAGTCTCCCACCAGGCCCGTGAGGCTCCCTGCCTCGCTCATGGCCCCGACTGCATCCTCGGGATCCAAGGGACAGGACGTCAGGCAAACCCACTCGCGCCAATCTGGCAACCTCCCGTCGGGAAATGCAACCTCGCGTGCTCCTAGCAGGGCCAGTGTGGCAGCGACGACCACCTCAACCAAGACCCTGAGACGACAGCCTTCCTCGCTCAATCGCTCACGCCCAAGCTTTGGGCCTCCGCCCAAGAAGACAGCACAAGACCCTGCACCCAAGAAAGAAGTTCACGTTGACGAGTCCTTCCTGGCACGGATGATGCGACCCACCCAAGCTTCAGCCTCTAAGGTCAGCGAGAAAGCTCCCGTGACGCCTCCGCGGAGGCCTGCGACACGGCCCTCGACGTCTAACACGGAAAGGAGCCCACTGGGCAGTGGGAAAAAGGAGTCGAGGGCTGCAGCCCGAGCTCGAAACCACACCGTGTCATCCCGAACCAGCGAGACCCATGCCATCTTGGAAGAGACCCGCCCCGAGGAGGCCGCTGGTGAAGTCGCGGACCATACTGGAGAGAGCACTGAGGCATCGGCTACCGTGTCTGGGGCAAACGATACTGGGCGCGGAGAGGCATCGAATGATTTGGGCGAACAGAGCACACAGGCGCCGGTTCAGACTGCTTCGGAGCCCCAAACCGAACCAGAGGCTGATATCCCGGTGCCTGTGGCTCCATCAACAGAATCCCCAGAGCAGGTACCAGAGGAGACTGAAGAGCCCGCTGTCCCTGAAGAAGCGGCTCTGCCTGTCGAGGAAATCACGACCAACGGCGAGCAAAGTGAGGTACCCAAGGCCGAGACACCAGAGAAGACTCTGTCGCTTGATGAACAGGTGATTAAGACTCCGGCCCCGGTGGAAGAATTCGAGGTTGAATTCCTCACAGAGAAGCTTAGTGCTGTTCGAATTAGCCCTCCCCCCGAGGTGGAGACGACTGACTGGTGATATGTGGATTTAGCGATCGATCACACCTCGTTCAACTGATTGACCGGTGTCAATCTAGACAGCCAACGGTGGCTGTGGAGTATCCTGATTTGATTATTTGTTTGTAAGAGATTATTGGAGGGAAAATTGTACATGCAGCAAATTGTTGAGGCGTGCGGGAAGGAGTCTGTTACCACGATACCATGCACGGCGGCGGCGCATTCTTGAATACAAATACCTTTAGACATGCCTGTAAATAGATTGAGCGACAAGTACAAAAATATTTTTTAGTTTATACCAATTATTGTTTATATAACCACAGCACTGAAGTGAACATGAAACGCGCGATTGGGAACAAGAAGGCAAGTATGCTACTAGTGATATACAACAATTGAGGCGCCCAACTACTCAAACTTATAATACAAAGACTTCCCACCCTCCATTTTTGAATCTAATACACTTCCAGGCCCAGCTGTGATATTCGGCAAGGGGATTAAGAAATCTCAACAAAGAACCCAATACAAGGCTAAGTAGAAAAGGGAGAAGATCATTATGATGCCCGGCAGATAAGTAGGCCGCCGATCTTGCGGGAGAGGGCCTCCCGGATCTCGAGGACGCCCTGTGAAGTGCCGACAAACATGCACTCTCCAAGATTGAGCCCGGGGACGACACCGCCCTTGAGCTTGGCTGGGAAACCCCTGGACAGCCTTCCGAGTTCCTGGATGTTGGCCGTCATGAGGCGCGAGGGCTTGCTGATCAGGTTGGCATTGGACAGGACGGGCTGGCCTTCCCAGTACTTGAGGCCGAGCCACAACCTCATCTTGGAGACGTTGGCGGTGGTGACTTGCTCGGGTTGTTGGGTGACCATCTCCTCGAGCGTCGGGGGCTTGGGACCGGCTCGGTACACATGCGACAGGAATCCCGAGCGGTGCAGGGCCAGCGACATATGAAGGTTGTACTTGGTGCTCGGTATCGACGTGATGGCCAGGCGGGCCTTGGATGCGTTCTGCAGGTGCGAGCACATGTTGGCTATGTTCAGGATGGACGGCATGTCGGGCGATTCGTCGTGCCCCGGTCCGGGCCGGCCAGCTTATCGGGGAAGAGGGAAGAGATATATGTTGAGGGGAGGAGCCTAGCAGATGGTGTTAGAGAGAGAAAACACTGGATTGAATGTCGGTGCGCAAAGGGGGGACGGGGGATAGCGGTTTCGTCGGGGGGGATGGACTGTGTCGTACCTTGTACGGAAACAAGCCTCGGTCGGTGGGGTAGGAGGAGTAGCTTAATGAACGTAAGATCGTGATGCCCCCGTTAAAAAGATCTTGGAAGAGAGAGAGAAGATCTGTTGTCGGGCTGGGCCGGCGTCTGGGTCGCTGTTCTCTCGAGTATGTGGTTTGAAGCTGGAGCCAAAATTTCAGGCAACGCGATGCGTGACTGAGGACGGGAAAACTGACCCACACCCCACTGCTTTCCGATCCGTATCAGCCAATCATATCTTAGAGAAACAGCTGCGTACTTCTCTCCAGCTTTGCACCTCTACCCATAATGGCGAATACATGATCTTGTTAGAATTTCAATTATTCCTTTGTTGTGCTGTTATATACAATTGGAATGTATGAAAGTGATTATCACCCGCATCGAAGTCAAGTCTGGTGGCTCAGTCGCCACTGTGGACTTAGGCAATTTAGCAAGCACTGCATTTACAACAGCATCTACCAGACTTCATACTGGTAGTCCATGGGTATGCATGTATACAAGCAATGAGCGATAATGTATATAATGTATGTTGTTCTTATCTTACAAATACTCCGAGATAGGGTTTATGCAGCTAGCTCCGTACAAATCAACGTGAGTTTCGACCTCGTGGCGGAATATACTTCTGCATCATTTCTTACAAGCGACCAAAGTTCCAACCCTTCATTATTGTCGGGGCATCAGGCTGCGGACTGCCGAGCACAGAAACCGGCGGTATTTATACGCCAATGTGGCACCCAGGACAACAACAGGGCTGGCAACAAGTGCGGTGAAGCCTCGAACAAGGACCTGGCCCTGATGCTCGCTCTTACGTACCACGTCGAGGTAGCCCTCGTTTCCAAAGCTGACTCTGGCATACTTGGTCTGCCAGCCAAGACCGGGGAAGTAAACGCTTGTAAACTCCTCCAGGTATTTGCGGAGCCTGTAGCGGAGCGAGAGCACCGATGACCTCATCTCCACGTAGTTTTGCAGAGCAAGATCGTTGATGGCGTGGGCATCCGGCGCGCGGACAGCCGAGTATTCTGCGAGCGCGTCCGCTATTTGCATGGACGACGGCGACTCAAAACCCTCCCCAACTTCACCACTAGGCTTGTTCGTCTCGTCACGAGTGGCGTGTTTGTCAAAGATGGAGAACAGTATGCGCACATCCTCCATCCCGGCGTTCATCCCCTGGCCGTAGAATGGAACCATAGCGTGGGCAGCGTCGCCGACAATGACGCCCGATGATCCGGAATGGTAAGGCTTGCACTTGATACTAATCAAGGGGAGATGCGGGTTCGACTGGAAAGAGGCGACGAGTTCCTTTGGTGGTATGAAGCTGGTCACACCGGGGAAGTGGTGGTCAAAGAACGCGGGGAGATCAGATGGCTTGCTCTCCAGTTCCGCAAACTTTTGGCTAGGGAGGAATAGGGTGCAAGTAAACGAACCATCCTGTCTCGATGAGTTAGCCAATGTTATTCAACAAGGCTTAGAATAAAATAGCAAATACGACCGAGTTGGGGGCAACATACCTCGCTAGGGATTGCAATGAACATGAACTCTCTTCCGGGCCAGATGTGAAGATGGTTCGGCGAGATTCGGAACTTGCCATGGGGACCGCTGGTCTCACCCGCTTCTTGTGCGGGGATTTGAAACTCACACCATAGCGTATCGATATACTCTTGTTGGTAATCCATGCGGGTGTACTTCATCAAGTGATAACGCACGGCCGAGTGAGCACCATCCGCGCCGATCATAAGGTCGAAGTCCACTTCGATTTCACGAGGGCGGCCGGTGGATTCGTCACCATCCTTTGCTTCAAACCAAGCCTTTTGGTGACGGAAGTCAGCCCCCGTCAACTTGTGGTTGAAGAGAAGCTTGACATTTGGCATGGAGTCCAAAATGTCCAGAAGGCGCTTGTTCAACCCTGCACGGTCTACAGCGTGGATAGCCTAGGACGAACAGTCAGCGGGGAGACAGAACTCATCTCCTGTCACGAAGGTAACGGAGTCTTATATGGAGGAAAGGCTTACTCGTCCTCGGACGTCATAGTCCTGTGCATTTTCGTAGAGGGCACCACTGCTGTCCTTCCCGTGGATCATGCGCCCTCGCATGGGAACAGTGGCATCCATGACATGGTCAACAAGTTTGGGCTCACCAGATTGCTTCATGGCATTAATACCTCGCTCGGACACAGCCAAGTTAATCGACCTGGTGAAATTGAGCGGGACCGTGCCCGGGTTTCGCAAATCTTTTCATTGGATGTCAGCGCTGTCTGTCACACGACATAAGGCGGCATGGTGATGGCGTCACTAACCCGGACGCAGCTCATAGAGCTCAACTTCCCAGTTCCTCTGTGCGGCGTACAGGGCAGCCAAAGAGCCGACTGGCCCAGCGCCAACAATAACCACCTTTTGAGTCGCTGCCATTGGTATTTGTGGTGGCAGCGGTCGTGTACACGTAGTTAACAGAGAGAAAAGAGTAGTCGGATGTTGTTGAGGTGGTAGTATCGCTTTTTTTAGCTCGATTTCCAGTCGCCCCAGGGTGTCGACAATATTATAGCGGGTCGTTGGTTATGAGAAAGAGGTTTATTATTTCAGACAACAGAAATCAACGCACATTCTCCATTACGGAGTCATGAGTGCAAAACTGGCAGGGATGAAGCTTTTCAACAACGTCGGTTCCCTCGGCCTAACGGCTACGAGCAATCAATCAATACTACCACGCTGAGTAATTACAGTCATAGGGCCAACATCTCCAATGCTCTCTCTTGCTCTTCCAATTCTGTAGATT
This sequence comes from Geosmithia flava, assembly GCA_900188565.1. Classification (NCBI taxonomy): domain Eukaryota; kingdom Fungi; phylum Ascomycota; class Sordariomycetes; order Hypocreales; family Bionectriaceae; genus Geosmithia; species Geosmithia flava. The sequence continues at coordinate 170,914 of FYEV01001626.1, read as the reverse complement.
GAACTTTTTCGTTACATTAGTAATTCATTCCACGGTAAAATGTTATATAGCCACTAGCAGTATTATACCGTAGACTACGAGTACCGATAATACGGACTCTTCCGGCATCGGTACCTAGGTTCTCGCTTGTACAGCGTTAATCCCCAATACCTACCAGTAAAGGTGCTTCGTAGTCGTCGTGTCGTACGACTTGCAGCATTTCATACAGAATAGTGCTGAGTGGTAAAGGTCGGGCCAAGTCCCGCCCCACAAAATTCCCACCCAGGGATTTCACTTGTGTGATGGACGATGGAGGCTGGAGCGTTGAGACTTGGAGGGGTCCTCGACTAGTTCGCTCTGGATTTTTCTGCCAACTTCATCTCGTGACGATTACACGCCACCCTTCTACGTCGCCGCAACACAAATCTAAACTACAGGAGATACGTAGCTACAAAAGGGAAAATCTTTTCTAGCTACCATATCCGACGGTCTTATCAGACTTCTACGACCCGTTAAATCGTTTGCGACTCGCCTCCACTCTCCCGTGCGAACAATCATCATGGCTGAGCCTCCCGCGAAGAAGAAGTGCCTGGGTGTGGACTGCGAGAATGATGCCGGGTCCCTCCAGTGCCCGACGTGCCTCAAGATAGGAATCAAGGACAGCTTCTTCTGCACGCAAGACTGCTTCAAAAAGAACTGGGTATGAAGCTCCTGGTCCTGGCTATCTCGGCCTTTCCGTGCCCTTGACCTAACGACTTCTCGGTAGGCCAACCACAAGTCCATGCACAAGTCGCAAAGTAATTAGCCCTGAGAATCCAATAGCTCTACATGGACACATCCTGACCATTATCAGATCCCGGATACTACAACCCGTTCCCCAACTTTCCCTTTACCGGACCTCTCCGACCCGTTTACCCCCTCTCCGAGCACCGAACGCTGCCCAAGTCCGTCCCTCACCCTGTTTGGTGGCAGGATGGCAACCCCAGGTACAGCCGCTCGATTGTAAGCCGGAACAAGGTCGATTTGCTCGACAAGAAGGCCCAGGACGCTATGCGCAAAAGCTGTAGGCTTGCCCGCGAGGTTCTTGATATTGCAGCTGCCGCCGCCAAACCTGGAGTGACCACCGACCATATTGACAAGCTCGTCCACGAGGCATGCATCGAGAGAAATGTCAGTTGCATAAACATGTCTCTCTAGAGGACTACCGATTAGTTGCTGACTAGATACATGACAGTCCTACCCTTCTCCTCTCAACTACAACAACTTCCCCAAGTCTTGCTGTACATCGATAAACGAAGTCATCTGTCACGGCATTCCCGATCAGCGAGTTCTCCTTGACGGAGACATCCTCAACATCGACGTTTCCCTCTACCACGAAGGCTACCATGCCGACTTGAACGAGACCTATTACATCGGTGACAAGGCCAAGGCGGATCCTGACAGCGTGCGAGTCGTCGAGGCGGCCCGTGAGTGTCTGGAAGAATCCATCAAGGCCGTCAAGCCGGGTACCCTGATCCGTGAATTTGGAAACATCATCGAGAAGCATGCCAAGTCAAAGGACTGCAGCGTCATCCGCTCGTACTGCGGCCATGGCGTCAACAAGCTCTTCCACTCCCCTCCAAACGTCCCCCACTACGCCAAGAACAAGGCCGTTGGTGAGTGCAAGCCGGGCATGACGTTTACCATTGAGCCCATGATTGCCCTGGGCAAGTACCGGGACGTTACTTGGCCCGACAACTGGACTAGCACCACCATCGACGGCAAGCGGACCGCGCAATTTGGTAAGTTCGGCCTTTCCAGCGGCTGGCGCAAAAGTTCCCTCCAACCGTTTCAAGTACTAACGTGCGCCCCCAGAACACACACTGCTGGTCACCGAAGACGGGGTAGAGGTTTTGACGGCCAGGAAAGAGGATTCTCCTGGTGGCCCCATCTCGGTGCCTACAGTCGAGGCAAACGGCACGGCTTGATAAATGATTAATGTTATATCTAGAAGCCGGCTGTGGTATGCGCCCCCCCTTTTAAAAGGCATACGGGCCTGATAACAAGGGAAAGATATATCGCACGCGCCAGAAAGTTGCAAACCATCAGCATTGTTGTCATTGTTCGATGCATGAGCCTGTAGATAGAAACAAAAGCCAACACCCTTGTCTAAACTGGAACGCCACAGTATTTCGGCCAAATTGTCGGCATGTGCCTGGCGTTTGGTGACTGGGGTATAATGATTGTGCGTTGATCAATATTGTGAGCATTTTGTGGCCGGAGTCGCCGTGGTGGCTAGAACTTCCATTGTTAGGCGACAGAATAAATGACGCAATTGACGTATTTTCAAAGTATATTGCCTCCCTAAAACCTAAAGCATATGTTTTTTTCTTTCTGTCAAGCCCCCTTTTATCACTACTTTCTAGGTGGGTTGTAAAATACCTTGGTAGTAGTACTCCGTAGTAGCTAGCTGTAAACCTGTAAACCTGTACCCAACCCCCGCAGGTTCTAACCTTCTGTGGTAAAGGGTCCACACCCAACCACACGGGCTCGGCGTCCGCCACAACATTTCTTCGCTTTTCCATCTCCCCCCCACTCATCGCCGCTCTCAGCAACATCGCCGTCTTCCGAAGCCGGCAACGGTCACCGTAACATCTTCGATCCTGTCTTGGCCCATCGCAGAGCTTCCTCCCATATCCCGATCACTCCCGCGCTGCTCTCCCCGTCTCCCCGTCCGCCGAGCGCATCGTTCTGTACGCCGACGTGTGACACTGCGCAAGCTGCACGACTGCTGCCCACAGCTTCATCTTCCTCGCTCCAAAAGTCGCCACCAATACCCTTCGCACCACCACCCCCAAGCTACCGACATGATGTCTGGAGAGGCGTGGCTCTTTCTCCTGGCGGTGTTGCTAAACGCCGTCAACCTTTTCCTCCAGGTCTTCTTTACTATCATGTACAGTGACCTCGAATGGTACGCAGAAAAAATTGCCCACACGCGCGCATGCCCCCTTACCCTTGTTGCCAGATAACAGCTGGCGATGACGCTCGTGCATGCATGATGCGTCCAGCGCAGCTCATAACGAGGGTTTCCCAAGCTGACAGAAGCTCATTAGTGACTACATCAACCCCATCGATCTATGCAACCGCCTCAACACCTACATCATCCCCGAGGCTGCTGTCCATGGCTTCCTGACCTTCATGTTCCTGATCAACGGCTACTGGGTGCCCTTGATTCTCAACCTGCCTCTACTTGGATGGAACATCAAGAAGTATGCGAATCGACCTTCCCATCATAAAAATAGCTTGATACTGACCTCGTTGCGACAAAAATAGAATCGTCGACAACACTCACCTCCTTGACGCCACCGAGATCTTCCGCAAGCTCAACGTTCACAAGAAGGTACGAATATACCGCTTATCTAGTCCTCTGATATAAAGTCTAACCTCTTGCAGGAATCTTTCTTCAAGCTGGGCTTCCACCTCCTGATGTTCTTCTTCTACCTCTACAGCATGATTGTTGCCCTCATTCGCGACGAGTCGTCGTAAGGTATTAGTAGGATGTCAAGTCGCAGGCTACGGGACTCGCACGATAGTGTCGAACACGACCCGCGCCATACCGAACATTCCGAAGAGGCTTTTCAGCCTTGCATGCGATAAAAAGGGCGGATTGGCATGGATAAACATCTCTGTCAAGGTGGAAAGGGGGTTAAGTTTGAATTTCGTCTCGGGAAGATCGAATCTCACTGTTTAACGAGAGCGGTGATGTCTTGTTACATACCGTCGGCGTTTGGAGCTTCATAGAGCGGTTGCTTGCGAAGGAAATGCGCTTTGTTTCCTTGCGGAGCCATGGCACTGTTTAGCTGAATATGTCTTGGTTGTGATGACGATGGGATCATGACGAAAGAGGGAGTTTGGACCAAGGATCTCTGGAAATAACATGTGTGATGATGGGCTGTCATAGTAGTTTCTATCATTTATACCTTTTACATCGTTTATCTTGGTGTGGCGTGTGGTATCGTAATGTACTGACCCATTCGTTAGTAGCTACATGTTGGTAACATCCGACCTCATGTGTCAATATCCTGAGACAGCATATAATTGAGTAGCTATGTCACTTGATGTTTGTTCGACTATCAGTAGTATGGTATCTGTGATGCTGCGGATAGTACAAGTAGTACTAGTGCTTGGCGTGCCACATAGTGGCACTTCCACATGCCCTGACGGCATTCCGGGGAATTCCCAGTTGATGACATTCATATGGTCCAAGATGGGCGGCCGGCCACGTTATTGATGAATGACGTGGAACTTTCTCTATCCTTGGGCCTCCAAGGCAAACCTGGATTCCGGCCTGAAGTTTTTGCCGATCAATAGCCTGATAAACTCCTGTCCTTGCGTTCTACGGATGCTAGCTAATGTTGTTATGACAAGAACCTCTGCGCTGGGAACATCGCCCTGGTTCTTGAACCTTTCTTTCGCAGATTTTAAAAACATTTTGCTCGTCCCTTGTACTCTAGTCGAAAAAAAAAACATAGAATATGACAATAATAACAAATCAAGAAGCTGTTGCATTTGGGCGCTGTTCCTCAGCAGGTGCGTTCAATGGCATTCTTCTATGGTGTCGATAGAGTCACGTGATGAATTTCTAGAACAGCCTTCTGCTAAGGCTTTGACGTATGTTGACGTTCAACAACGACAAGACAACAATACAACAACAGATCACGAAATTCTGCCATGGCGAACTTTGGGGAATACCCGCCGAACATGGCGCCTCAGGATGCGCTTATTGTGCGACAACAGGAGGCGCCCGATCACGCTGTCGTTCCGTATTCGGCAGAAGACCTGTCGCGGGCCAAAGCCGGACCTGCGAACCCGTTCAAGGACGAATCGATCAACCTGAAGCGCAAGAATGTCCCGGCAGGCCATGCCGAGGAGATGGCACTGGACGAGCACACATTTCGAAGCAAACATAGGGCGGTAGAGCGCTTAGGAGGCCCCGGGCGAGAACTTCAGTCTGGTACAGAAGTCAAGGCCGAGGCTGCTCGAATCCGTCAGGGAAGAGAGGGCAAGGGCGACGCTTCCATCGCAGAGGGCGCAGGAGCATATGTCGGCCCTTGGGCGAAATACCAACGACCACAATACGAGAATGTCGGAGAGGACGAGGAGCTGGCTAGCGATGAGGAGTATGAAGTTGTCTACGAAGACGAGGACGATGTCGTCGAGAGTGGCACCACGCTTCAAGCACCCGCCGAGGCCCTCGCCCGCCGCAAAGAGGTCGAGGCTCTGGGTGACGAGACGTCGGTATTCCACGGATCGCAACAGTACGACTATCAAGGGAGAACATACATGCATGTTCCCCAGGACCTGGACGTCGATCTTCGCAAGGAGTCTGGCAGCGTCACCAACTATATCCCCAAGAAGCAAGTCCACGCCTGGAGGGACCACAAGGAGCCTGTCACTGCTCTGCGTTTCTTCCCTGGATCTGGTCATCTGCTTCTCTCGGCTAGCGCTGACTCGACGGTCAAGATTTGGGATGTCTACCATGACAGGGAGCTTTTGCGAACCTATTCAGGCCATTCCAAGTCTGTGTCAGACGTTTGTTTCAACAGCTCCGGAACGCAGTTCCTCTCTGCGTCTTATGACCGCATGATGAAGCTGTGGGATACGGAGACTGGTGTCTGCATCAACAAATTTACGACAGGCAAGACGCCGCACGTCATCAAGTTCAACCCTGACCCCGAGCATTCAAACGAGTTCCTTGCCGGCATGTCTGATAAGAAGATTGTCCAGTTCGACACGAGGACACCGGGCGAGGTAGCACAGGAGTACGACCACCATCTGGCCGCCATCAACACCATCGTTTTCGTCGATAATAACCGCCGCTTCATGACAACGTCCGACGACAAGTCGCTTCGTGCATGGGATTACAATATCCCCGTGCCCATTAAGTACATTGCAGAGCCCGACATGTACCCGATGACTCGTGCTGCCCGGCATCCTAGCGGCAAGTATGTCGCCTACCAGAGCTCCGATAACCAAATCTTGGTGTACGGCGCAACGGACAAATTCCGCCAGAACAGGAAGAAGAGCTACCGGGGGCATAACAACGCTGGTATGGGTATAGACCTCGATTGCAGCCCCGATGGACAGTTCCTCGCATCCGGTGATTCGGCAGGGTACGTCTGCTTCTGGGACTGGAAGACATGCAAGATGTACCACAAGATCAAGGCTGGCAACCAGGCCATTACGAGCGTGCAGTGGCACCCTCAGGAGACTAGCAAGGTGGTCACGGCCGGACTGGAGGGTGACATCAAGTATTGGGATTGAAACATGCTGTCCGTTTTCTTTGGTTTATTGGGAATTTGCCTCTTGATGCATTTGAAAGGCGATAGAAGGCCTGGCGTTGTTTTGGACCTAGCCACTGCGAGAGAATGGCATGTACAAGCTTGAAAAAAGCTATTACTATATGTACTAAATTTAACATGATTCCCCCAACACATCTTTGGCCATATACATAATGGTGTTGGAGTAACGGCAGCAAGGACCATTGCTCACGATTGGAGCTGGACGAGCTGGAAGGCGAAGTAAAACCGCGGATGATGGATATTGGACGCTAATGACTCAGTTTGGACGGTCAACGCTGGGATGGTTGACAATATGAAGCCAGGAAGTAGCCGTCATCATTGGTCAAGGAGGCTGCAGGGGAAGTTGACATCCGAGCATCAGTAGCGGAGAGACGGTTAAGTACACCCGCATACGGAGCCTTCATCGAACATCGCAGTAGTATCCCATGCCCCCTTTGAGATCGCCGGAGATCACATATGAACTCCAATGACAGCAGATGACTTTTGATTTGTCTTGCAAAGCAATGCACAGTAGATATGAGAGCTGATTACATGTACGAGTACGCGGAAGACGCGGGGACCATCTACCCCACGCCCGTATTGCAGGACTGTCGCCGTTCGCCTTAACATCAAACGATACCCCCCCATGCCCTTTTTCGTCCCTGTCCTCCCCCGAAGTCGTTCGACATACTATCTCGAAAGTTTGCAAGAAGTCAACCACACACAACATTGAAGTCATCATGTCTGCACAGGCCGAGGTGGTAGTGGCACTGCCAGAAATAACAGCCCCTGGTGATGTCTCCAACTCTGACTCGACCAGAGCAAGACTCAAAGCACAAGGGAAGATTAGAAAAAGAGCACCCAAAGCGTGTCTGTCATGTCGCGCGAGAAAGGTGAGATGCGACGTGTCCCAGAGGGGTCGGCCGTGCATGAATTGCTACCTTGATAGTGAGACGTGCGTCGTTACGAGCAGAGCCTCGAGACTGTAAGCTTTTGTCCCAAAGAAACGCGACATTCTTCTAGTGATCAAAGCTCACATGATTCTGACGTCTTCACTGAAGTCGTCGGGCTCACCGTGATTGCGAGGACTCCCAGGTCTCGCGCCCTCCTCATGCTGCCCCGAACACCTCTGAGAGACCCTCAGCCGAGGAGGTTGTCAAGTCGAGGCTCGATGGGCTTCCCATGCCAAATACAGAAGAACAAGCCAAGAATGTTGTGGATTTGACAGGAAATGAGACACTTGTCGTTGAAAATGTGGACCAGGATGGTGGTCACACGGAGACGACATCGCATAGTGATCTCACCAGCGAAGGGGCAAGGCAAACTGGACCAGCCGACGAGCTCCAGAAGGCAGCTCTTGGTACGTTTAAAGACTAACAGATTCATGCGAGGTTCATTCTGACATTGATAACACCTATAGGTAAGAAAAATCTGCCATCATTGTCTCCATTGAATAGTACCTGGGCTACGGAGAGCCACCTTGGACTCGGCACGGATATTGTCTATTCATACTACCCATTTCTTTTCATGAGCAGTCTCTCCAACACTCCCCCACAGGACGTCAACTTCCTCGAGTCACAAGGATGCCTGCGTGTGCCCACGAGGCCTCTACTGGATGAGTTCCTCCAACAGTACTTCCTCCACGTCCATCCGCTGCTACCTTTAGTCAATGAGGGCGACTTTTGGGCCACTTACAGCGACGACGGAGGCACGGCCACCGCCCCCAAGAACGACCGAATATCTTTGCTCCTTTTGCAGACCATACTGTTTGCATCGTGTAACTTTGTATCACGGGCTACAATTAAAGCTCTAGGACACCCCAGCATACGTGCGGCAAGGGCGTCGCTTTACCGGCGTTCGAAGCTCCTTTATGACCTTGAGACCGAGTCGTCACCACTGGTTCTATCACAATCCGCACTCCTTCTCTCGTTCTGGGCCCCTTCATCGACTAAGAACCCAAACACATCGTGGCTCAGCCTGGCCATCCAGCATGCTAAGAGTGCCAACGCCCACCACTACGCCGCCATGCCCATATTCTCTGCTGCGACACACCCTCTGCAACATCGCAAACAAAATATACTCAAGAGATTATGGTGGTGCTGCATTATTCGCGACCGCACACTGGGACTGCTCATGCGAAGACCCATACAGATCACGGGGGCGCATTTCGACTTTGACGAGAACTCTACGCTCGGGCTGGCTGAGTTGACCGACGAATTTGACAAGTCGAAGGTCTACCAACCTGGAACCAAGATGTGTCTGGCTGAGATTCTGGTGCAGATTATCGAGCTCTACGTCGTCCTGACAGACATTTTAATACTCGTCTTTCCGCTAGACGATACCCCTGGATGGGGTCGAGAGATGAAGCCCGAGGACTCTGCGCGTGTTCGAGACTGTAAAGTCGCCCTCAGGAGATGGTACAAGGACGCGACACTTCGATTTCCCTTATTTGGAGGAGCAGGATACAGTTCAGCACCTGCCGACAACAAAGACAAAGGAAAAGAGTGCCGCCACGATTCAGTGATATTGTATACCAACCTAATGTACATGTACTATCACTCCAGCCGTGTGGTTCTCTGCCACCACGAGGTCCTTCATCTCGCCATCCTCCAGGCAGCCCCGAGTGACAAGACCACAGTGTCGAGGGATCTTTCCGTGATATACGAGAACCGGCACGAATTACAGGACGCTGCCTCGGGAGTCACCGAGTGTCTCAAGGAGCTCGTGCAACTCCGACTGGCACGGTGGCTGCCCATATCGGCTGTAGCATGCACGGCACTGCCCCTGGCGCTCAATATCTTGGACGTGAAGCTGTCGGCGCACGAAAAGGAGAAGAACCAAACACTCGACTCCAACGTGGCCTCGGCATCGAAACAACACAGGCTTAATATACTCATCGAGGCAATGAAGGCATACCAACCTCAGTACGACGGTGTCGACTGGGTCAGTGAGATTGTCCGCCATATTGTCAACCTGGCCCAGATTGGCGGCAGAGACCAGGACGCCAGTGGGTTGCAGAACGGAATCAACGACTGGACCGACATTCTCGCCTCTCAGCCGGGATGGTATCTGCGCCTGGCCCTGTCTCTGGACCTTAGCCTCAGCAAAGGCAGATTACCTGAGGATGGGGACTTTCCCATCAGCCTCCGGGGATTGTTTACCGGTGGCTTCAGCCCGCTCAGACCTCTCATCGACAATACCTACAGGACCAGCAACAACAACAACGGTCATTCGTCATTGCCCGACAGGAGACAAATTCGGCACAGCGACTTACCTGATGGTTCTCAACAGTCTTTGTCAGAATCGCCCTCGGATTGGCAGCATCGCTCCCACATGACGGCAACTGAAGGCTCCAAAAGAACAAGCACTCTTCCGTCGGAGGGTCTGGGTATGTTTCCTGTAAACGACTCATCTCCCAGCACGGGCAGTGATCTTGGAGGATTATACATGGATGGACCGCTTCCCGACATATCGGGACAATGGATCGAGAATCTATGGGGTGAGATGGGCGAGATATCGGACAAGACGGACAGGGACATGGCTCGGGTTCTACTGGAAGCCCTGAAAGATGGAGATGTGAGCAACAATTGATTGATTGGTTTGATTGAACAAGATGTTCAATGATCTATATGTGCATAACCTTGTGAGTCTACATGTACCTGGTTGAAAAGCAGAGGAAAAAGAAAGAGAAAGAAAAAAAAAGAAGAAAAAGACATGTGACCATTTTCTATCCCAACTCCGTGTGTGTGTGTGAAAATATATTGCTACCTCATTGTAGTCCAAACCCATACTTCCATGTAGCATGATGCCGCCTTCTATCTTGGACCCATGCGCCTCATCTATACGTCTACCACTTCACTGCAGAGGCGGTCACATCTCCATCGCCAAAGCCATCACATGTGCCGCATGTGCAACGGAACCCAAACCATAAATACAGCATCCGGGGTGTGAGACGGCTTCCGTAGCAGATGGTGAGCTCCGTTCCCGCGTCTATATACTCTGCGCGGACGACGAGGATAAGACACCCCGTGTCCCTTTCGTACGCAAAATCGACGCTGTGGCCAGGATGGCAGGCGTGGTTGAAACGGGAGGCAATGGCGAACAGGCCGGCCCTCCCCGAAACTGTGGCAAATCTGCACGCTGTTAGCTACTGTCACATCCGACGGAAGGAAAGATGGGAGAAGGGTGTGCCTTGTTTGGCTACTGACGCGTTGGTTACCCAAATGGCCTCCATATCGGGCATTTCCGTCTTGAGAAGCTGGCTGCTATACAGACTGAGGGCGACTTCACGGGCACGGCTGTTCAGCGTCTCGCAGTCATCGAGTAGGTCATCTCCGCTGGAAGTGGACTCGATGATGGCCTCTTCGACGAGTATAACGTCCCCCTTGCGGAGAGGACGAGTGGCCACGGCGCCGAAGCCAGCTACACCGGAGCGTTGAATGGCGAAGGAGGAGTTGGAGAAGATGGGGTTAAGGGTGAGTTTGTCGATGACCTCACCTCGAGTGAGCCGTCGCTCGTCGCCACTTCCCGGCTCGGGCTTGAGCTCTGGCACTGCCTCGGACCCCTTCTGCTCATCCGATGTTGGTGACGTTGGCACCAGTTCAACCGTTGTGGTGCTGGAAGGTGATGACGGAGTAGTCGATGCCGGTGAAGGCGACTGGGATGGGGATGTTTGTTCGCTCATGATGGCATGGGTATGAACAAGGATGAGAGTATTGTCATGTTGCGCTCCGGCGAAGAAAAGACATGCTACCTATTTGTACTGATTACATTAGGAGGGATTCAATTAGGACAGCTGTGAACAGCTGTCAGGCACACATACCAAAAAAGTGAGTGAAGTGTGAGTTTGTGGCCTCGACGTCTGTGACAAACATTCAGTTTAGGCCGCTCACATAAGATAGTGACTTGAAGTGATGACGAGAAACATGAAGTGAATAGAGATGCAGCATTCCGAGGTGCGATCGTGTGCCTCTTCCAGAGGGGTTGTACAGATGCTAAATGATTTTCATTATCGTCTTGCTTCAATGTTTGTGACTTTGGCTCTTCGAAGTCGAGAGCAGCTAAATATGTATACATGGTAGAGGAGACGAATGAGACGCTCTGTCCAAGACTCTCTCCTCCGACCCTCCCCATGGTTCTGTTATTAAAATCAAGAGTACATGTGATGTTCGCCCAAGGTTCCTTTTTCTATCTTGTAAATCGACAACGCCAGACGCTAAAGATAAATAACCCCAAAAGAAATAACAAAAGGAAAAGCAAACAGAAAATAGAAACAAAAGAAAAAAAAACAATTCCCAGATAATATATGCAAGCCCATGACCCCACCTTCGCGTATTGTAAATGATATAGATGAGAAAAGAAAAAGAAAAAGAAAAGAGAGATTATGTGCCTCCATCCCGAGGATGTTTGCTAAAGTGGAAAACAGGGAAAAAAAGCGGCGAGGTATTTGTTCAAGGTCAAGTTTGCCCACTCTCACCCATACATGTGTGTATTAGTGTAACAGGTGAAAAACGGGATACTGCTTGTGACACAAAGACGCATCTGACCACATGATGCTATCAAACTCGGGATAGTCGAGGCGTGGGATAAGCAAAGGGTGCAGGCGATGGGAACTTTTCGAGGGCCATCTTTCTCCTGGGGCGGAGAGGGCAGTCGCCGGAGCACTCGGGGCAGCGGAGGACACCGGGCTTGGGCCATATCCTCCAGCAACGGCAGACCCAGAGGTCTCGACCGGTCTTGGTGGTGAGGCAGTCGGAGGGTGCGTGGAGGGCGCTGCGGACGCCGCAGTCGATGCAGAAGCGGCGGAGGGGCACGAGGGAGTCGTGGCGGGTGGGCTCCCTCTCGCGGACGACGCGGCCGTGGCAGTCAACGTAGGCAAACTGGGGCTGCAGGACGTCGAAGCAGTCCGGGGAGCGGACGCGGAAGCATATGTAGCACTCAAAGTTTCCCGGGTGGTACTCTTGGCCCTTCTCGCTTGGACGGTGCTGGGGGAAATCCTTGGCGGCCCTCATGACAAACTCGAGCTTGTCGAGCGGGTCAGCCATGGTCCGGGGATCGACGGTGCGGTGGAAGTGGCGGTTCGTTGTCGACAGGTGGATCAGAGACTGGTAGTCGAGCTTGGAGAAGACCATTCTCTGCAGCTCAATAGGCAGATGCTCGAGTGATGTTGACGACATTTTGACGGCGATGTTGACGTTGATTATGTAGTTGCTCCCTCGCGTTGGATATTTCGTATGTACGCGCGTGCGTAATGTTGGGCGAAAAGCCAGAGAGATCGGTATGAAAAGTAGAAGAGAAGAATGAGGAAGAGGATGAAGAAGTAAAAAAAGAGGGGGAGGGGTCTATATTGACAACAGTGACAATATATGAAGCGAGCTTTGTCAGTGTTTTGTCGAGGCTGGATGCAAGAGTGCAATGGAAAGAAGACGAAGATGGAAATACGAAGATGAAAAGACGAAGAAGAAGAAGAAGAAGAAAAGGAAAGAAGAAAAGGAAAAGGAAAAGTAAGGAACAAATGGGAAGAGAATGGATGAATGATTGATTCCTTTTCTCGGGGGCGTGAATTATTATTATGCTGTCAAAAGAAGGAACATTTGATAGAGCGGCGAGGGTACACACACACGCACACGCACGCACAGGTAGAGAGAGGCCAGGCAGAGGGTACAAAACATACGCCGGGGAAGAAGGAATGTTAGAAGACGGGAAGTGATTGGGGTTTGTCTAGGATGCGGAGGGCCCGGTATTTGACAAGGAACAGAGAAGAGGAGGGACAAGAGGAGGAGGGGGAGGGGGTGTATATGTGTGTGTTGAACGAGAGAACCAGAGCAAGTACGTCTGGTGGATATCTTTCAGCATAGAATCGTCATGATGGGGATTTCATGAAAGACAAGAAGGGAGAGTCGGCTTTGCAAAGAAAAAGTCTAGAGGAAAGAAGAAGTAAGCTGTCGCGTGAGGAGATGGAGAAAGAGAGTAGGAGTAAAAGAGAGAGAGGGCAAAAACAATTGGCAGACTAGTAGAGTAGTATGGAAGCAAAAGAAGGCTGAAAGGGGTAATTCGATATAACAAGAATGCTGATGGTTTAGTTTGATGTAGGGAGGAAGAATACATACGTTGTTGGTACTAGGCGTTAGTAGTACTAATACTAGTAGTACATGTAGTTGGCGACTGCAACTCTCGGGACGAGTAAAACAAAAGCGTGTGCATGTGTGGCTTCTCTACAGCAAGCAGGAAGAGAGAGAAATAGAAAAAAGATGATACTTACACGCCCCCTACCTTTTTCTCTCTCTCTTCTCCACAATCAAGGCAATATTATTCCAACATGGATAATGATGTTGCTACTCATACGACAAGAAGAAGGAGGAGAAGGCACGGAGGAGGGAAGGGACTCATGTTTTCCTTTCACCTTGCATACAAGGGTTGGTCCCACTTTCTATACCTTACTCCTACATAACGAACGTACGGGAGAGAGAGAGAGAGTACGACTGGACTGGAGTCATGGGGGGATGGGTGGATTGGTACTTTGGATAGGATGTGCACGTCAGTCTGCGGCGGGTTGTCTGAGCCTGGTCGTCGTCTCTGCTGGGTCGAATGAGACATAGAGACAACCGGGGAGAGGAGAGACTCAGCCCCAGGGTCAATTGAATGGATGAGAGGCCTCTACGTATTGAGAGTATACGTCGTATGTACGAGTAAGTACTATGGATCCCTTTTTTTTTTCCCTTTACAGGTTTACAGGGACAGCTGTAATACCATTGAGTACGGAGTACTCTTTTTTTAATAGTAATAATTTGGACGCAAGGATCAATCGGGGGGCATGGCATGCACATCTCCGTTACGTCGTACCTGCGTGTCGGGATGCCATTTTTCTTGCTCATTTACATCATTTCCGGTGACGGCGGATAGGTGAGCCGAAAGTGCCAAAAGGCTGGGGACTCACTCTCTCACCCACTCTCTCTTCTCAATTTCTACCTGTATCTGCTTGTTCCCCTCTGCAGGGGCCGTGACAGAATCATGGCAGGGGTTGGGTGGACAGGATACCTTGTACGTCAACGGTTGACGGAGTACGGAGTACTACGAGTACTACTGGTATCTTTACTCTCTGCACGAGTAGTAATACTCCATAGTACAACTGTAGATACATTTAGGTATTAATATTGCGATGACAGCGACGTAATAACGTACGAGGATATTAGCTCCTCTCTACCTGTACACATACTCCGTAGTACGTAAATAGAACAAGTATCCGGCTGCATGGGTCCTGTCCAGTTGTCCGGGTCTTGGCACACCTGAGTGAGGCTTCTATGGATTCTACGAGGAAGTCTCTTTATTTTAATTGACTCTTTTCTTTTTTGTTTTCGACAATTCCCCGGTAATGTTTCTACTGCCACTTGTTGGAGTGTGCCTGACTAGCAAAAAAAAGCAAGTACTCGTACAGCTTTACTCGTACGGAGGTTGAAGAAAAGGAAGAGAGAGAAAAGGAAAAAAAAAAGTCTCCTCCCTTGACAACTTCGGAGGGTATAGCCGAGCCCCAAGGTGTGAGACAATACACACACTCAAAAATGGTCTTCTGCAGGGTCGTCGAAAGAGGGGAGGTTGGTCAAGTCCCAGGGGCGAATGGGGCAGAGTAATACGTCGTATCAATTCAATTCTTTCTCACTCTCAACTACTTCAATGTTCTTTGCCACTTGAATCGTCAATGACTTCAAAGTTCCCTTACGCCAAGGAGTCATAAGGAGAACGATGAAGAGAAAGGGGGAGGGAGGGGAGGGAGAAGGGGGGAGAAACGTTGAAGAAAAAAGATGACATGTGAGAAATTACTGCATCAGACTACTCGTACATGTATGAGTG
Organism: Geosmithia flava; assembly: GCA_900188565.1. Taxonomy (NCBI): domain Eukaryota; kingdom Fungi; phylum Ascomycota; class Sordariomycetes; order Hypocreales; family Bionectriaceae; genus Geosmithia; species Geosmithia flava. Next base: position 155,768 of record FYEV01001626.1, on the reverse strand, counting down.
AATGGTTTGAAGTCCTTCAAAATGGTACTCCGTACAGCCACAAAGCATTTTACAGTATCTGTACTCAATGTACTCCGTACTTTGACAACAACGCCGTACGTACCGAAGAGCGTCGAGATGGAGCGTGAACACGAAAGGACTCCACTCTATCCAGGTCCTCCCATGTGCATTAGATTCGTCTGTGTTCATCTTGTTACATCGAAAGGGAGAAACCTAAAAAGACGTTGGAAAAATGTTTCTTATTTTGGTCTTGTTTTAATCATTCCAAGTTTTCGTCGTCAGTAGTATGGAACTCTTGCCCATACTCGTGTGTTACCTATGTATGCATGTCTATTATTACTGCGAGCTCTTCTGCAATATTAATAGCCATCAATCATTCAAGCAATCTCATTATTGCATCGAATGTTAAAAACTCCCGTCTTCCGTTACATACAATTGAACCTTGTCTATCTGTACATACACTCGTTGGTACATCGCAGGGGTCCAGGGATCCAGGAACCAGACCCTTGGCCCATGAGAATGAATCCATGACCCAACCAGCCCAGGTCCAGAGCCAGAACAAGTGGAGAAAGATGATTTGTTCTCGAAGCCGGCAAGGAGGGGGGGAGGGAGGGATAATTGTATTAATATGTTGGTTTTAATACTCGTTGTAATATGGGAAGTTTGGTATTACGAGGGACTCATACGAGTACAGCGTAGAAGAAACCATGAAGCGAGAGAGACTGATATGAGAGATGAACACAAAGACAAGAAGAAGCAGAAAAAGCAAAGAGAATATGCAATGCATCTGACCGAGCCATTGGACGCATGACAGTACGAGTCAGCCGTGTCTGTGCATATGCATAGCCGTATGGATCCTGCATGTGCCTTTTATGTCGCAGATCTCAATCGCCTAAGCTCGATATGCCCTGCTCCATAATGCTTGCATATGCCAGGCCAGTCCAATCTCTCCCTTCTCTTCCATCTTTTGCCGAGTTGAAGTACGAGTATTAATCGTTGCATTTCATCTGTGAGGGGGGGCGCACAACTCCAGCTGCAGCATTAGTTCACAACGTCGTCATCATCACCATCATCGTCATCACCACCACCACCAACAATTTTCACGATGCATGAGCATCCATTTATCCGTGCATCTAAGACTAGTCGACGCTGTTGCTAAATGTGCTCATTTTCTAGTATAATCATCACATTGTGGCAAATGGCCCCGTGCAAGGGGACACGGAGCTATCATGCTCACATGCACCCGTCTACGTCTATTCCAACAGTTGAATGGCTCATGTACATGTACGTATGCGTAATCGTAAACGGATACCAGCAGACTGTACGAATACGAATGCCGACATTGAACTTAACAATCAATCCGTCTGCAGCCAACCTCCAACCTCCCAGCGGTTCAGATTGATCTGAGATTTCCCAAGCAAGAAAAATGCAAGAGGCGGTTGGTCCACTGCAAGGACCCGCCCGCTGCTTGCTTGATGCAGAAGACGGAGAGACAACTCCATCGTCCCGTCCCACCAAGGCGAAGAAAGAAAGCGAGAAATGTTTGTTTGTTTCGACAGATCGGACAGGATAGTAGTATGGACCAGACGCACAGTCAGAATCGAATGCAGGCGCGCGCTCGGACTCGCTGGACACTCGTCATCCAATCGACCCATTTCTCATCGCTTATTGCCAGACAACATTGAACTGACCCGACTCCAGCCAGCCCTGTAGATGCCATTAAGCGCCGGCCATGAAACCCGACCACAATTGCAAAAACCCGACATTCACTCAAGATCCATTAATAGTATTTTTGTTTCGCATTTGTGTCTTGTCAAGTTATGGGGGGTTTTCTTTCTTTCTTAAGCTGCGAGAACCGGCAGCTGCTAGGCAGTGTCGGCCAGTCTTCATCATGGCCCTCTGCTCTTTCCTCTTTGTGACTTCCTTCCTTCCTTATTGCTATTGACATCCTTACTTCTCTACAATATCCTTACCAAAAACTTCTCATCCTTCACAAAGCAGAGATACCAACACATCATGGCGACCCTCTTCCAGGATGCCAAGTGCACCAACCCTCCCAGCTCTACACCTAGCGATGCTGGCGTCGCAGGTGCCGGTGTAAGTTGTGCTGCACCTTGTGGGCAGAAAGAGTTCAAACCCTCTTCGTCCAAGTCAATGGTACTGACAAAAAGACTGTCCCACAGATTCTCATATCCTTTATCATCGCCGCAGCCGTGGCCGTGGTCCTCTCCATGACACTCATCTTCTCCGAGTCGCGCGGCAAGACGTCGACGGTCCGCCGCAAACTGCTAGACGGCTACAGCGACTCGCAGCTCCTGCAGGGCATTGGAATCCAGAGCGTCGGCCTGGCAAAGATAAATACACTGGTGCCCTATCACCTGTTTCTCATCTGGATGATGTCGCTGCTCGCAACGGCCACACACAACGCCACCTTGCTGGCCCTGGTTCACGACTACCGCCGTGACTGGGTCATCCGCTGGCTCCGCCAATCCCTCATGTTCGTCAACCTGGCCCTTTCGTGTGTTCTGGGCGTCTTTGTTCTTCAGGCAGTATCGAAGGGCCTCGACGACGAGACTTTGCCTGTTGCCTGTGTTTGGAGCTCCAGTGCTCATGGCGGCTCCCGCTCAAACACTGCCGGGCTGTCATACGTTGGCACCGTCATTGTCATTATAGGAAATTGCGTCGTGTTCGGCCTCGCTACGTGGTACCTCCACGCTCGTCAGCGTCGCTTCCACAACGCCGTCCAGCTTGTCGGCATCACCCTCATGGCCGCCATCGCTATCGGCTCAGCCGTCCGCATCATCCTCCTCTCCCAGGCCTTTGGCAACCCTTCCGTCAAGCTTGCCGACCAGGGCGAGAAGGAGTGGAGCTTTGGTCAGCTCCTCTCCGTTCTGCTTCTTATCCTGCCGCTCGTTTCCATCATCGACATCTACCGCGGTGAGGTTAAGCTCGCTGAACCCGTTGAGTGTGATCGCGAACCCATCAGTGACGGCGACGGCGGCGATGAAGTGAAGGCGTGATAAATTCCCTGTAAAGGTGGTACAAGTGTCATCGGGTTTCCTCTCTCTTTCATATTTCCTTTTTCCCATAACAGCATCTGCAGCGTTTCCTCATGGCTAGCATACATGTACATTTATATTCATTCATCAGCAATTTAGACCTTGGTATCACAATGAAGGCATCGTACCCTTCGGTGTTGCTATTATTTCTCTGGTGTTCTAAACATCACGACAGATATATCGTACTTTTCGTTTTTGCTGTCGTTGCTGTTGACGTTCAATGCTGCCCTTGCTGCCTTTTTGGCCTTGATGGGTTTCCACTGGGCCTCTTGCTCGTCTTCTCCAATCTTTAGCTTGCAATTTTTATGAACTCTGCTGTTTCTTCGGCCTTTGAGCTGGCCTCTGATTTCTGTGGCCCTCATCTTGGCTTTTGAGCTCACGTTTACGTGTAATTTCTCGTACAAATAGCCGCCATAGACGGACAGTTGTAATATACGTAGCGGCCACAGCCAATTGGAGTTTCTATAAGGCTGCATGTAGTCAATACTACAAACACAGTAGAATTTACAAGGCTTGCCCATTACATCAATGTAACAATAGTCTACATGTAGTGCTGGCATACCGGGCTAGGATACATACATGTAGTCACTCACACAAGTCTAATAGCATCATACCACCTCCCGCCCATGTATAAGATCAGTGTTATAAAGTTTATATTTGTTTGTTTGTATAGTTTTATAAGATCCATCGAAGGATGCGATCGTGCTAATAATGGGTCATAAGACAAAGGGAAAAAAACAACTTGCTCATATCATTATTGTACCGTGCACTTGGCGGGGAGACCACAGGGGCCCTCCTTGGGTGCACTCTTCTGCTCCTGGGGCCCAGCCGCGGCAGCAGCCGGCTTGCTGCTGGTGGTGACCGGAGCAGCAGGCTTTTCGGCCGCGGCAGCAGAAGTCTTCTCCTCCTTAGCCTCGGCACTGCCGCCATGCAGTCAACCGAAGTGCTTGACGACGGTCTTGGCGAAGGCCTCGCCCTGGATGGTGGCGATCTCGAGCTCGCGAGCGCTGGGCTGGCGGGAGCCGTCGGGGCCGGCCAGGGTGCCGGCACCCCAGGCGCTTCCGCCACGGAGCTCGGACATGTCGGCCAGCTGGGCAAAGGCGTGGGTGTAGCCGAAGGGGACGTAGATGATGCCGTGGTGGACGAGGGTGGACAGAGCGTTCTGAGCGGTGGTCTCCTGGCCACCACCCTGGGTACCGGTGGAGACGAAGATACCGGCGAGCTTGCCGGCGAAGCCACCAGCAGCCCACTGCTTGCCAGTCTTGTCCCAGAAGGCCTGTATAGTACACAATATGTCAGAACATGATGTCCAAAATTTGGCTTGCACATGTCTAGGAGGGGTGAGGCAGTGAAATGGGTGAGTGATCATACCTTCCACTGGGCGGGGAAGTTGCCGTAACGGGTGGGGATACCCAGGAGGAAGGCGTCGTAGCCCTCGAGGGTAGCGGGGTCCTCAAGGACGGGGACGCCAGAGTCCTTGGCGGGAGCGTGCATGAGGCCGAGGACCTCGTCGGAGAGGGTCTCGGGGATCTGGTAGAGGTCGACGGTGGCGCCGGCCTTCTCGGCACCCTTCTTCTCAGCCTCGGCCAGGGTCTTGATGTGGCCGTACATCGAGTACTGTTTGAGGATGTAGTGTTAGCAACCCATGACTTTCAAACTCTCCACAGAGAATTGCCTTGATCCTCCATCGTGTCTGTCTGCTGTCCAGCGCCTCCCCGCTCAATGGGCTGAATGCGAGCAGCAGTTATGCTGGTTGGAGAGAACAATACTGCTGCAAGCGAGGAGGGGGTTCATGGAGAGGTAGACAGAAAGAGGGGCAGAAGCATGTAGGACGTAGTAGTAGCAGGGCAACTTACGTAGACAATCGCGATCTTAGGAGCCATGGCGACGGTTGTGTGGGGGGTTGTTGGATATGTTGTTAGAGGGGGAGAGAGATAATGGTTGTGTATGAGTAGAAAGAAAAGCTTCCAGTGCCCATGGTGGGAGGGTCGGAGAGCTCTTTATACAAGTAGCCCCGTACACGCAATAGTAACTCCGTATTTAATGCAAGTACACATCACGTCGTAGAAGGGGAAACTCGAGACTGGAAGCTTCGCTGGCGCAACAGCAACAAGCGACAGCAAGAGCCTAGTACGAGTAGTTAGCTATTACCTGTACATCCGTGAAGGACCCTCTTTCTTGGTCCCGACCGCCGTCCCGCCGTGAAATCATTGGACAATGTCAAGCGGCATACGGAGTTACAGAGTCTAGCATCAGGCGTTCTAAACCTTTTTCAGAGTTTTGCTCCATGCTGAGCCAGTGAGTCCGGATATACGAACTTGCGCCGGGACATTCTGAACCCACATATTGGCGCCCTCTACGACTACACCCCTCCTCCTCCCCTCCAAAACCCTCTTTCTCTTTCTTTAGACTCTCCCTGCCCCCATTGCGTCAGGCATTACCTGATACTGACAAAACATACCATGGGACCCCGCGCGTCTTCTCATGGTGGGGCCACCTGGTTATTAGCTAAGGAATTTCTAAGCTTTACCTGCCCGCCAATGTGGGACCCGGCGCATATTATTCAGCGGCGCCTCATCACTTACACACACACACACACACACATCCAGAGCATCGCCCGTGTATTAATGGTACTTCTTCGCCATGTACGCTTGGCTCTTTACGCCATCCCCTCGTCTCGCCGTACTGCCTAATACGGCACATTGAGGGGGGGCCGTAGTCGCATCATGACGGAAATCGTGCTATCGTTTCCAAAACACGACGAGTACCAACAGTACCACCTTATTGCATGCACGCCCCTCACCGATTGGCGTTACAAATACCTGCCCATTGGTCTCCCACGACGCACTTGTTGATGATCAAAGGCTCTGTAATACATGACGAACTAGTTTATGGCGGCACGCCTTCTCCCTTTCGTGCGACTCTGCAAGAGAGCAACTGAGTCGGTGAGAGTCAATGGCAGAGCGAGAAAATAAAAATAGGGAAACCCCGCGTGTACCCCGATATTCTTGCCACCTAGCCTGCATACGGTAGCGGTTCCATCAAGGGTCTCTCTCTCTCTCTCTGTTGTCTCTGTGTTAGTACAGGCAGTTGGGGGCTGAGCCTCGGAGGTATGTTGGTGATGCAATGACCCAAAGACATTGAAAACAGAAACTGATTGACAAACAAATATTAATGATTTAGATTGACATACTATTGAAACTATCACGAAATTGCCAACGCTCATTATTAACAGGACAAAAAAAAACATCAACTTATGCTAGGAAACCTTTGAACTCCGTGCTGTCGAAAAGCAGAAATGTCGAAAAGCAGAGATTGAGAGACCGTTTGAATCATTCCGCCTTGCTGGATGAGGAAAATGAGATACTAATAGAAAAGAGTGGGGTTACAGAGCGAGAGGGATGGAGGGGTGGGATAACGTTCACTGTCAAGTTACGTTGTCCTCCGTATATGTTCCCTCATCTCTCTGCTCATGCGTTTGTTGCCGTTGGCGGTTGATGGTCGCTATCGTCGTCTCTGGGATGTGCGCTAGACGGCTCAACCACAATGGACGGCAGGTGGTTAATCCTCAGACTCGGCAGCTGAGGTACACCACCGACACCACGGCCTTGCGGCCTGTCGCCATCCGGAGCACCGGCCACCGAGCCATCCTCCTCTGACCCGGCACCACGCTGGCTACGTTGGCTGCGCTGGCTGCGCTGGCTGCGCATGGAAGCCGACCGATAGGGACCGGAATAGATGGGTGGCTCGTCCGAGTGCGTTGACCCACGAGCAGCACTGCCATCGTCGAGCGGCACGTCTTCGTATTCGGGGGGCGGCATGGCTTCAACACCAAGATCCGACTCGACCAGCTCAGGACTCGAGCCGGCCAACGGTACATCTGAGGACACTGAACGACGAGCATGGTTGCTCATGTCCGGAGATGGCAAGCCACTGACGAGACTCACGGCCGAGCCGGCGCTGACTTCTCGACTGTGAGACAGAGCGGAGTCGGCCCTGGAGCGCGACCGGTGCCCCATATCGGCAGCATCCGACAAAAGTCCCGTACGCTCGCTCTCCTGGCTGCCCGCCCGTATCCTAGTACCGTCGTGGCGAGCGACGCCGAGATCGGCATACGACACGCTCGATACGTGTCCACGGTTGTTCTCCTTGGCCCGGTCTATCTCACGACGAAGCTCTTCCACGGCAGTATTGTGGCCGCCGCTCAGGGCCTGCGCGCGAGCCTGGGCTTCGACTAGGGCCTGCAGATCGCCCTGCTGTCGGGCTTGTTCACGCTGTCGCCTGATTTCAGCGCGCTCTTGGTGTTGCTCCCGTCTGGTGGAGCGAAGCTGGTATAGTGCCGCCATCTCCTCCTCTCGCCGAGTCTCGTGCTCTTCCTCCGTGGGGAGATCGACGACGACATCCATTCCATCCCGGTCGCCCTCGCGGGCGATGACTTGTTCCGTGTTGGATGCCTTCTGGCTGTAGGCGGGCAGGGTCAGGACGGATCGGATGGACGTGTTGCGGTCGACGGTGGCGGCGTTGTTGTTCGGTGCTTGTTCGACATCTCTCCGGGTGCCTTCGAGCTCGGCACTGTCGTCTCCCGAGGAGGCATGTTCGTACTGGCGACGTCCTGACAGAGGTGCAATCAGACGGCTCCATAGGCCTCCTCCCCCTTGTTTACCCCGCGAATTCTCCCGACCAGGTTTTTTTCGCTGGGCTCGAGAAACGTAAAACGAGGCGACAATGACACCGACGATGCCCAGAACGATGAAGACAATCTGTCGCCAGTTTTTTGGTCAGCCAAGGTAAATAACAAAATCAACGTAGATGGATCCCTCAAGAAAAGTAACATACAATGCACACTCTGATTGCAGTACTAGTACCGCCGCCGTTGTCATCATCCTTGTTGCTGGTGATGGTCTCCGTTGATCGAGCGCTGAGATGCATCGTTTCCACGTAGCGTTTCCCCCCCGTCCGATGAGCGAGGAAGAGACACACAAGAAAGCAATGTTGCAAAACTGCAATCGAATCTGGGTCGGCTGCAGATGCCGGTCGAGCCGGTCGCGCGGTAGACGATAAGCGGGCCAGGCGAAATAAGGATGGCCTGAAAGTTCTGTGATTCAATCGATATTACTCGTATTCCGCAATAGTAGTCGTCGTCGTACTACTACTACTAATGTACTACTCGTACTTGTATTATGGTCTTCAAAGAGGGACGACGATTATGGCACTGAGTCGGCGAAGTTTTGAGGTCGTGGGGGCGAGATAGAAATATTCAAGATAACAAAAATGCACAAGTAATACGGAGTAGAAAAAGAAAGGTTGCCCGAGTGAGAGCCCATCGACAAAGAGGTCTGGGCAAAACAAAGCCCATCGGCCATTTTTCTTGAACGGAGACTTGTCACCCGTTACTTCGTAAAGGAGGCTGAGCCAAGAAGAGAGCGTGTGGTAGGTGGGGATAAGCTGTGACGTGGACAAGGGTGGTGGTACTTGATTGTGTCGTACCTGGTGAGTAGGAAATGGGTGGTTCAGGTACCCATCAAGGCAGTAGCGACGCACACGCGCCTTTGCTGGTTGGCCGTACAGCAGGCCACTCAAGTAACAATAACGCGCTCAGATCAGGCTCGAAGAAGAAGAAGAAGAAGAAGAAGTACGGAGTACTAGTAATTAGATAAATATTACATTTATTTGTTGATTTTAAAAAACCAGTAATATTACGGCGTACAGTTCTCGTACTTGTCGTACTCTCTTTTGCATACGATGGATCTTGTCGTGAATTGAGACCATTTACGGAATATTAGTAGTCGTACATACACGTGGTGACCAGGACAGGCTACACATACGAGACTTGTACCATATTGCTATATATTGATCATTGAACTCAGGATGCTGCTTCCCGCTCCGACCACCAAACCCTTCTCTCGCAAACCACTGTTCTACCGCTACCATGGGCGAGTAATTAGCAGGGGTCGTGGCATGATTGATACAGACCCATGGGCCATGGATGGCTGGTCTGCCTCTTCTATGAGTCTTTGTCCATTGTGGCCCATGCACTCGGTACGACGTATTACGGCACTCACATTACATGTACTCTTTGTCGCAGATGATTCCCCGTATCATCACTTCGCGGGCTGTACTCCGTACCACAGAACACCACAGATAATGCTCTGTACGATAGTATTACGTTGATGATGCAATTGGAAGTTTATGCCTTAGCGACCGGCGACCGGAAATCATTAGGTGATTACTGCACGGCATACTACACATCTGGAGAAAGAGGAGAGGGAAAAGCACAAGTAAACGTTAGCTCCCGACGGCTCGCTGCGATCATGTCTCACCAACCACCTTGGGGTCTTGGTTTGGTTGGATGTCATAGACTAGGAGGGGGGGGG